>OW240917.1:230513538-230529309 GCA_933207985.1 Pelobates cultripes | reverse complement strand
AGTTTTTTTTTATTTTTTTATTTCATTTATAATTAATATCCATACTAACAGTAAAATGTAACTGTTTGCTAGGTTTTAATTATTTCTCACATCAATCAGTAAAAGCGTCTTGTTGTCTGTGTTTTACTTATTTAAATATTAGTTCTTAAAGAAACACTGTGAGTGAGTGTGTGTGTCTGTGAGTGATTGTATGAGTTTGTGTGCATGTGAGTGTATGTGTGTGCATGTGAGTGTATATGTGAGTTTATGAATGTGTCTGTCAGTGTACGAGTGCCAGTAGTGTCCTGGCGGCACCTCCCTCCCATATTAGTAGACAAATGGTTTGCTGGGTTCCTCTCCCTGTCTCAGAAGAGTGAGAAGTACTCTGTCTTAGCTAAGCTCGGAGGAGATGTTGTAAAATTGGCCAATTATGGGATATTATTTTTTGTACTTTATCCCAATAGAGATCATAGGTGCCTACACAGTGAGTCGTCTTTATTTCGGTCTTAGGTTTGATGTTTCTTAAGTTTTCGCTCCTATTAGTTGTCAGTGCTCGTTGGTAGGCTCGTTTGAGAATTCTATTGGGGTATCCCTTCTGTTTGAACATAATCCTCAGTTTCTTAGCTTCCAGTTGGAAGGTCGCTTCATTAGAACAATTGCGCCTTGCGCGTAAATACTGGCCAAATGGTATTCCTGATTTTAACCTCACTGGATGGTAGCTTGTCCAATTTCGCAAACTATTGGTTGCTGTGTCTTTTCTGAAAAGTTCAGTCTCAACCTTGCCATCCTCCAGAATTTTAATATTTAGATCTAGGAAGACCAAGTGTTCCGAGTCTATAACATGTGTGAGTTGAAGGCCAATACTGTTCACATTGAGCTCCCTTGCCAAATCTTGGAACTGTTCAAACGACCCTAGCCAAAAGACCAGTATGTCATTAATGTATCTATGCCAGCTATAGATACATGTGTCATACTGGTCCTTGGTGATGACTGGCAATATGGTCTCCTCCCACCAACCTAAATACAGGTTGGCATAGATTGTGGCACAAGCTGTGCCCATAGCTGTCTCCTTCAGCTGCAGGTAATATTGTCCGTTGAATACAAAGAAGTTATGAGTCAAGATGTACTCCAATAATTTGATGATAAAATTGCTTTGTGCTGGTGTAAATTTTGGTGTTTTGTTAATAAAGTAAGAAGTAGGTTGTAGGCCTATATTGTGTGGAATGTTGTTATAAAGGGCTATAACATCAATACTGCCCAAAAGGCAGTATGGAGGGACCTCCAGATTTTCAAGTAGTATCAGTGTCATATATGTTTCATATCCTGAAGATAAGACTTTAGTTTGACAACAAACGGATGTAATAGCTTCTCCAGAAATTGACTGCTCTTTTCTGTGATTGACCCATTGCCAGAAACAATTGGTCTTCCTGGGGGTTTCTCTGGATTTTTATGGATCTTAGGAAGACAGTAAAATGTGGCAATGGTTGGAGTCATGTTAGGGAGAATATACTTATATTCATCCCTACCAATAATGCCCTCAATTTCTGCTGCTTCCAAGATGCATTTTAATTCAGTCAGGTATTCTGTGGTAGGGTCTTTAGGTAAGTGGCTATAGGCCTCTCCATTTTCGAGGTGTTCCATACACATCTCTATATAGTTATTTTTATCCAAGAGGACAATATTGCTACCTTTATAACCAGTTAGGTTCACGACTTAGTTCCATCACAGCTCTTCTTTCTGCTGAGGTTAGATTGTCTTCGTGTATAGTAGGGGGCTTTAAGGATTCAATTTCATTAGTGGTCATTTTAATGAAGAGGTCTACACTAGACACTTCCTTAAGATTCGGAGTAAACCAACGTTCTGGTTTAAGATTAGTGAGAAGTTGGACTGGATCTTGTTCCTCCAGTAGAGATGCTAATGTTTGATAATGTTGATAATTAATATACGAGAACCCAGCCTCTTTAGCTAGTTTCTGATTAAAATGACCACTAATGAAACTAAATAACTATTACTTTTTGTGGTTTCACTTCATCCCAACAGTTCTCCCGCTGTGATAACCTAGTTATCAAACTTTTATGTTGATGTCACAGCTAGAAGTATAATTAACGCTTTACATCTAGGAAGGGGTTAACTAATCTACCAAAGAGATTTCCTCTCCTCCTGAGAGAATCTGCGTTACATCATTACTCACCTAACCAATTAGGAATTGCCACGTCTGACTAATAGAAAGACGCCTCTGCATATTTAACCCAGAACCGGTCCGTACCGATGTACGGACCGATTCCCCTCTGACGAGCCAGGTTGGGCGAAACGCGCGCGTCAGGGGTCTCAGTGTGCTACTCTTATGGATTTAGAGTGTAGCACATGGACTTGTGACCGCGCCATCTAGCTAAATATTTACTTTATTTTCTTCATTTTATTTTATTTCATTCAATATGATCTCTGTTTATTAGGATTTAGTGTCTAGCAGCAAGTGGGACTAGAGACAGGTGCCCTTGAAGGCACAGGGTAATTACAGATACAGGATATTTACAACCCTAATACTTGCTAAGTGCTAGTTCATCTTAAGGGTCTACAGTGTGCTACTCTTGTGGATTTAGAATTTAGCACATGGACTTGTGACCACACTACCCAGCTAAACATTTACTTTATTTTTCGTTCTATATGATTTTTGTCTATTAGGATTTAGTGTCTAGCTACAAGTGGGACTAGAGAAAGGTGCCCTCGAAGGCACAGGGTGAATAAAATTATAGGATATTTACAGCCCTAATACTTACCTAGTGCTAGTTCATTTTTATCCTTCTTTATTTTATAGACACTGCGTTGGAGTCTGCAGTGTGCCACTCTTATGGTTTTTAGCGTTCAGCATATAGACTTGCGACCGTACTACTTAGTTTGAATTTTTACTTTATTTTTCATTTATTATTATTTCTGTCTATTAGGATTTAGTACCCAGCAGTAATTGGTGCCCTTGAAGGCACAGGGAGTACAATAAGCATAGGATATTTTCAGCCCTAGTATTTGTGAAGTGTTAGTTCGTTTTTATCTAACTTTCCATCCTAGATACAGTTTGTATCGAGTGTCTAATTGTAACAACTTAACAGGAATAATTTATGGCAGACCATTTAATAGATAGCCTATTCGTAGAGATCATATCGATAATTTCTGCCTAGTGCCTTTAAGACTCATCAGTAACTTTTCTTTACATAGCAATTATAATTTGTATTAGGCTTTCCAGATTATGGATATTTAAACATACTAGCCGACATATATTTGTACATACCGAATTACCTGTGATCTGTTTTGCCGATCCTGTGGAAATCAATATTCATTCCCACAGTGTATCAATACTGATCGTTTTAATGCCTAGATAGGCACTTATCAGAAGGCTACATCAGCTGAGTGACGGAAGGCTGTGACTGAGAATAAAATCTGTTTCACCTGTATCTCCTCATTATACTTACTATAGTAGTCTGCTATCATTCTTGCACACCGTTATATCCCCTATCCAGTGTCTCCAGCACCAATAAGGATTTCTCTATATGAAGTAATTGTAAGGGAGGTCATTATTAGTAGAGATTGCATTTGGGAATCGATATTAAGATACCTTTTTGCATATCCTTATCTGCAGATTTCATACGCAGTGTCAAACGGACTATTCAGTCTGTACCATTGGAACGTTTGTTTCTATAGTATTTAGGTTACTCTTATCAAGGGTAATGGTTTTTAGCACCCATTTTTAGGTTCACTTGTTTCTTTTTTGTATGTAAATTAGCACTTTTGATTTTCTTTGTTATTATATGTATTCATAATAAAATGTATTGATTTTTTCAGTTTTAGCAGTAGAGTACTTTGTCTGATCGATATTCTCCTTGTAGACTTAGACATTAATTCTCATACTCACAGTTTATTATTTTCCTAGGTACACTATTTCTTGCCTTTCTACGTTACATTTGGGGTTATCCCCCGTTCTCTCAGTGTATCTTATTTGGCTCTATTTGTTTCTACTTTCACTTTAAATGTGTATAACTGTGAGCATCTGACTGTGGGACTGTGTGTATGTAACACTGCAAAAATACACATCTGCATTCATACATGGGCGTACATGCATTTTTTAATCTTAATTAAATACCCATCACAAATATCACACGCAGCAATACAACCAGATTCCCAGCACACTGGGCCACCAGTTTTAATATAGGCCCCTTTACAAATACTTCACCCCTACATACACACCTTATGTGACCAGGGAGGGGCGCTGTGAAGATTTTTCGCACAGGGCGCCTAAAGGCCTAAGGCCAGCCCCGCTCATATCACAGTGTTACGGTGGCAGTGAGGGCTGTACAGTATGAAAAGTGAAGAGTCAGTTTCTGACAGCTCTCCACCAGCTCCACACTTTGAATACATCACTAATCTTTCTCCCCTGCTGTCTCTGATAAGCATCTCCTAGCTCCTTGCTTTGAGTCTGTCCTGCCCTCCCTCACTCTCTCTCCCCTGCCCACAGCTCACCACTGCAGTCTCATTCATGCCAGAACTGAAAGCCAGAGCTTTGTCATATAAGCTTCATATAGAAATTAAACTATACCGTTTAGTGATGACCAAATAATAATAATCAAATAGTAATGTCCTACCTTGAGCACTGCAGTTCTTGCAGACTACTTTCCCATAACACTCAACTAGTCATTCAGCTGGCTAAGTGTCCTTAGAAATATAATGTACTCAAACTAGTGTATTACTGGTAACAATAAAACAATACAAAAAAAAACAAAAACAAATTGTGACCACATTACCCAGCTAAGTGATAACAAACGTATAAAATATTATTGATAGAATATGTATTAGCACATTGAGTGGCAAAGTCCGACAGGTTAGGAGCAATGGAGCAATATTTACAATAAATGGCGGGATCAAATTCCAGGGATGGAGCCAAGCACCTTAAAACTTCACCAGCATCCATTGCCCCATCATACCACAATGAGTGTGGCAGCTCACGAGCTGTTCTTGTGCCTACAAACTATTGTGCAATGTGAGCAAGTGTTTTTAGTGACTAATGATATTCTGAACCCTGACCACTCGACCATTATATAAGTACACTTAATTGAAGTAATGGTTTCATTCACACTGCTGTGAGATAGAAGAATATTACAAGTCTCGTTGCTGTAACTAATTTCCCCGGTAAAGGAAGAAAGTTACACCTTAAAATTAAACTCTTTGGCTGTTGGTGTTTCATGAGGACAGTGCTGGTAGCTGTCTTATGGGAGTTTAGTAATGTTGTTGAATAATGATGCTTAGGCAAGGCAACAACCACTAGATGACTGAACACATCCCACTAGAACATGGAACCTCACAACAGGAAGTTCATTATCTGCACTTTGGCATCCACCTCTTGCTGGCATGCAGTATGGAAGTGAACAGTCTAATATGGGGTATGAGTGAGTGAGTGGGTCATCAGTTGTCCACTTACTGACTTCTTTGTTTCCATCTGTCTGGTTTGACTGCAACCACAAAGTTTTGCCTTTTTTTTCAATCCAGCTCTTTAGAAGTTTAAGCATCAAATCCTCTGCAGCTGGAAAGCCCTATGCATAGAGTACAGTTTCTGCATCCCAGGCCAGCGTGTGGTGTAGAAGTAAACTGTCTGCCTAGGGGACAATGTGTGGGTCATCAATTACCAACTCACTCATTGCCTCTTTTATTACCCCTCACCGGCTGCTACGGCTCTACTGCTACTGCAGTCTGTATGCTGCAGCAATGCAATTCCTTTCAACTAAAGCCTGGAAATGTCATCTGCTGTTCAGAAAAATGCAGAAGGTCCACTTCTGAGAGCTGTAGTGGTTATGGTGCAAGGAGTGCCTGGCACCCTCCCCCATTGTAACTAATCAAAATGTTTTAGAACAGTTTTACTTCTTATCCGAGGTCCGCTGGGCGACACTTCCTGCTTTTATTATAGCTACAGGAGAGTTGGAAGCTCGATTAGGAGTTTCACTTTGCTCTCTTGATATAAGCCCTGCAGTGCAGGGCCAGCGCATTAGTGCAGAGCATCGGCTGATCTCTTTCAGCCAGTGAACTTAGTCCTGCTTAGTTCAGACAGAGAGCTCACAGATCTGTGAAGGAATGAGGCAGCGACTCTTGTCCAGCAGGCCCCAGGTTCACTAACTGTTTGATTCCTTACGGGGAACAAGGGCACACCATAACCACTACAATGCTTTTTTTTCACCCGCTCCAAAATGGTTTGACAGAAAACAAAGGGCTGCACCTAAAGTCTCAGCATCACCAACGAGTTGTAGCAAGTTTGGTGCTCAGAGACTATCTGAAACAGGATATGCATATGAAAACTGCACTTTCTCCAGGCTACTTACTCTCTGCTCTTTACTAGACATTGTGTGCTGAATAATGAGGTCTGGTTTGTACAACTGATATGTTCAGAGCAATGTGGCTTCATAAGGCAAAATAAGTTTACACCAACAGGTTCAGTCAGAGAGGTTGGATATTACTCCGACACTAGAAAGTCCACCTTCATCTCATGTATAGGAATGAATGAATGAATAAATACATAAATGACTGGCTTCCTGGCTGGCTGGATGAACGAGTGAGTTAAAGAATTAATAAATAAATGAGTAAGTGACTGATATAATGAAAGAATGAATGAATGTGCTAATGAATAAACAGTAATCATTTCCACAGCATTAGGAGATCTGTAGAAAATACCCGAAATCCCCTGCCACAGAAATACCTGCAGAACTGTTATTAACCCTTTCTGAGCGAGGACCACACACCTGTGAATAAACTGAAGCTTGCAAATAAGACAGAACCTTAATAGAAGCAGTGTTGTTTTCTCTAACCTCCCCGGGATAGGGAATTCCTGTCATCCAACATTGTACAGGCATTAACATATATACATAGGCTGAAATGAGACATGCATCCATTAGGCTAAGGCTTTCTCACATCTGTTTTTGCTGTTGATCCAAACAAAGATTTTCAATTTTGCAACAAGCTAGAAAAATAAATCCTTCTCGACCCCAGAATGGCAGTCAGATCTCTCATTGGATCAAGAAACTATTACTCCACAAATTAACAAACATATCCCTGAATATTACGTTTTTACAATAATTCATCCAATTGCTGTTTAAACATTTATACTGACTCTGATAAAACTACCTCTTCAGGCAGAGAATTGTATATCCGTATTGTTACAAAGTTACATAGCTGAAAAGAGACTTGCGTCCATCAAGTTCAGCCTTCCTCACATATGTTTTTGCTGTTGATCCAAATAGCAAAAAACCTAGTATGAAGCGCTTCCAATTTTGCAACAAACTAGGAAACAATTCCGTCTTGACCCCAAAATAGCAGTCAGATGTCTCCTTGGATCAAGCAGCTATTACCCCACTAATTAGAAATTATATCCCTGTATGTCATGTTTTTGCAAGTATTGAACCAATTGCAGTTTAAACATCTGTAATGACTCTGACAAAACCACCTCTTCAGGCAGAGAATTCCATATCCTTATTGCTCTTACGGTAAAAAAAAATTTCTTTGCCTTGTTCTTACTGTATAAAAAGCCTTCCCGTTGCCTTAGACTAAATCTCTTTTTCTTTCAGTCTAAATGTGTGACCTTTTGTCCTATGTATAGTCCTGGTCATGATTTTCTAGACAATGGTTTGTATTGGCCCTAAATATATTTATAATCTCCTCTGAGGCTCTGTTCCTCTTAAAGGAACACTCTAGGGCCAGGAACACAAACATGTATTCCTGACTAGAGTTGAGCGGACACCTGGATGTTAGGGTTTGGCAGAACTTCGAAAAAAAGTCCGGGTTCGGGATCGAACTTGACCCCGAACCCGAACCCCATTGAAGTCAATGGGGACCCGAACTTTTGAGGACAAAAATGGCTCTAAAAAAGTCCTGGAAAGGGCTAGAGGGCTGCAAAAGGAAATAAAATAGAAGTAAGAGAAGGACAAGTGCCCTGCAAACAATTGTGGATAGGGAAATCACTTAAAATAACATAAAATACATAAAATAAGCAGCCACTTAGTAGATAACTCCCTAATTCCCACAGTATCAGGGAGTTATCTACCAAAAGGCTGAAAGACCTAAATTGGTCTTTCAGCCAAATTTACTAATACTAAGTAAAGGTTACTTAGTATTAGTATATTCAGCCCCTACCCGCTATACTGCGAGTAGGGGCGTGTCTAGTAAACAGTGAGCAGCCAGCGGCTGCTCACTGTGAAAAACAGTACAAACAAAAAAACCTATTTCCCCCACCCCTGTGTGACGGGTGAGGGCCCTAAATAAGAATGTGGAGGGGGGACCTACTGTCCTCCCCCCTGGCCCCCAACCCTGAATGGCGGGTGGGGGCCCTAAATAACAATAAGGGGGGGACCTACTGTCCTCCTCCCCCAGCCCCCACCCCTGAGCGGTGGGTGAGGGCCATAAATAACAATAAGGGGGGGGGAACCTACTGTCGTCCTCCCAGGCCCCACCCCTGAGCGGCGGATGGGGCCCTAAATAAAAATTTAACCCCCCAGGTGACTGGGGGTCCCCAAACCCCTAGTCACCCCCACCCCCCCAAAAAAAATAACCCCTACCTACCCCCCTCATCCTAAAAATAATGAGACGGGATCCTTATCTAAATACCTGTAAAAAAAAATAAAAAATAGACTTACCATTTGATGTCTTCTTTCTTCTAAACTCTTCTTTTTTCAGCCCCAAAAAAGGCCAAATAAAAATCCATAATAACCGACGCACTTTAAAAAATAAAATAAAAAAATAAGCGCAAAAAAATAATAATCCATTTTCCCCCAATGAGGGCTCCGCGCAGACTGAGCTCTGCAGGGCGGGGGAAGGCTTATAACTTATTATATAAGTTCCCCACTTATTGTTATTTAGAGTCACCATCCGCCAGGCAGGGGAGGGGGCCGGGGGGGAGGACAGTAGGTTCCCCCCCTCCCAATTTTTATTTATGGCCCCCACCCACCGCTCAGGGGTGGGGACCGGAAGGGAGGACAGTAGGTTCCCCATCCCCAATTTTTATTTATCGCCCCCACCCACTGCTCAGGGGTGGGAGCCGGGGGGGGGGAGAGGACAGTAGGTCCCCCCCCCACATTCTTATTTATTGCCCCCACCCACCGCGCAGGGGTGGGGGCCGGGGGGGAGGACAGTAGGTCCCCCCCACCAAATTCTTATTTATGGCCCCCACCCACCGCTCAGGGGTGGGGGCTGGGGGGGAGGACAGTAGGTCCCCTCCGTTATTTTTATTTAGGGCCCCAACCCGCCATGCAGGGGTGGGGGCCAGGACAATAGGTCCCCCCCCTTATTGATATTTAGGGCCCCCACCCACCACTCAGGGGTGGGGGCCAGGAAGGAGGACAATAGGTCCCCCCCCTTATTGATATTTAGGGCCCCCACACACCACTCTGGGGTGGGGGCCGGGGGGGACAATAGGTCCCCCCATTAGTATTTAGGGCACCCAACCGCCGCTCAGGGGTGGGGGCCGGGGGGGAGCAATAGGTCCCCCCTTTAATTTAAAAGCACTCAGGAGGGGGGAATGTTTTTTTGGTTTTTTTAACAGCCACAGGCTGCTCACTGTTTAATAGACATGCCCCTACTCACGGTATAGCGAATAGGGGCATAATTTAATAATACTACGTAACCAGCTTATATAGAGGCTGGGTCACATGCTGCACTGGCCAATCACAGCCATACCATTAGTAGGCATGGCTGTGATGGCTTCTAAAGTCAAACGCTTGATGATTAGCTGTCCTGCAGCCTTTCAAAACGCGTCATTAAATCACCGAACACCGAACTCCAACCCGAACATACAGTGATATGTCCGTGTTCAGGTCCGGGGTCCAAAAAACGTAATGTTCGGTACGAACCCGAACTTTGCGGTTCGGGATCGCTCAACTGACCCTATTCCTGACCCTATAGTGAAAACTCACCATTTAGGTGGCTTGCTTCCTCCCCCATAGCCCCTCAGAATGGGTTAAAACCTTATTTTCAACTCTCCACGGGTCCGCCGGTGCTGTCCTCGCCCCCTTGGTAACATCATCAAAATTGCCGATATTTAGCCAATCCAATGCTTTCCCATTGTGAAAGCATTGGATTGGCTAAAATCGGCAATGGGGCATGGCCAAACGCCGTTTTGGCCAATCAGCACCTCCTTGAATCAATGTATTTCTATGAGGAAAATTCTGCGTCCCCATGCAGGGTTGCTTACTGTGCATCCATCTGAGTAGTGGCCACTTGGAGGTGTCTCTAGGGGCCATGTAAACACTGCCTTTTCTATGAAAATGTCTGAAGGGAGCTATTATACTCACCAGAACAACTACATTAAGCTGTAATTGTTCTGGTGACTATAGTGTCCCTTTAACTAAATAGATTTAATTGTGTTAATTTTTATTCAAAACTAAAATGTTTCATTCCTTTTAGTCATTTTGTAGCTTGCCTCTGCACTTTTCTAGTGCCACTGTGTCCTCCTTTGAAATAGGTGCCAAAAATTGCACAGAATATTCAATGTCTTACCATTGATCTATAAAGAGGCAAAATTATATTTTCATTTTTTTTTCTTTTAGCCCTGCCAGTGGCACACAGTATGGCTGCTACAGAGGAACCCAGGGGTCATGGAGCATGTGGTAATTCATTCCTTCATGGTCCTACTGCTTAGGGAGTCAGAGCGTAGCTGCTGGTATTCTTAGCTTGCTCTCTGACTCAGTGTGCCGTAACCAAAAGTAGCGATTACTGTGGTCTGCACCTGTAGGCGGTGCAGACCAAATGCTCCCACACAGGACCACGAGGAACCCAGGACCATTTCTTGACCACCAAGGAGTTTAACATAAATTACAAACAGCCAGTACGCACCACACACATTACACAAAGCCAGTAGACACACACATTGCAATGAGGCAAAAAGATGTGAATTTAGCTGGGTTGAATAATTTTTCCAGGTAGGCATTTTTGCCCTAGATTTTCCATTCGGATTTAATTCACATTTTAACCCCTTAAGGACACATGACATGTGTGACATGTCATGATTCCCTTTTATTCCAGAAGTTTGGTCCTTAAGGGGTTAATTCAGAGATTTAGAATTTAGAGAATAATCCTGTTAATGCCCAGGACTCTAGGCAGGGACCCTAATCTGAAATTATATTGTGTGTCACGATAATTAGGTTGCCATGTCTGACAAGCCGATTAGACTACTGCTTTAGAACCTTTGTCAAGCAGTTTTTAAAAATATATATATTTCCACTTCCAGAGCTTGCTCTGATTTACAATGTCCTGCTCATGCTCAGGAAAAGACTCAGACAGACCCGTATACTTATTTTATTGCTTCTACTGAAACATGGAAATTCTTTATCTTTCTAGTGTTCGAAGACAGATTTGGGTAATCCTGCATTAACCCATGCTATGCCAGACATTCTGTACCTCTGCTAAGAAGGGTAACTTGCAGATAAAAAAAGATTTTGTAGGTACAGCTAGAATGATTAGCATTTATAATTTTTATTGCAATCCCTGTAGAGCTGCCAAAGACATAACATTAAATAATCACATTAGTAACCGCATACTGCAACTGCTAAAAAATAGAGGCTGACACTCTAAATTGATTAAAAGATTACCACTGGCAAATGAATACATATTAGGTTAACTGGTTGCCTGCTATATAGCAGATGACTATGTAAAACGTCTAAAGCAATCATATCTGCCATGCACCGTCTTAGGCTATTTGGTCTCGGTTCAGTAGAAACCAGGAAAAAAAAAGAATCTCAGTTTCTAGCACCTTATATCTAGTATTTATTAATACTTTCATCTATATTTAAAGGAGCACTATAGTGACAGCAATATATACATGTATTTTTGACACTATTGTGTTTAACTAACTAATTACGTCCCCGGCCCACCTTGTGGTGGAATCTCGGTAAAAATAAATTTAGTAGGCCGAGATTACCACGTGGTATGTGTACGTGCATATGCTGACGTATCGATCAGTTGGTTGCACGAGGCAAGATACGATCAGTAGTGTACGGAGCATGTGCAAGAATACAGGATGTAGTATTCCCCTCCTCCATTGTGCTGGACAAGCCATGTGGTCAAGCAGGAAGTTAATTCTTATTTGTAATGATTGGTCAAGAGAATGTGCGGGTGGAGCTTAATATGGGAGGAGTTATGTGCCTATATAGGGAGCCTGCACTATTGTTCAGGGCTCAGAACTTGCTGTATTTTTGGTGACATTAGTCCCTCTGAGTCCCGATCGGTGATCCAATAAAGAATCTCTTCCTTCCTGAAGAAACCTGTGTCCATCCCTCTGTGCTTTGCTTCCGTCAGTTTCTCCGGTATCATTTGGTGCATTGGCCGGGAAGCTCATCGTTCAACGGTAGCTGAGAGGCAGAGGCGTGAGACGGTCTATCTTTGCCCACGTTCTCTACGGCTGCACCCCTGAACTTCTGCGTGGACCTCCCTTCGTCTCGGCGCCACTGGTCTGTTGTCCAGGAGATCATCGGCCTCTACGTAAGAAGTGCTGGGGTGTCCCCGTCGATGAGTGTGAACTCAGGTTCAGGAACGAGGAGGTAAGACAACTGCTGTTTTAGACGGCAGACCCACTAGGGGTATACCGATTGTGCGGTAGGCCCAAAAGGGGTTTAAATCTGTGTATGGAATCTGCCCCCTCTGTCGGAGGGAAGGAGCGAAGGCGCACCGCTCGATCGAACGCTCTTTAGTAAGACCGTTTGATCTGGTTAGTCAGGCGGGGTCCTGTGTAAATAGCCCTAGCCGGACACCGGTGTCTTGTCTAGACTAGCGTTCTAGGGTGTATATTACGTTCGCTAGGTCGGAGGGACCGGGAGACTAAGCGGCGCCTGTGTAAATTCGGTTCGCTAGCTCTCAACCTATCTTGGCTAAGTGGGAAGGCGTGTAAATTTGGAACCCACTAGACTTTTGATAGAGTAAATAGACTAGAAGGGCAATTTTGTAAATTTCGCCCTCTAGTTCGCTATATGTGGTGTTTGGGCAGTGTGGCTAACCAAAACGGGTGTATATAGTTTTAGGTAGTCCATTCAAGGTACTGCCAATAGTTTAGTTGGGATTGTAAATGTGTTAAAGATTGTTAGTAAAGTGTATATCTTGTTAGATAGCGCGAGCTCAGCCGTCTAGCGAGAGTGTTAATAGTGTGTTGCTGTATCATAGTGCACGGTACCATAACCCTGTATATTTACTGACACTGTATATAAGTACTAATCATTGTCGTCTATTGCATGTTTAACACCGTAACCACTAATAATTGTATTGTGACCTTAAATTGTGCTTTGACCTATGCTAACCGTACTGTAACCGATACTAGTAAAAGACGATGTTACTGGGGTGTGTTATAGACGGGTAATTCATATATAGAGAATTATAGCGTGGGTGACTGTATAGTTTCGCCAAAGGGCATAATATTGATTATTTAGTGACTGGTGTAACAGCTGTGTGTGTACGGGAATTCCCTGAGTGATTATTGTGTTATTGTGTACGTTTCACTCGGTAACTGTACCACGTGGTGCTGTTGCCAGAGGAAACGGGTGTGACTGTTGAATATGAACGCGTGCATAGTATTCGTTGTCAACGACGTTCCATTGATAAGTATGGGCGCGTCAGAGTCAACGATTTCGGATCCCTTAGGTTGTATGGTAAAGAATTTTAAAAGGGATTCAAAACATGTGATTTTGGGGTTAAAATGTCTCCTGTACGTTTGGTCACTTTGTGCACTAGGGAGTGGCCTATTTTGGTTGCGGCATGGCCGCCGCGTGGCAGTTTGGATCCAACCCTGGTACAGCGCTTCCTCCTCCAGTACAGAATCCACCCCCCCTCGTATTAAAACTCCACTTCCGGAACCAGGACCAACCCCCATTAGATCTGAATATCCTGATTTGGCGCCACTTCAAACTTCCGGTCAAGCTTCTTCTAGCTCGGCTCGGAGTATACTATTCACTAACTTTTCCCAAAATCAAGTTCCCACATCCTCATGCCCTATTACCTCACGACCGGAACCTTTAACTGACGCCCCTCCACGTAGCCCCATACTAACCCGACAACTGACCGGTACCCAACAATTAAAACATTATCAGATGCCTCTTCGCCTGAATCCTGGGTCAGCCTATATCGATGCCGCAGGTCAAATGGCACATGCTGACCCAGTCTTCGTATATGTCCCGTTCACGACTACCGATCTCTTGAATTGGAAGACCCACAATTCCTCGTACACTGAGAAACCACAAGCTATGACCGATCTGTTCACCTCGATAGTTCAGACACATAACCCAACATGGGCTGATTGCCAGCAGTTATTAATGATATTGTTCAATAAAGGACAAGGATTAACCAAGCGGCCATTAAGGCGCTAGAGGAGAGAGCCCGTGCTTTAAATCAAGCCAATCCGGCAGCATGGGCCGCAACACATTACCCTAACACCGCTCCTGACTGGAATGTAAATGGCGCAGATATGGCTCAACTTAAAGCCTATAGAGACGCTATAATTGCTGGCATGAAAGCCGGAGGGAAGAAAGCTATTAACATGTCGAAGACAGTTGAGGTGATCCAGAAAAGTGATGAAGCGCCCAGTGTCTTTTATGACCGATTATTGGAGGCATACCGCTTGTATACCCCCTTTAATCCGGAAGACGCTGATAATTCCCGAATGGTAAACTCCGACTTTGTCAGCCAAGCTTACGGAGATATTAAGCGCAAGCTACAGAAATTAGAAGGGTTTGCAGGTATGTCTATCACCCAACTAATGGAGGTAGCGAACAAAGTATATATGAATAGGGAAACAGAAAGCAAGAAAGAGGAAGAGCGCAAGATGCGTAGAAAGGCAGATATGCTAGCGGTAGCGATCGCAGGCGTAGATAGACGGGGCCCAGATAGAGGCGATGGTAGATGGAATAGGGAGCCTTTGAGTAGGAATCAGTGCGCGTACTGCAAGGAAGAAGGGCATTGGAGGAACGAGTGTCCGCAGAGAGAGCAGTATGAGAGAGACTTACCCAGGGCAGGTTACGGAAACTTTAGAGGCAGAGCGAGAGGTAGAGGAGGCCCCGGAGGGAGTAATGGTAATAGAGGGAGTAATGGTAATAGAGGGAGTAATGGTAATAGAGGGAGTAATGGTAATAGAGGGAGTAATGGGAACAGAGGAAGTGTAAGGGAAGATAGGTACTATCCAGCAGCGCAAAGGTCCCGCGATAGAGAAGGTAGGGACTTTGTGGGATTGGCTGACACGGTCATGGAGGACTATTGATACCGACCGGCTCCATCCCCCTTGGTCGAGCGGAGCCTATGGTCGATGTATCAATAGGGGGAAAAAGGAGTGCGTTTATGATCGACACTGGTGCTGAACATTCGGTGGTGACTAATCTAGTTGCTCCTCCATCTGGAAGAACTATTACTGTAATAGGAGCAACTGGAAGAAGTGCTGAAAAACCGGTTCTTAAAAGTCGACTCTGTACATTGGGAGGCCACGTAGTAAAACATCAATTCCTTTATATGCCTGAGTGTCCAGTCCAATTGTTGGGACGTGATATGCTATCCAAATTACAAGCGCAGATTACGTTCCTACCAAATGGAACAACATCCTTAAAGTTTAATGGACCTTCAGGTATTATGACATTGTCCGTACCAAAGGAAGAAGAGTGGCGACCTTATACAGTGTTGACTAGCCAAAACCCGAGGAGTGATGAATCCTTATTTAACATACCAGGAGTTTGGGCAGAGAACAACCCACCAGGACTGGCCCGCAATATTGCACCTATTAAAATCGAACTAAAACTTGGGGTT
>OW240917.1:230340098-230513438 GCA_933207985.1 Pelobates cultripes | reverse complement strand
GTGCAGCTCGGCCACGCTACAGGGGAGAAGCTGCAGCCGCCTGACCGCTCTTCACAGAGCGCTCAGGCGGCTGCAGTATTTAAAGGGCCGGCCCCAGGTGCCGACGGCCCACCGGGAAATTTCCCGGTATCCCGGTGGGCCAGTCCGGCCCTGGTACTGTTTTACTTGGGAGACTTCGCTAAACACAAATATTTGTATAAAATGTATTACAACAATATCATCAGTGAAAGTGAAGTTATTTGCATTTTTCACACACAGACGGCACTTACACTGATGATATAATTGTTGTGATATGTTTTACGGTTTTGAAACACTAGTATTTGTGTTCAGTGAAGTCTCCTGAGTATAACAGTAGCCCTCATGTACAAGTTTTATGGTGTTTTCAAAAGTTACAGAGTCAAATATATATAAACCATTGTTTCAGTTTTTTCACATTGAAATTCGCCAGATTGGTTATGATGCCTTTGAGACCGTATGGTTTTTTATATTTTATCCATATTTAATTATGTTTTATAGCTAAATATTTGATGTTAAATGAAAGCCCTATTTCTCCTGAATAAAATGATATATTATAAGTGTGGGTGCACTTAATATGAAAGAGGTGAATTACGGTTGAACAGACATATAGTCAAATTACAAATTTTGTTTACGTTTTATTTTGATCAAAACGTGTACATTTGGCTCAGTCCTTAAGGGGTTAAGGCAACTTTTCTCAGATTAATCAAATAGCACCTGCTATAATCCTTTAAGTAGAAGCTGGTCCTTAGGGGTATTTTCCTTATGGTACCTGTTATGGGAGTGTGGAAAATATTGGTCTCTTTCAGGTCCTCTTTCTAACGTAGGATCCTGTTATTTGATGTAGGTGTTAAAAAAAATTTCTTCCATGTAAAAATATCCAGTCGCCATATCGAATCTCCTGAGATGTAGTTTCCTTTCTGGCACATATCCAAGACTGGAGCATGTGCAACTCATTGTTGGGAATATTGAACCAGTGAGGTCAATCCTGGAGTATGGAAAGGTTATCTGAAGTGCAGACCTCTGTAAATGGGTGTTTCGGCGGTCTTTATTATTCGTGGATACCTTGTCCATGTTTTCTCCTATTACAATTTTTTTTATTTTTGTGTAGAATTTTATTTTTTTATGTGTGTTGTATTTTGGTCGATGGACCTTTTGTAGCTGTCCTTGTGTATTATGGAATGAGCCATGGGCCTTCCACACGTCATGGTTTAGTACGCAAAGCCCAGCATGCAGTAATAGGCTTAAGAAAAGTGAGCTACCGATAAAAATTAGGCAAAGGCAGGGTCAGACTGGCAAATGGTAAGGTCAGGCAGCACGGGTTCATAAACAGAGGTCAAGCCATAGATCAGATACCAGGTAGTCAGAATACTAACAGGGAAGCAACTAATAGGGCAAATGAGCAGAGTAATACTGATCAATGACAGCATTTATGAGCAGGTTTAAATAGCATCCACCAGATGGTAACTCCCCCTTCCCTTTTAAAGCACGCCAGGCTAGGTAAATGCGCGCCTTATGGGTTTGGAGCGGAGGACCCATTTGCAACTTCCTGCGAAGGACCTCGGCTTTGCCAAACTGCAAGATGTGGCTTCCAATTCAGCGCTGCGCAAACGCCTCCCCGAAGGAACATCTCACACTTGAAGACGTGAGTGAGGCAAAAGCCATTGGAGCAGTGAGACCCGGTGCCTCACAGGGAGAGGAGTGACGCCCAGAGTGAGAGGTAAGTGCTGGACAGAGCAGGGGGCTCACAATACCAGAGAAGCTTGGTTCAACTCTCAGATGAAAGAAAAAATTTAGGACTTTCTTGCACCACTATCATTTGGTTTTAGCAGCAATATGAGAGACAAAATTTGGTTGAAAGTCGTAGAATCCTTTATCCTTTTATTTTTTATGTCCTGTTGCATGGGAGGAATAGAGCTACCCATTATCATTGCTGCCATGGAATGTAGCCAGAAAAAGAAAATTACGATAAGTATGAATACATTTTCCTTTTATTTCACTTCTCTTCATTTCCGCCACGCTAAATTAAAAGGCTTAATTGTTGAACTCGATGGACTTTTCTCAACCTGGATAAAAGATGTAAAGTAAACTTTTCAGAACACTTTGGAAAAAATCCCCACCACGGTGTGCCACTCACACTGACCTAAAAGTACAATCACACAGACTCAGTTCCAACATTGTGATTACAAACCAGTAGTGGACCTGGGTCAGTGTACAAAGAAGTGGACCGATTGGTAAGGAGGCTGAGTTGAGTCAATGCAAACCAGGCTGACTGCCAATCACACTGCTTGGCCCTATTAATGACCGTAGTGTCTCATGATGTGCTCACACAATGCTTTACGCAGGACAACTCCTGGGGATAGTGTAGTGGTTAATGTGCAGTGTAATTTGTTAGGGTGATGTAGAGGTAATCTATACTGCAGTGTAGGGTTTCAGGGTAATGTTCGGGTGAATGTGTAGTGTAGTGTCTTAGGGTAGTGTAGAGTTAGTGGAGGACTTTAATGGGTTATACATGTCCCAGCGTTGCCTGATAATAGTGAGAGTAACAGTTCCAGGTGCAGAGGAGGACTTTTTATATTTGGCCTGGAAGACAAGTACAAACAAAAAAAAACATTTTTTACACATTAATTTCATGTATCTCTGTGTGGATGTCCTACACATCACATCTTATATGAGTTTGATAGATGAAGGCTGTTGGAGTCTCTAAGTATGAGATCATTTGCAGCATGCACAGCATGAGGGGTGTTCTTAGAGATCTCTGCATGCCTGATTGATTGACTCCGTTCCTATGACTCCAGTGACACCCATTTCTTTTCTCACCCTGTAGACCAGGGGTGTGCAAACAGTAGTGTAACGGATCACCTGGCACCCTAACTGGGTACCTCTGTTGAAGGATGCTCCTAGCGCTTCCTGAGGGCTCCAAGCACTCCAGCCAACACCATAACCACCTTCAGAGAGCAAGACAGGAACAAGCTCTTAGAAGTGATTATCCAAGGGAGCATGCAGAGCATAGCAATCCCTTGTAGTGATATAGCAATTCCCCCAATAAGAGACAGGACTCTAGATTGAGGGTGAAGAAGAACTGTATTACTTGGAGAACAATGGAGCTGGGGGAGGGGAAGAGCCACACCTTCCCAGGGATTCAAAGGGGAAGAAAAAGTGTCCAAAAAGTTTCAATATGTCCATACACTGTTTTTAAAGGGCCAGCATCGTACAATAAAAGTCCATAAGCCCAAATGCTGGTTTAAACGGGTACAATCTCCCAGGGGCCATAGTCGCAGGGCAGGAGGCTGGCAAGCAGGCCTCTCCAGGACCAAGTGGCAAAGTGCACTTCGTCACAGGTAGATCCACAGATGTGTTAAAACTACATCTTCCATGATGCTTTGTCATTCTAATGGCATTCTAAATTCTCCCCTGCTGTAGACACATGTAAGCACCTCCACATCATATATACTCATCATAGTATAGTGGTTAGCCGCAGATCTCGCAGGGAATTTCACAGTGGGCCAGTTCAGCCCTGGAGAGAGATGAAATTATGGGCCCACACAGTGCCAGTCTAGAAAACCCACACAGTGCCAGTCTAGAAAACCCACACAGTGCCAGTCTAGCAAACCCACTTAGTGCCAGTCTAGCAACACAGTGCCAGTCTAGCAAGCCCACTCTGTGCCAGTCTAGCAAACCCACACAGTGCCAGTCTAGCAACACAGTGCCAGTCTAACAAGAGCAGAGGACAATTCCTGCCTACTGTCTCACCCCTGTGATAGTCTGCTAACAGGCATCCCAACGCAATTTTAAATCAACAGAAGAATGACAAATAGCCCCCCTGGACAGCCCTCATACACCTGTGCTGCAACTTTTGCAGCTGCCAGCATTAAAATAGCAGCCAATACCGCTCAGGAGTTTAACTCCTACTAATCTCAGATGCATGTATGTTCTGGTTGTGCCCGTGATTGCACAGAGGTATTGCGTGCTTTATTCCCTGTTCATCATGGGAAATAATTTCATGGATGATGTCACTATCCATGCAATACATTGTCCAAAACCACGGCTTGGCAGATTATAAATACATATATAAATACACACACTGATCAGCCACTACATTAAAACCATCTGCATATTTATGTTGGAATACCGCACTATTATATTCAATGAACATAAATAAATGTATGTGTATGGAAAACTAAATTGTCAATAAAGATAAAGAAATGTAAAAAAAAAAAACCCATCTGCCTAATATCGAGGAGGTCCCCCTCATGCTTCCAAAACAGCTCTGATTCATTGAGCTCTGAATGTTCTGCGGTATCTGGCACCAAGACATTAGTAGCAGATCCTTTAAGTCCTGCAAGTTACGAGGTGGGGCTTCTATTGATCAGATTATTTGTTACAGCACATCCCACAGATGCTCAATCGAATTGAGATCTGGGGAATTTTAAGCCAAGGCAGCACCATTAACTCTACATCACGTTCTTCAAACCATTCCTGAACAATTTTTGCAGAGTGGCATGGTGCATTATCCTGCTCAAACGCATAAAAACTGATCACTTGCTGCATAATATATCCCACCTCTTAACAGGTGCCAAGTGGGTTTTTTTCAGAAAATATAGCAACGTGCAAATATTATATGTGATGAATTTATCATTTAGTTATTTTACAATCCAATGTATAACTGTGCTAATAAAATAATGTTAATATTAATAATATAACGAAGAAAGGTAATAATGTTTTTTTTTTAAATTAAATTTATAACTTGGACTTGGTATTATTACCCAAATTAATAGAAAGTATTTTAACAGCCTTGGAATGATAAAAGTCTGATCTGAACTTGTGATTTTGATTCTCGTTAATGGGAGAAAAGATTGCTCTATATTTAATTTATTTTTTAAAATTAATATTTATCTTCTTCACTGTAGAATCGATGTGCAGTAATAAAAAAAAGGTCACTTGTCCATCCTGTAGTAAGAAATGGTACTACAAGTGAAAGACAATAACTGGAAATGGAATGCGATAAAGAATTAAATACATTTGTACTCAGAAAGCCAATAGTTTCAAAGTGAGGAAGACACAGAATGGAATGGTTAAATCACACAAAGACAATGAAGACAGAAACAGAAATCAAGGCATAAAATAGACCAGGCAGTCACGGCTTGTTTGGCTGTGGCCCAAAAACATGAGGTTGCCAAACCCAACACTAAAGAATGGACCCACTTCCAAATCAGATGTTGACAAAAGGAACAATTCTCTCACTCATTTTGCTCCTTTGTCACAACCAAAGCGTTAGTCAAACAGCCTCTTTTAAGGATGTTGTGATGGGTTCATACAAAAACATGTTCATGGCTTGTGAATAATTCATAGTTTTCCTAGGAGGCTCGTAGTCCTTTTAAAGAAAAAAAATATCACTTGTTATGTTATGTTGTAAAGTTACACTTTTGAATAAAATATTTAAAAAGCACCTTTAACACAAAATGTAACCTTTTCCACAAAATGATCTGTTTCTTGCTAAAGTTATATAAAGGAATTAGCAAATTGTATTTTAATCTAGTTCAGTCAAGGTAAAGCCAGGGCAAGCATGAAAAGGAGAAATGGAAAAATGGGGAGGTAAGTATAAAAAAGCGTTCTGAAAGTGATCTACAGAACTAAAAGTGGGGCGTTGATCATGGAAACAAGTGGAACCACAAGACACATTACATTGGTGACTTTGTCAGTTTTCCATGCGTTCACCACTGTTCGGAACAGAAGCTTTCTAATATATAAACCCCCGTTGTTTCATTTTTCCTCTTCCAGTGTATGCTATCTGTATGTTGACCGCCAGGTACAAATAATAGAGCTTAAAACAATTAATAAAATGGATCTAAGATGAAGGCCCCCAGTAGCAGATAAAGAGGTGTGGGTCTTCTTTATTTTAATATTTTTTTTAATTATCATTAATAATTATTATTAAATTATTTAATTTTAACATTAAAAATGTGGGAAGTGACGGTTCCCGATTAAATGAGCACTTCTCCAGTACTACGTAGATTAGGAGGAAATCTTCTAAAAGAAACCCACCAGAGTCAAAAATTGATCCTTTATAAGTGTAATTTGTGGTTGACAAAAATGGTGAGAAAAGAGATGGCTTCCCTAAGTAAAGTCCAGATGGAGGGGCCAGTGTACCTTTCTCAAGCCAACATATATGAGAGTGGTGAAGTGGGAAACATGATGGAGATTTGACTTATTTGCATCGGGGCGTCAAGAGCAGAATTGAGTGGTGGTGCCTGTTTTCTGAATGAGAGGGGTGTTGAGAAAACTACAAAATTATATATAATAGAGTAGTTAGAACACGTAAAGGGTGTATGTTGCAGAAGGTCATTAAAACGAGTGAGGTAGCTGATTGTGAAACAGTGGAGATATCTAGTTAAATGATTGGCCTTCGGATCGGGCAACACAAATCCTTTCCACCTAATGTGGTGGGTGACCATATTAGATGGAAAGGATTTGTGTTGCTGAAGGAAAGTTATTCGGGATTGTGTATTAACTTTCTTTATATTTTATCACAGATCATTATGGAACTGTAATGGCTGGAGGTGTTGAAAGTACAAAAGTTCTAGCATGTTAAAAGAGACAGAGATATAGTGGGGAATCATCCCATTATTTTAAGCCCCTTGGGACATGTAGCTGTTGTATTTAGACTACCTGAGTTGCATGGTGTAGTGTAAAAAGTGAGGTACACCTAAGACCCAAGATTTAGTGGGGATCAATACCATTTTAAATATATCCCTATGTAAATGTAGTTAAACAACGGGTTATCTAAGTATTTTGATGATATGCCAAAGATTATTTTTCCATCTCATAAAACTGTGAAACGTTTGTTGATATATTGCCTTTATATTTATATATTTAGATATTTTTTTCCTTTTATCACATCTGTTTGTACCATCTGCAACAAGTTTAAAATGTGTTTAACGGTGTAACCACAATATATATATATATATTTTATTCACAGATTCACTCAGACTCAGATGAGGGTGATGGTTCCATTAAGTATACTATTTCTGGGGAAGGGGCCGGTTCCATCTTTATCATTGATGAACTAACAGGGGACATACATGCTACGGAGCGTTTGGATCGGGAGCACAAGACCTTCTATACACTCCGTGCACAGGCCCGAGATCGAAACACAGATAGACTGCTTGAGCCTGAATCTGAATTCATCATTAAAGTACAAGACATTAACGACAGTGAACCACGCTTCCTCCAGGCACCATACATTGGAAGTGTCCCTGAACTGTCACCTGTAGGTGAGTCACATTTAGAGCCAAAGATAGTCGAATGATAAAAGTAAAACGTTGACTTCAATATTATGTGCTGATTTTTGTCATATAACAGAATAACTCTTCTGAACTGTTTTGCTGGCTTAGAACAGGTTGTGACAGTATATACAATTTGTTTGCTAAAACCCAAAATTTTATGTTTAGGGGTTAGACATTGTTAGTTCCCCCAGTGTGCCCATGAGTGGATAAAATCACATATATTATTGTAATGTGGACCAAGGGAAGGAGAGCTACCCAGCTGTAAGGGTTAAGCCTCTAGATTTGGGCAGCCACATGCAAGGTGCTTGTAGATCTTGTAGGCGCTGTAGTCAGGGCTGGATTAAGAGCCCATTGGGCCTGGTGCCAACAATTTTGATGGGCCTAATTACAGAATCTTATTGACATAAAACACTAAAACAGTCATATATCCCAAGCGTCATGTATCTGGTGGAGGTGGTGCTGGAGGGAAACACAGGATATAGCTATCAGAAAAAACACAACCTATGCTAATCTCTCGCTTTCATCTTTTAAGTAAAACCATACCTCGTAACAGCAGTGTCCGCTGTAGCAGGATTTCGGTGGGCAGGGTAAAAGGGTGGGCCACTGATGTGAATCGCGTAACCAGAACTGCCCAAAGGGACAAGCATGCCCAAAAAGGGGGCGTGACTGCACAAAGAATTAGAGGGTCAGCCTGGTGTGACTGCACGTCAGGCTGCCTGTCAATCATGCAGGATGACCAACCAATGGCATACTGTGCAGACAGCACCCTGAGCTTGGCATAAATGCGTCTAATGATGCGCTAGCTCTACGCACTCACTATTTTGTTATTTTTTAAATCAATGGGCCTATTAAATAATCGTGGGCATGGAGCTGCAGCTTTATCAGCCCCTATGTTAATCCAGCCCCGGCTGTAGTGCAAGTCCAACTTCACAAGATATAAACATAAGAGTAACAAATCAGAAGAACGTATCGGCATAAGGTTTCAATATTGGCTAATACGATCAGGAAAACTTGACAGGATAAACAGTGTCTTGGCAGCTATTACTGAACATAGTCCATTACGGAGCAGTGGAAATATAATAAATATATAATGACAAAGCATATTTGGTCCATGGGTAACACAAGGTCAGGTGCTGTAGATATTGCAGGGAAGGAAGAGCTAAAAGACCTCAAATGACACATGATGTTTTAGTGAATATTGCAAATGAAGAGCCTCAGGTTATCCCACCTCACGTCAAGTGGAGCCAACACGGGTTTTAGTGGATTAATTCTGCAGAGACAGGAGCAAACTGAGGTGCTTTGTTCCAAATTAGACATTTTGACATTTAAAAAAATATGTTTTTACTCAACACTCTGGAGCCTTCAAGTAAAAAATTTTTTTCTGTCCGGAATGGAATGCCTCTGTAAAATGCCTCTGAAAACTCTTTTATTCTAGAATGTATTGAATTTCAAATTTGTGTCTGAGGAAAGGTATCTAAATAGCAGGAAAACATAACCTTTCTTCCAACTATACCTCGCTATCCATTTAGTTCAGCTATTGATTTACTGTCTACTACTACTCCCATTATACTTATCCAGCAGGCTGTCAGTGGTTATAGCAAAGTAGCTTAAATGGTGTCAATTTGTCCACCAGTACCTACACCTTCAGTGTTTTGCTTGGTTTGTTTTCATACATTTATCTTCTAAATAGTCACCAATCACAACTACAACCACCTGATATTTAAAAAAAAAAAAAATAGAATTGAGGACCATTTTCCACTGAAGGTGTAGCAAAATACTGAGGTGTTGTGAGAAGAACGCTGAGTGCTGTCGTTTTATCTCCTTTTTTCAGGCACATCTGTCATGGTGGTGTCAGCGTGGGATGCCGATGACCCAGCTTACGGGAGTAGTGCAAGAGTGGTGTACAACGTCGTGGAGGGAGAAAAGCACTTTACTGTGGACAGTAAAACAGGTCAGGCATGTAATAGGATAGCACAGTCATGACTAACCTTTGACAAGGCAGCTGCTGTGTACTCCATATCCCATGAGGCTCAGCCACATGGAACAACCCCTTTCGAAGAACCACGTTTAGACTTGCAAACCATAACAGAACTAGACAAAAATGTTCTAATAGAAATTTTGTAAAATATATACACTAAATCTGTGTATAAGATCCATCATCGCTGACATAAATATTTAACCACTTATAACCTATCTTTTTTGTTGAGTTGGCCTTTTGGTACAAATTAAGCTACATATTTTTACAAATTAAGTCAGCTGTGTGTGTATACTATTTGTATGAGTGTTAGAAAATCTAAATTGAACGTCGCTATAAAGAATAATCTGGGACACAATTTGAAATGTGGTCGGAGCCCCCAGGTGCCTTTTTTTTGTCTCGCTTTGCTCCGTATTTAACACTCTGCCCCTGTGATATAGCCCAGTCATGCTCCAGGTTCATCCGCAGGTCTGCACGTCGACTTGGCTGTGCTCTACCTAGTTATCACTAAGCTCACATATCCCTTTGCATTTGAGCTGGCAGGCATTTATAGGCTCTGTTTACAAGCTACATAGTCTGGAGACGGTCCTCGCTGTCAGTTGCATTCATTGCCATCCTTTCAAGTAGGTAGGCTTATCAGACAATTAACAGAGCAGCCTGCAGACACCTGTAGGCCGACTCCAAGATTTCTTGGTAAACCGTGAGAACCCATAAACGGTGACCTGGATAAATCTCTGCCTTAGCAACATAATTGACCCTATTAGCACCACGGCTCCTCTAGACCTGTCTCACCGCTAAAACTCTCCCACAGGGAAAATTATGATTCCCCACAACAGCATCAGCAAGCTGAAACAATTCATCTATGTATAAGCACACTTTAGTGGGCCTGGAGTAGCCATGCTATGTCATGTTGTCTCACTAATGGAATGATTTTCATCCTTTTACTGTTACAGTGGAACCAGCTTACGATACTATGGAGCCTTGTTAAAACATTTTATTGTTCAGTTTGCTTATTGTTTTACACCAGGAAAACTGACTTGTTTTGGACTGTGAGTGATTTTTTTTGTAAACTTGGCAGACCGAGAAGGAGAAACCTGTACAGACTTGTACCGCCGATAGCTTTGTCTCTGTCTCCCGCTGCCAATAATAATCTGATTTGGCACCCCAACATTCTAAAACATTACTCTTCCCCTTTTTGCTTGCACTCAGACAATGTGCTAGCTGTCATACGTGAGACGGGGGATGTTATTTTATTAAAAACCCTCAATTAAACAAATTTGATTATTAGTTGAGGCTTTACAAATGACCTCAGTTTGACCGCAAAAAAAACATCGAGTGCGTAGGTGGAGTTGTCGATGTATATGAGGCAATTAGATTGTCCTGACACGGTATCTGTATCTCCCTGTCCTAGTTTAGTTTCCTTCGAAAGCTATGAAGTGATTCATTAGTTATACGCTAGCTGTTCATACCATTTACTAATGTTCTTATCAGCAGTTGTGCTAAATTTTCATGTGTGGCCCTAACACCTATTGCTACCGTAATGGGGAAATTATTATATTACCGTGATTATTGTTTCTGTTGTCTGTCAGAAGATTCAGGATAACTTTTACATAAATGATGGCTACAAGCAATCTGACATGCAGGAAGTGTTAAATTAAATGTAACATATATATAGCTTCCTACTTGGAAAGGATTGGAGCGATGGTAGTGAACCTTTTTTGAGTGCCCAATTTAAAGGAGCAACCTGTTAAAAAGCCAAACAATTTAGTACGTATACCATATACCCCCAAAGAAATTATGTATCGTGATGGCACATCTTGCACTGGGCCCACTGATTTCCAGGAGTTACAACCGGTGGTATGAGTCCACCACTCCAGAGAAGGATCGTCTTTAAGGCCAAGGTCAAGCCATCACCTATATCTCCCTTAGCTGAGCTGGTCTTAGTATTCAGGCATTATTGGTCCTTCTGTCAATGCCTCCTTCCTGGAAGGTATGGATCCCACAGCTTATGCTGTCCTCTGGGCAGGACTGGATCCCCACAGCCTGTAACCTTCTTCAAAGGCAAGTATGGACCCCTCTGCCTGCAGTTATCTTCCCAGGCAGGAATTGTTTCCTCTGCCTTTAACAAGGCTCTACTAGCTCTCTGGTCAAGTGATATGGTTTCCTTCACCAACAGGTCATAAGACACTATTTGTTGGATCATCCCCAATAACCAAGACTAAACAAAAGGAAATCACCCGAAGTACTTTATTGTGAAAAATGACTAGCCTTGTCCTTAAAACACTTAGTGACAAGCATTTGTATACAGTATAATTGTAGAAAATAATCCAGGCACTCCAAATTGTTCCAAACGATAGGCAATTTTTATTGGACCCAAGAACCACACAACATTTCGACCCCTTAGGGCCTTTGTCAAGCTGCCTATCGTTTGGAACAATTTGGAGTACCTGGAATATTTTCTACAATTATACTTCATACATGGTCTCTTTGGTACTGGGACTGATCCAGCAGCACCCTGAGAGTCCAAAGTGAAGGGTTGAGTGCAGTTCCACCATCTATATATCAAGCATCTGTATACAGACATACATAACACTTAAGAATAAGCAATCATAATTAACACATTATACATACTATTTAAGTACCACTTTCTAAATTAAGAAAAAGCAAAAATAAATGTAACTGCTTATTTGGGTGCACTAATTTGCATACCAACATTATGTCAATTGACACATTTCCAGTTAGTCAACAAAGGGCGCTGCAGAGTCATCAAATATGTCTTGTTTTGCATTCTTTCTTTTTGGGGTTCATGAAATCTTGGCTTGTAATAGCTGCAGATCTCTTTCCTGCAGCTACTCGAAACCCCACCCTTATACCCCAGCCCAGACTTTTTGTGGTTGTCCAATCACAGACTTTCCCATGCAGCTCAATGCGAAGGTCAGTGCCCTGGGCAATTGCTGCCTCTTAAGTTTAACTCCATTGAGCTAAACAAACCAGGAAGTAACACGTCGGACTGCCTGTTTAACAGAGGGGAGGTAAAACAACCTTGATTTATAAAAGTGTTCGTTTCTATTAAAATCAGCATGTTTATAAAATAAAAAATCAAGACAAGAGTGTCCCTATAATGCAAAAAAGCAAGTAACAGCTCCAAAAATGGCAAGATCTAATTTCCATTCACGTTTCCTCATTCTAGGCACCCTTTCTTTTTATTTATTTATCTGTCCATTTGACTTCCTCCTTTAACCTCTCCACAATTTTTACATCTGATATTATTAGTCATTGTCTGCATATTGAAAGACTGGGTTGGGCTCAGACACTATTCCATTAATATCTTGTAGACCTGTTATTTGTGGGTTCACACAAACTGGTTTCCCATATATACCCTCCCAATCATCTCCTTCTAAAGTAGAGGTCAAATTCCCACTTGCTAACATACAATAAGGTGTTTCAGGGAAAGAAGTGGAGATGGAGGCAAATAAGAATAAGAAGAATAAGAAATTCACATTGAGGTCTTGACAGATAATCTTTTTTTTAAATTTTGACTTGATAAGAGTTCAAAAAAAGACTGGGCATGCTTGTCTTCATATAAATGGTTGTACCTTGAGATACTTGCATTTTCAAAAGCTTTAAAGTCTTAAGGCTGCATGCATTAGAGAGAATATTTAATTGCAGAGGAACGGAGTGAGTGGCAAAGAGGAAACTAAAATATTATTTGTATGTGCAACCTGATCCCATAGAGGGATATAGGGAGAATTGCCAAGCTAGTAGGAGTGGATAGAAGCTGGTTCATGGACAGGGGAGTCTCAGCATAAAAGTGCATGATCCATATGGATCCATTTTCTACCCTTGTTTTTCCATGTATTGCTGCACCTGCTTGACCACACAGTAATAGTAAAGGAAGTTGGGTAAGCGCAGACCTTCTTTTACGTGAGTGTTGAGATGTATTCGGAGACGTGTGCCAGTTGATTTTGGGGCCAGTTTGGAAAAGGTCTCAGGGACTTGGCAGTTTATTAGCCTAAGATGTGTATCGCCTGCATATGATTCACCTTGCATTGTTAGATCACGAAAATCAGGGGTTGATTTCTGAACATGCACAGTCTGCACTTCCAAGGCTAAGGTGAATAGCAGGTGTGATAAAGGGCATCTCTATAGAAGCTGCTGATTACAGTAAAGAGATAGCATAGATCAAGATGGCCAGGGGGATTTGTACAATGGCATCCAGAAAGTGCAAGGCAACATTAAACTGCCATAGAGTACAAAATAAAAAAAGGCTAGCTAAGGCACAAATGCCCTTTCAGTGTTGAGTGATAGATCTAGAATTGGAATATTCTGAAGTTAGTTAATTATATTTTATTTATACTTGAATACTAAGTTTGATGTCCCAGGGTGAAGAAAGCAAATTAATACAGGGTTAAGTTAACTGGCCAGGACTTTTGCAAAAACAAAATAGGGGCGGAGGGCGATACACCAACACGCTTGTTCTCTACAGGAAGCACTGGCTAGATGAGAAACCACTATATATGCCTGTGGGAGGGTTCTCCTGTTCTCCTCGTGGCAACTTTCTGCCAATCAATTGATTGCCAGGTTGGAGAAGGACATATTTTCAAAATGTTTATTCTCAATGTATACACTTTCTAGACTTTTTGATAGCATATCGTTAGGTGGAATTTTTTATTTTTAAAATAAATAATTATCTAATGTACTATGACATGTACATTTTAAGGTAGATAGGCTACATGTGTGCAGAGATTTCAAGATTATCCAGAGATTGGTCAGGGAGTGATTGTACACAGAAGTCAAATATGATGGGAAGATGGATGCAATGGCTTGTAAAGAAATGTGCACAGCAAATACATCTTTCATTTGTGTTATGGCCCTAGCAGTCAATCTTCCTTTTTATAGTATTGCTGTCTTGTCCACATTAGTGCTCCTGCTGTGCCAGTGTAAAGAAGAGATTTCAAGTGTTTTCTAAGTCAGAGTATGCCCGAGGATCGTGTGTGAATGAGTCAGTGTTTATTTAGTAATTCCAATTTACAGAGGCATCGGAGAGAGTGTTGCGAATTTGATGCATACTTTGCTTTCTGTACTGAGTTGGACTAAAGTAATGAATTTACCCCTATCAATGGTTTGTCTACCGTCATAAGTGTTTCAAGTGTTCTTGTTGGGGCCTGACTTTGAATAAAGTAGAGGTTCAGACCATCCCATCTCAATTTGACTATAACTTTATTATTCAATAGGATTGTACTGTAAAACTAACTCTGCTGATCTTGCATAACATTACACCTTGTGATATTTGCTTTTATTGAGTTCATTATAGTTGTAATTGTATCTCTTCTATTTTTCCTCTTGTTTGTTATGATTTTGTCGTATTACACCATTGTCTTTGTTTTACAAAACTGACAATAAAGAATTTAAAAAAGAAAAATTGGTGGTATTGGAGTGCTCTGGCTCTAAGCTCAGCTGAGCATTCTCAGGCAATAAGCTAAACCATGGTTCTGTCTCTCTGACAGATGTAGTGGTGGCAGGGAGTGACACCCGGCAGGCTCCAGGGTAAGGTTATAAGGGGAGTAAGTAAGAAAGGGATGGGCAAAAGAACTATTCACCGCTTAACAATTCAGCAAAGGAAAAGCTTATAGAGCAGGTTGCATTAGATGTGTGCATTCATGTTTGAAGGTATGCAAATTCCACCATATTTCGAACAATTAGTTCATTTGTATGAAATACAAATTAACTAATTGCAATTTGCAGGAAAAGACTGCAACAATTAAGTGATCGTTAAACTGCCACAGTGAGGCTACAGTTAAATAATAATACAGCGTGACATAGTGTCCCCCGTGCCCCAATATGTGGCCATCAGGTGAAGACTACTAAGTAAAATAAATTTGAGGGACGTAGTGACAGTGTTCCTCCTTTAAAAAAAAGAAAAGAAAAAAAGTTTATTTTTTATTTTAATAGTTATATTGGGAATTTATTGTCTTTTTATTTGGCCTTTTTGGGGGCTAAAATTTAAGCTTTAAGACAAAATAAGAGAAATGATGGTATAAGGTATATATATATAAAAAATTTTTAACAGGAACGTTTTAGCTTCCCTCCCCCACATCATGAGGTTGAGAGGTCAGCTGGTATGTTCTTTATTGGAGGGGGTGCCTTGGGCCCTCTGGGTGGGAGCTGGTGGGACATTAGATTCCATCTGGGTCAATATATTTAGAGCACCCACCACTTATGGACACTAAGTTCCCTCTATTCATTTTATTTAATAGGCACACCTTACACCCTAGGTCCCCTCACGCTTTATTATTTATTTAGATTCTCACTTTGGGGGCACAGGGGCACATTATTTTACCTTAATTTTATTATGTATTTGTACCTTCACAAAAGGTGCACGGGGGCCTGTGTCAGGTAACCCCTTCATTGTATAAGTCACTGTTTTTTTAGGACAGCCAGCAGATACTCTCAATATGGTTGTTCATGTGTTCTGTGAAATAGCTCTTGGATTTCACAGCAAACTCGTGCCATGTTTTTATCCATTTCAATGGAAATTAAGTATTTTATATCTTGTAGCATGTTTGCCAGCCTTATTGGCTGCCAAGTTTAGCTAGCTGCGATATCAGAGTCCAGGAAAGTTTGGGACGCAGCTAACTTTGAGAATGGCTGATGTAAGCAGTAAAATACAATATTTGGTTTAGATCACCAATTCTGATGATGCCAGTCAAAAAGGACCGCTGCCTGTTCTTAAATTGCCCTTCTGTTATTATGTGTGTTTCCCCCATCTTTTTGTGTCTTCAGCCTACTCCCCGTTCAGAAGTGCTTCCACTAAGGAAATTAATTCGCCTCCCGAACGGTACTCTGCTTAGTAAATGACTGTACTGATAACAAATGGTAGTTGCAAGTGAAACAGCTAAGCTTGGTAAAACCCAATGAGCCCAACACTTGGTAAATACAATAATAATGGTCAGACATAAAATAAAGGAAGAGTTACACAAACATCAGAGTTGTAAATGTGAATTTTAAGCAAAGATGGCTGCTATATTTATGTATAGCAATGTGTATCAGCCACCAGGTAGTAAAAATGTGTTCAAATTCAATTTTACAGTCTTGCTTGTTGTGTTTAACTGGCGCATTGATGTCCACCAGGACTAGCAGGCTACACACTTCCAAGTAGTCCTTGATTATTGGCATGACAGTTATACTAGGTTAGTGCCATCAGAGTGTGAATGTATCAATAGATGCACTCATGCTATGCAGAGTAAACTCAGGGAATTGAAACTGTGAGAGAGCTACACAAGCACTCTGTGCATGGACTGCCTTGAGGGGGAAGAGTCAGAGAGGTCAACATGGCATGCACGCTCGCAAGGCTCTCCTTCTGGCCCACGGTGCACTCATCCTTTATCTAAACCTCACAATGTTGGCGGGTTTGAGGATGAAGGAAGCTTTTAGTCTATCGTAAGGTGGCCAAGATGGCTTTGGATCGTGGATTTGGCTGAAAGGAACCCCAGCCAGGGAGCCATTGTGGAAAAGATTGTTATGGCAGCACCATGGGCAGGAACACAGACAGCAGTAAAACAATTAAATAACAACACTGCCTGGTCCCAAAGAGTTGGAGAAGACCGCTGGAGGGTTAGAAGTGATGGCTCCCATTAATGCCAAATTCAGTAGATGTCTTGGAGCTCAAGGAAATGTGCTCCCCCTATGGTCCGTCCCAGAGTCTTTTTTGTTAAAGACATGTATTCCTGACCCTATAGTGTTCAAAACACCATCTAGCCCCCTTAAATATAGTAAAATCTTATCTTTATTCCAGTCCACCACTGCTGGCTCTGCCCCTGATTTTCCTTTTTGACTGGCATCATCAGAAGTGGTGATCTAAACCAAATCACAATGCTTACCTATAGGAAAGCATTGGATTAGCTCGGCTTGTCAAAGAGGCAGATCAGGGGCAGAGCCAGCACAAGCCAAACACAGCCCTGGCCAATCAGCAGCTCCTCATAGAGATGCATTGAATCAATGCATCTCTGTGAGGAAAGTTCAGGCCAGTAGAAGTATCTCTAGACTGCAAAGAATCTAAAGGAAATTATTATACTCACCAGAACCAATACATTAAGCTGTAGTTGTTCTGGTGACTTTTGTGTCCCTTTAACTAAAGATTAGTAGTAATGGAACATGAACAAGGGATAGCAGAGTCAGGCAATATATGATAAATGGTCAGTGAGATACATGTATGTATATTGTATGTATAGGATGGACTGGAGAGGTGACAGGCAGTTGATGGGCAAGCCAATAAACTATTGTAATGTTTACTTTGGTTGCATCTGCTGTTTGGAAAAGCAAAATATAGCAATAGTACAATATATAGTGAGTAGATGTCAGGCCATGGAAAGAGTGGGACTGTGTGTCTTATCAAGGCAGTGAGTGTTTGCTTTTGATGCCATTGTGGAATTATCAAGCAATTGGGTGACATTAGATATTTCTGTTGAAGGTGAAAGGGAATTATCCTCAAAGGCTCAGTTTTTGACTGTTTGCACTTAACAAGCATGTTATCTCGCACAAAAATGTTTTGCTTGTTACCAGAAGAAGTCAGCGAAGAAAAATAAACGTTTATGGATGAAAAGAAATATTGGTGTATAAAGGTATGGACATCCACAAGAATCTAGTACTAGTAGAGAATATATGATGTATTGATCAATAAGCAGAGGCTGCTAACGAATGAGTATTTGAGATACTCTAAAAGAGTTGCTAATGGAAACTTCATGCCTCCCAACAATTTTGGTGGGACAGTCTCACTTTAAACTTGTCCCATTGTCCCGATTTTGGTGGCATCAGGGAGCTGTTGACAAAAAATCATATTTTCAGCACATCATTAGACGCGGTCATGCTACACTCACTTGGACCTTGAGACTGTGCTCCAAGCATGGTTCCATCTTTGGTGGACTGGTCTGCTTAATTGGCATGCATGTGAGGCTGAGAACCCTGGCACACGGACCCCTTTCCCCCATCCACCGATGTCCCACTTTATAGGAGGTCAATGTTGGGGGGGCTAAGAGACGTGCATGTGTGTACTGATTTGCATATAGCAGCACTGCATTCTGTGAAAAAAATCTCATTCTCCGAATGACTGTGTTTAAAGTGCTTATGATATGTGTAGATGATGTATACCTACACATTTCAGACTGTATGTTATATGACACATAGATAAGAAATAGGAGCATTCTTGTCATAACCTAAATCAAAATGTATTGACGGGTGCAAAGATTGACATTTCAGCCTTCGACGAAGAGCTTAATTCACAGATACAATATAAATGTGTCTGTGTTGGTACACATACTCAAATTACATCGATCTGCAATAAAAGTCTGACAACGTAAAAAAAGAGAATAATGTGAAGATGGCTGGACCAAGTCCTTGTGGTGTGATGGAAACGCAGGGTCCAATATGTCATGTGTGACAAGCGCCAGCATCAATAATAACAGCATTAGCTGTAAGCGAATGACTCCACTGTTGAATACTTCTAACTGTACATTAAACTCCTATAATACAAAAATGCGTTAGACAGCAATAAGCAGAAATACAGTGAATTATTGCTTTACATACCATTAAAAGACAACATAATTAAAATGTATCACACAATGCGTAATGTATAAATCATGCAGCAGCTATTATGGCACGATGCAAACACAGCTGCTCCAGAGACCGAATGAGCTCCGTTCATACCATCCACTCACTCCTTATGCTTCGTGCAATGATATTAGTTGTAATAACATTTGTAGCGCTAGCTAACAGTGGGTGAGACTGGTCTGGCTAGGGTCATACTTAAAGGTACAGTATAGCGTTAGTATTACAAATGCGCATTCATAACGCCATAATGTTCTAATCACCTTTTCGGTGACTGCCCCCCCACCTCCCCAAGGAGTTAAGTCGTAGTTTACTCGCCTTTTTTCCCTCAGCGCACTGCTCTCTTTACTGCTGGCACCGCCTCCTTGGCCAAGATCATCAGTCAATGCCAATCCAATGCCTTATATAGGAGGCGAGTGTACATGCGCAGCAAAACGTTGTGTTGCTCCGATCAGATGGTTGCTATGAGAGACCATCTGACTGAAATTTTTGGAAGTGCCTCTTGTGGCTATCAATATGACAGCCGCTCGAGGCATTTAATCCCGGCAATGTAAACAGTGCCACACCTGCATGATTCACCCTTTGTGGTGTCACTTTAGTTAAGTGAACACGGCACTAAGATACCGTTTAGTTATATATGCTTTACAATGATCAATACAGGTTTTAGTTATTTTTTTAATGTATTTGAGCAGCCACATATTTATTTAATTGGTGCAGATTGTGGACTCTATTTTTATACCAGCAAAAATGTTGTTATTGGTGAGCTTCTATGGTGAAGACTATCACTGATCTTTTGAGCCCCGGCATGGTAATTTATGCATGGACAGAGTACGTATTGCAGGCACATTGCTAACATTATTTAGAATCAATCCAAAATGACCAGTTGCGGAATTGCATGCACACTGCAAGTATGGGCTAATATCCGCCCAATACGTGACAATAGACAAAAGTGTTCACTACACGTTACTGACTGGTTTTCTAAGCTATGACAGTTTCTGTGTAGCCTGAAACACTGACCACAGAACAAAAAACAATATTTATGAATACAAATCTATTCAGCTGTTATTGAATTACAACTAACTTGAAATATGCTTATATTTAACATGCACTCACTGTATAATAACAATACAGTATTATTGATTGAAATTTGCCTTTGCTGTCCACATAGAGACCTCCATGTGATACTCTAAGCACCAAAATAACTTTAACTCAGCGGTTCCCAAACTGTGTGCCGAGGCGCTTGGGGCGCCGCAACGGGCACACAAGGGCTCTGGAAAATATTTCCCCGGTGCTATGATCTTATGCTCATAGCACCGGGAACCCTGCCTCACTCTTCCCTGCCGGCTCTGCAGGACTGGAGGGGAGATCAGAGATCTCCCTCACCAGCCTGCTAGCACTGAAATGCTGGCAGCTGGCAGGGGAGGGAGAGAGAACCCAGATGAGCTCTATCCTGCAACTCTGCCGGGTTCTCCTCTCGCGAGCTCGGAGAGTTGCAGCGGTTACCACGGCAACGTTCCAAATCTCGTGTGCGTGAACTCTAGCAGCTTCTGAGGCTGCTAGAGTTCCCTATCACACTTGGACCACCAGGGATTGCCTTGTACCAGGCAAAGGTAAGCAGGGAGGGGGAATTTTTTTTTTAAAGGTAATTTTTTTTTTCTTTTTATATTTATTAATCTACCCTCCAACCCCACAGACCCACAATAATTCTCCCCTAGAAACACACACTTCCCCCATACATACATACACACGGCCCCATACACACACTGCCCTCCATACACACACACACAGCCCCCATAAACACACACACACTGCCCCCAGGGCCGGGCTGGCCCACTGGGATAACGGGAAATTTCCCAGTGGGCCGACATACTAGCGTGCCGGTGCGCAGCCGCCTAGTGCGCAGCGGGCCGCACGGCACAATTACAGGGTGACGGTCACAGAATGTAGCGTGGCCGAGCATGCAGACCGCGGTAGAGGAGCTCCTGTTTCCCTACCCGGTCTGACAGGAAGTGCTCACCGAGAGCACATGACTGCTTCCTGTCAGACCGGGTACAGGGAGCAGGAGCTCCTCCACCACGGTTTGCCTGCTTGGCCACCCAACAGCAAGGTACAGGGTGGGCTGGGGGGCAGGGAACTAATGGGACACAGGGAGAGCTGGGGGGGGGGGAGACTAATGAGACACAGGGAGAGAACTAATGGGAGAAAGGGAGAGGGGGGAACTAATGGGAACAAAGGAGAGCTGGGGGGGAACTAATGGGAGAAAGGGAGAGCTGGGGGGGACTAATGGGAGAAAGGGAGAGCTGGGGTGGGGGAAACTAATGGGACACAGGGAAAGCTGGGGGGTTCTAATGGGACACATGGAGGGTTGGGAGGGGGATATAAGAACACATGGAGCGCTGGGAAAAGGGTATAAAGACACATGGAGAGCTGGGAGAGGGGCTATAGGAACACATGGAGGGCTGGAAAGGGGGATAGGGAAACATGGCTAGGAGGGGGTATAGGAACACATGGAGGACTGGGGGGGAACTAATGGGCTATAAGAAGGGCTGGGAGGAGGGTATAGGTGTCACGTATTCATTCGCACATAAAAATGTGGTTAATGGCATTTACTGTCCTGACAGGAAAAGTTGTGCCGAGCAACATTACCGTCCTGACAGGAAAAGTTGTGCCAAGCAGCAATCATGGAAACCTGGTAATTACTTTTGGGGTCAAAGGCCAGTCATGGCCAATCAAATCCAAAGGAGGGTTTAGCTGAGCAGAAATCATGCATACCTGGTAATTGCCTTTGGGGTCAAAGGCCGGTTACAGCCAATCGAAACCAGAGGAGGGGTATTTAAACCCAACTCTCCTCTTGCTCAGTGCCCTGTCGTGGTTTCATGCCTATGGTTATCCGAGAGTGCGTTTCTGATCTTGATTTTCTGGTATTTGACTTTGGCTTTGTTTTGACTTCCCTGATATCTGGTATCCTTGACTTTTGGCTTTCCCTCATCTTTGTGTCTGATTCTGTGTCCCTGACCTCAGCAAGTATTTTGACTATTCTTGGAGACGTTAAGCCCGGCCATTCTAAGGTCCATTTATACGTTATCCTTAGTCCTCGGTGTGACACAGTACTGCGTGCTGGATCAACTTGTAATCCTGACAATAGGGACACATGGAGGGCTGGGAGGGGGTATAGGGACACATGGGGGACTGGAAGGGGGCTGGTGGGACACATGGGGGCTGGGAGGGATGGCTAGTGGGACACATGGGGGCTTGGAGGGGGCCTCTTGGGACACATGAAGGCTGGGAGGAGGCCTATTGGGACACATGGAGGCTGGGAGGGGGCCTATTGGGACACATTGAGGGCTGGGAGGGGGCTATGGGGACGCATGGAGGGCTGGAAGAGAGGGCTAATAGGACACATGGAGGGCTGGGAGGCTAATGGGACACACAGGGGGGCTCATGGGACACATGGGGGTGCTACTGAGACACATGGGAGGGCTAATGAGACACATACAGGGCTGGGAGGGGGTATAGGGACTCATGGTTGGCTGGGAGGGGGAATAAGAACACATGGAGGACGAACAAGAGACACACAGATTGCTGGGAAAGGGGAGAATGAGATAAACAGAGGAACTGGGGCCTGGTAAGAGACTCACAGAAGGGCTGGGGAAAGAGACAAAGGGGCTGGGGCTAAGAGACACATGAAAGGGGCTTGGGGGAGAAAGACACAAACAAAATGCATCTTCACTTGTGTCTCCTGTAACTCAGAGACGACTGGTGAGAGAAAGACGTCATATTAAAGGGACACTGGTCACCTAGTCACCAGAACTACTGCAATAATGTAGTGGTTCTGGTGTCTATAGCCTGTTCCTGTAGGCTAAACACTGTAAATGCTACCTTTTCAGAATAAAGGCAGTGTCTGCATTGCTGCCTAGGAACATCTCTAGTGACAGTCACTCAGACGGCCACTAGAGCTGCTTCCTAGTCCAGTGCTGCACACTCTGCATGGAGGCGTTGATCGCTCTCCATAGAGATGCATTGAGACAAATGGACTGAAACATTGATTATATGCAAATGCACGTCTGCTTACAATTAATCCGCTCTTTTGTTTATTAGGAAGCACTATCTGTGCTTTCTTTCACGTTTGAGTGATAGTTTCCTTTTTTGAAGGTTTTTTTTCCTACTTCCATATCTGCACACTATGCTGGCGCGGTGCATTTATGCGGCTGGCATACATTTTTTCCCAGGGCTGCTTTTCATTCCCAGTCTGGCCCTGACTGCCCCCTATACTCACACTCTGCCCCCACATACACACACACTGCCCCCCCATACACTAACAGCTCCCTATACACACACACTGCTCCCTATACACCCACACTGCCCACATACACACACACTGCTCCCCATACACACACACACTGCTCCCCTCAAACACTCTGCCCCCCACACACACTGTTCCCCTCAATACACACTACACAACTCGCGCACAAACTGTATCCCTCACACATATTGCATCCTTCAAACACACAGACACAATGCACCCCTCACACACATACACACTACATCCTGTACAAACACAATGCACCCCCGTACACACACTGCACCCTCACACAAACACACACACTGCACCCCTCACACACACTTAACCCCACACATATTGCACCCTTCACACACACATACATTGCGCCCCTCACACAAACACACACCAGTGCCTCCATCCCCTATTACAGCCCCTATTCTGGCAGACCCCAAGTAAGTTGTCAAACTGTTCTTAAATAGTTTGACTACTTACCCTGGACGGGCCCCATAACCACTACAGTGTGCTGTAGTGTTTTTTGTGTCTGGGTTGTTTCTTTAAATAATCTACCAGTGCCCATCCCGAGATTAGATTCTGGATCCGCCCCTGACACGGAAACATTTATGCTGAACAGGGGCCCAGTATATGCCACAGCGCTGTACATGTATACAACCTAGAATTGTTTTTTACTTGGGGCGCCTTGGAAAAATATTGAAATATTAAGGGTGCCTTGAACCTAAAAAGTATGGGAACCACTGCTTTAACTTATTGACACAGTTTTGGTGTACAGACCATTCCCCTGCAGTCTCACTTCTCAATTATCTGCCATTTAGGTGGTAAATCACCTTTGTTTCTGTTTATACAGCATTAGCCATACCTCTCCTGGCTGTGACTCACACAACCAACATTACATTTTTTTTATTTTCAATCAGATCTTACAGCACAGTGTGTTTACTTTCGATGTATTTATCTCCTATTCTGTTAAATAAACTTTAATCACAGACAGCAGGCTCATCCAAGCTCAAAGGGCTTTTTACAGAGCAGGAGATAATACATTCTAATTTAAACAGGCTGTGTAATAAAGGAAATTTTAAACTTTAGATTTTTCTTTTCAGGAAATGTGTAGGGAGAATGTGTAGGTCACATGCCAGGGAAGTGTAACTAGGGCTGCATTAATAAAGTTATTTATTTATAACATTGAGCAGTTAGACTAATGGGCCATGATCTATGCACCTAAACCACTCTTTTAAGTTAAAGTTGTTTTGGTGCCTATAATGCCCCTTTAAGTCCCATGCTTTCTTGGCAAAGAGCTCCCTTTGTGTTACCAAACAGCAGTAGCATTTTGGTTGACTGTAAAAAAAAAAATGTATTGACTTTGACTGACATAAGATATAATTTTCTTTTTTAGGTGTTATACGGACAGCGGTGTCTGATCTGGATCGCGAGTCCCAGGAACGCTACGACCTAGTTATTCAAGCTACAGACATGGCAGGGCAATTAGGGGGCCTGTCTGGGTCAACAACAGTCACAATCGTGATCACAGATGTTAATGACAACCCACCTAGATTCCCTCAAAGTAAGTAACAATGAGTATTAATGAATACACAAGGGTAAATGTGCAAGAGTCAATTTTATGTAGCAAATGAAGACATATTACGTATTTAAAGTGAGAGTGTAAATAAGTGTAGCGTGTATTGGTGAATATGTATCAAGTCATATCATATCTGTGCATGAATATATATATATATGTGTCATTATATTTCTTAATGTATACACATGTAGTATGTCTAAATATACATGTGAATGCGTGTGTGTACACATGTAGACATGTAAAAATACATAGATGGCAATTGCATCCCCAGAAAATGAACCTTTTCGGGGGATTCTCCCAATATAAGCCCTACCCCGAAAGTAAGCCCTAGTTGCTAGTTCGCCAATCTATGATCAGGGAATTTTCCCCAAATGTAGATTTGCGGGATTCCATGCCCTAGTTAACTGGTCTTTTTTGGGGCAAAAATTAATATAAGACCTGGTCTTTTTGGGGAAAGACGCTATATGCAACAGTAGTGTTTGATTATATAAGTAGTATCGAAGAATACATGAGTTTGTGATTACAAGTAATTGTATTTTTTTAATCCGTTGTGTGTATGTACACATAAGCCTGAAACACGTATAGTGTATATAGTTATATGTGGAAATGCTTATTTTTTTGCATTTGTGTGTATACATTTGCAGTGTGTGAAAGCATTAGTAATGGGTGAGTTTGTGTGTAGTGTGTTTGCATGAATGTTTAGTGAAAGCATTCGTGTTTAGTGTGATTGAATGTGTAAGGCGCACGATTGTGTAGACAGTGTTTGAATGCAAGTTAAATGTGTAAAAACATTTGCAGAGAAACATTCAGGTTGTGCTGAGAGCAGAGCACTTAAACGAAAACTATAGTGCCAGAAAAAACAAACTCGTTTTCCTGGCACTATAGCTTCCCCCTCTGTCAAGGCGCCCCCCCACCCCTCCATGGTGCAGAAAGGGTTAATAACCCCTTCTGTCACTTACCGGGGTCCAGCGCCGATGTTGATCAGCGCTGGCTCAGCTCTGCCAGCATTGAACCCCCAGACTTGCAGTGTCAGCCCAATCACAGACTTCCCAATGCTGCTCAATGATAAGTCTTTGCAAGGCAGTTGCTCTGAGCAATTGCTGCCTCTTGAGTTTAGCTCCACTGAACTAACCAAACCAGGTAGTAACAGAACCTGTTGTCTAATTGTAGTTTCTTAATTTGCAACATATTTTTATCTGATAGATCAAAAATTGCCACAGGAAATAATAAATCACATTAAGCGGTATGTAGCGGATAATGCCTTGTGTGTTAAATAGGCCAAACCTTGAATTGGAGATTTATGGTTATAATGTCAGCTATCCAAAATATCTTGAAGCTAACAGAATTAAACGCTGTGGTAATATGTTTTCAATTAAATAATAATAAAAACACATGTATTTCAGGTAATTAAACCCACTGCCTTGACTAATTACTCTAACAGGATCATTTATTAATTAGATATAGACACTTAGCAGTGCGCAGACTGATAAAAACACCTCCCAGGGTTGAATAATGGCATAATTAATATTAAGTTATGAAGTGTGATGGAACTATTTTATATATTTGCACATTCACTATGAAAAAAAACTGCCAAATATGTGTAAAACAGTCATCAAATATTTTGTATATAGAGTACAGGGGAAAAGTCACCGCGCTAAGCTATTAGTGAGATCGATAGATATGGAGAACCATAAACAACAGATGCACTAAACATAGACTAAAAAGGTTGTTCTAAAGACACAATGGAATGGGCAATGATAATGAAAAGATCAAAGACCAATGTAAGTTAGAAGGTGACATTAATATTTCGTGACAATGGCTTCTCATCAATTTAAATAAGAGGAATTACTAAAGAATGCAACTACAGATATATATACTCGTAGAACATTGTTCCGTCACTGGATTGGATAAAATATAGATACAATAAATAAATAAATACATAAAGGGAATCAACACAGTAAAGGAGGAGACTATATTTAACCCCTTAAGGACAAAACTTCTGGAATAAAAGGGAATCATGACATGTCACACATGTCATTTGTCCTTAAAGGGTTAAAACAAGAAAAACTACCACAACAAGAGGGCATAGTCTTAAATTAGAGGGCAAAGGTTTAAAAATAATATCAGGAAGTATTACTTTACAGAGAGGGTAGTGGATGCATTGAATCGCCTTCCAGCTGAAGTGGTAGAGGTTAACACAGTAAAGGAGTTTACGCATGCGTGGGATAGGCATAAGGCTATCCTAGCTATAAGATAAGGCCAGGGACTTATGAAAGTATTTAGAAATTTGGGCAGACTAGATGGGCCGAATGGTTCTTATCTGTCGTCACATTCTATGTTTCTATAGACTTCACTGTGTCTTTCCTTTTACAGAGCTTTATCAGTTTAGTATCATGGAGACTGCTCCCCCCGGCTCTGTGATTGGACGAGTGAAGGCAGAAGATGCCGATGTTGGTGAAAACACGGATATGTTCTATCAGATCCAGCAGCAAGACATGGCAGCCATGTTCAGGGTAACCACTGATACCGTCACACAGGAGGCTATACTGAGCATACTGCAGGTATAAAAGAGACCATTTTATAAAATATAATGTAATATATCATTTTTATTTTGTTTTCTTTTATCTCGGTAAAAGAGTGGTTTTTGTCAGTTTCAAAATTTAGGCACAAATAGCCCAAATTGAAAAACATTCTCCAAATCAATCTGTTTACAGATTGGTTATTTTGACTTTAAAATTGAAATTCATTTAGAATTTGATTTGAATTCCTAGCTATTCTCAATTTAATAAATAAGCCTCCTAGTTTACAGTGCAGGCAATATGCCTTTTTTTCTGACAGTTATTTTTTAAATGAAATCTGTTATTGTTAAACAGTAAACTAGAAAAGTTACAATTTCTGGGGAAATTGTGTGAAGTGTTCTTGCCTCCACCAGAAGTCTACAACTGGAGTGGGTGGAGTAACTGGGTGGAGTGGCTTGAGTAACTGTTGTGTGGTTGGAGTAGCTGGAGAACTGTGGAAAGGTTGAACTGGGCAGAGTAACTGTGTGACGCGTTTGGAGTGAGTAAAGATAGTAAACATTACACTAACCAATTGATTGATCAGATTTAAAAAGTGCACTTGATAGAGTGAGAAACGCATTTCAACTTTTATTTATTTATATAGCAAATTTAATTGCAACGTTGTTGCCCAAAGTGCTTCACAGTTACATTAAAACAAACATTTATAAAAACATTAGCAGGTGTACAAAAGTCCCTGTCATCACTTGCTGCTCCAGCCTGGCACAGGTCAGAGTATTTTGGCGGTTGCCATTTTCAAATGGTCGTATTTTAAACACTATGCATAGTATGTCTCTGAAGTATTAAAAATTAAGGCACATCAATACGCACACCCACTGTAATCACAGGTGTAAAACACACAGGAAACCGAGACCCAACCTAGAGCTGATACCGGCATGAAAATATCCCCTCCTGGCCTCCTAGACTGATACCCAGAGTATCCTCCCGTATGACAAACTATACCGATAGGCATACAAAAATATACACTAGCAACTGCCAACCCACAATAGTGGGGAACTTAACCAAAACCATCACACTTTGCTCTCAACCAGGCGACAAGTTGGCCTTGAATGTTAATAAGTGCTGAGTAGTCTGGGGAGGAGTTAAGGCACTAAAAATATCTTCTCTCGCTAGCGTGGCCCTATACCATGCCCAACAATATATATATATACATGTCAAGCGACAAAAAGGCTCCTGACACTATTGGTATGAAACGTGAAATGAGAAATGTAGCGTGTCAGAAAACTTACCCCCCACAGCACCCAGACTAGATACCGATTCATACCCTACACGCAAAGCGCACACCATAGGTGCAATAAACTGCGCATTGTAGGCTAGTGGGGATGCGAGACTAGAAACTTGACCTTAAATAATCCTACCTAATGCATGTGATGGAAACTATAGAAATATTGTCTGAGAAAACTGTTTTGAGAATGTTAAAACAATGGTGACGAATGTTGTTAAACTATTCAGAACACTGATGTTAAAATTGACGTTATACCGTTACTACATCTTTCCTTGAAAAAATGATAAAACTTGAAAATAAAGATTGTCAAAAAAAAAAAAAAAATTAAGGCACAGTCGCAGTTTAGAAATTGCCCTTCAAGTTTGAGCTGGCTAGAGTGAAGTTTCAATGAATGTCAATGGACGGCGTGAGTTGCAAACAAATGGTCATATTGTGAAAACTATCAGGACTATGGTTTAGCCGTGGACATTTCTAGTGGCAGCAGGGATAGCTGAACGTTTTGATATAAGATTTGTGTAGGTGGGCTTGAAAATGAGGGAGTTGTGGCAGTTTAGAAATCATGTCCTGATTTTTCAGCTTTTGCCAGCTCCAACTCTAGTTTTGAACATTTTGCCATTCATTCCTCTGGGACCAATTTCGCCACAAGAACGACGATATTCCGTGAACCATTCGGCGAAACGTTCAACAAAGTAATAGCAATCCGCATGTTTCGGTATATTTCTGTCTATGTAGTGTAAAAACTATGGGAGGAGTTAGGGTGGTAAATTTGGCTATAATAAGAATAAGAATAATAACTAGAAAAGCTACAATTTCTGGGGAAATTGTGTGAAGTGTTCTTGCCTCCACCAGTAGTCTACAACTGGAGTGGGTGGAGTAACTGTTATTATTTATTTATATAGCACATTTAATTGCAACGTTGTTGCCCAAAGTGCTTCACAGTTACATTAAAACATACATTTATAAAAACATTAGCAGGTGTACAAAAGGCCCTGTCTGTGACATCACTTGCTGCTCCAGCCTGGCACAGGTCAGAGTATTTTGGCGGTTGACATTTTCAAATGGTCGTATTTTAAACACTATGCATAGTATGTCTCTGAAGTATTAAAAATGAAGGCACAGTCGCAGTTTAGAAATTGCCCTTCAACTTTTGGATTTTGGATCTGGACTGCCCGTACGGTTGGGACCAGTCTGATATGCTTCAGATATGTTCTCTTTGTAATGGCACAAGTTGAGCTGAAACCAACTTGAGAACTGAGCTGGGACCCACTGAAAGGCAGGCTAATTGAGGTGTTGTCCGTTCTCACCTCTCTTGCTACTTATTTTGCTCTCTTTAAGTTTAAAGGGCAATCCAGACGTGGACCCCTTGCTCACGGTGCCTAGAGGGATATTGGCTATACTTTACTGATGATTCCTTACAAGGTTGAAACGATCGTCTGGGGATGCCGTATCTCTTGTGCAGTTGGAACTTGCTGGCATTTCGGATCTGGACTGCCCGTACGGGTGGGACCAGTCTGATATGCTTCAGATATGTTCTCTCAGTAACAGCACAAGTTGAACTGAAACCAGCTTGAGATCTGAGCGGGGACCCACCGAAGGTCTGCCACCACAACCACTTACACATCTGTAGTACTCCCACCTCCCAGTGCCGGACTGCCACCACAACCACTTACACATCTATAGGGCTCCTGCCTCCCAGTGCCAGGACTGCCACCACAACCACTTACACATCTACAGGGCTCCCAGTGCCAGGACTGCCACCACAACCACTTACACATCTGTAAGGCTCCCGCCTCCCAGTGCCGGACTGCCACCACAACCATTTACACATCTATAGGACTCCCGTCCCCCCAGTGCCAGGACTACCACCACAACCACTTACACATCTATAGTGCTCCCAGTGCCCAGACTGCCACCGCAAAAACTTACACATCTGTAGAGCACCCAGTGCCAGGATTGCCACCACAATCACTTACACATGTGTAGGGCTCCCAGTGCCAGGAATTAGCTTATTGGTTATCATTCACATAATTTTGGTTCGGCCCTTCCGAACTACCAAACTTCGGATATTCGTAAGAATCTGAATGTCCAAATTGCAGGAAATTCATCCGAATATACATTTCGGAACTAAACAAATTGCACATGTCTAATCAACAGAACAACTACAGCTTATGTTATGAGTAGAATAATTCCCTTTAGGCTTTTTGCAGTAAACACTGTTTTTTTCAGAGTAAAGACAGTATTTACATTACAGCCTAGGGATACCACTGCTCAGATGGCTGCTAGAGGTGCTTCCTGGTGCAGTGCAGCACAGTGTGCAGCACTGCCATTCAGTGTCTCTACCCTCTGCATGGAGACACTGAATTTTCCTCATAGAGAAGATTCAGTGTATCTTTATGAGGGGATGCTGATTGGTCAGGGCTGTGTTGGCTTGTGCTGGCTCTGCCCCTGATCTGTTCCTTGATAAGCTCAGCCAATCCAATGCTTTCCTATGGGAAAACATTGTGACTGGCTAAGAGAATCACTTCTGATGTCAGCCAAGCAGGCAGATTAGGGGCAGAGCCAGGAGCAGCAGATTGGAATAAAGATAAGATGTTTACTATATTTAGGGGTGCAAGTGGGGGCCAGGGAGTTTGATGATGGTTTTATCCACTATAGGGTCAGGAATACATCTGTGTTCCTGACCCTATAGTGTTTCTTTAAGGTTCCGTATGAGGATCCACAAGAGGACCATCCCTGCATCTTATTCTACATTCCATCTTTCTTCCCGAGTGATACGTTATAGTGTACATATGTTGTATGTGCAGTTATGGGGTATAACTAAATCATATGGCATTTATTATTATTTAATATTTATGTTCCCTGTGATTTCCTAAAAATAATCAAATGTTTTTTGGGTTTTTTATCTTGCCAATGCATGGTTAGTCTTCATTGTAGCTGAAAAAATCCCTCTTGAACTGTGATTTTTATTTTATTTTTTATTTTTTTTGGTTCAGCAACTTCTCACGAATGAATTGAACGATCACTTTACTGCAGCTTTCGCAAAGCTCTTGCTTTTTAGCACAGCACAGACAGTTCTGCAGTGACATCTGCTGAAACCAGAAATAGTGAAAATGTACTCACCCTAATGCTTCCTATGGGGGAATTGCACGTTTCGTATAATCCACTACATGAAAGGGATTTACAAGAAATTGACAAGACCAACGGAGCTGCTTATTTGTTTCATTCATGAAAAAAAATGAATGGTAGAGATTTGAGAAGGAAACTCTACACTGGCTTCTGTTGATTTGAACAAATAATTTTAATGTATTTAAATAGAAAGCTATGGGAGCGCATAGGTTTCTTATACATTATGTTTGCTTCTCGTGGTCTTTTTGGGAAAGTCTGAGAGTATTTAGAAATATAAAAGAAGTGTAGAGTATGGACAGCTAATATACAGATCTCCATATAACTTTAACGGTTTGGGGTGAATGAGCTCAGTATGCAGAGAGAGAGCAAGGAACCTGTCACTTTAAGAGAAAGTCTCTGAAACTCAGAATGTGTCAAAACAGGCAGGACAATCCAGAAGCAAGGCCAGGTAAGCAAAGGTCAAAGCTGGACAGTAAAGGTTCAGGATCAGGAAGAAGGCTTAAAGTCTTTAGCAGGGTAATCCAAAGGCAAGGTGAGACAGTCAAAGGTCAAAGCCAAGCCAAAAAGGTTCAGGATCAGGAAGTAGTTTTAAAGTCTTTAGACAGTACAGACTGACAATGGAGACTTGTAACTTCTAAGGAGTAGAGATGTCGCGAACCGTCAACATGGATGCTGTCCAGGAAGTAGGAGGGTCTGGGAGGGAGGGTCTGCTGGAGATTGGCCGGGAAGTGTCAGCTGACCGGAGTTCGCCGCGAACCGTGGCGAACGGTTCGCGAGAAGTTCGCGACATCTCTACTAAGGAGCTCACAAGACATCTGAGCAATGGGCCTTGGGTGAACAGAGCTCAAATAGGAGCATAAAAGTGTGATCCCTCCTATGTGAAGGGGTCTAGGGGACTATATATGTAAGAATGGCCTCACCTTGATTTGTAGGTTTCCACACCTCCTTCATAGGCGGGCTACTATGTTGGATCTCTCTCCCATCCTGTTGTACCACACACTACTCCTCCGAGGTCTGAGCTGAGTAGCCCTGGCTCTGACATTTGGAAGAGAATCCGGAGAAGTGTGGGAACATTAGGCATTAAGGAGGATGAACATGGCGCGCCTCCCACTCCCGGCATGGCACAACCCATGTGGAGTAGCTGTATGCGCTGGCAGCCAGGAGGTAAGTACGCAACCCACGTGTAGCTCCTCTTGGGGTCAACGGCCGGGGAGCAAGAATGGTATACCTCTTACTCCTGGCATGTCGCAACCCACATGGAATCGTTGCTGGAGCCTGATGAAGGATAAAACATTTGCATGTACACCTGCTCCTGTACCCATTTCCAGGCAATCAAAATAGAGTTTCCTTCCATCCAGGGCTGGTTACTTACACACATCTGCTGGATTTCCACTGATGATTCTTAGATCAGTTTGTAGATCTTGATGGAGATCTGTGAGGAGAACTGAATTAAAGCATATGCCATAAAGTTAGACAGGCATTATTTGTACCTTTGGAACCTTATTTCTTGTATGGGATGGCAAAGATGTCTGGAGAGAAGCAAAAGTTAGTCATTCATATTACAATTCAAAAACCTGAAGTACACAGGGCACATTCAAAGAGACAAAACACAGTAAGAAGAATACAATGAGATACGATATTAGACCAATCACTGGTCAGTACATCCAAATACATAATAATAATAGAATTAAAACCTAGATGCAATTACTAGGAACAGGACAGTGAGAGCACAATAAAAAGAACAAATTGTACAAGGCATTGAAAATCAATAGCAAACTTTCCAGGGGCCTTCTTGCACCTTAAATAAGGCCCAGGGACATAATGAGTGGCATGGAACCATTACTGCTGGCACTTCCAGGTTGACGACCTGATCACAAAAAAGTCCCTATAGGGAACACCATTTTGAATGTGCAGAACTCCGATAACTTGAAAGTTAAAAGGGTGCAATGAAGCACTTTTATAAAAGTGTTGATTTCTCTGTAGTGGTTATGATGCCAGGAGTACCTTGGTCCAGTTCTCAGGTAATGGGACAATCCATTTAGCAACACTTTGCCCCTTAACATTGCTTCCCACTAGGTTTAGATACTCCCTGGTGGTCATGGATATGCTCCCAGCTTCTGCTAAGCTGTATAAATAGAAATACCCAGCCTTTGCCATTTATTGTTTGAGAGAGTCAGCTGACCACTCTCGCTCAATTTCCGGGCAGGATGAAGACACCCCAATGACGCTAGAGTTACACTTTCGTAAGCAGAGGGGTAAAACTCTTTATGTTCAGTGTTCCATATGCTGCATATACAGATTCCAGGCTTCATGACCACTTCAAATCACTGAATGAGTCATGTTGCTTGGATTAAAGCACTTAAAGCTGTTCCTGTAAATGTTTAAACCACAAAAATTCAGTGCAATCACCATATAATAATAGAACTTGGCAGGTATTCTAGAATTCCCAGCCTTGTTTAGTATTTTAATGTGGACTCCAACATTGTGTCTCCATGGAATGGTTGACCGGAACACCGTCCATACAAGAGCCATCTTGTCTGTCCATATAAATTATAATATATTGTCATTAACAAGCCTTGACTTGATTATTGTGCTGGATGCCTGGAAGTGAGAACCTTCATTTTGATAATTAACATTAGGTCCAATAAAAGCACAGATGAATTAGATTAATTAAAATCAGTTTAATTTGTTTCTATTTATTAAGGTTTAAGTTGTGTTTTACAATGTATTCCAGTTGGTTTATTGATTAGGCTGACTTGATGTTGATCCCAGTTACTGTTATTAGGTTAGGTTTTGTTTTACACACCACCATCACAGCTTGGCCAGAACTATAGTATCAACAGCACAAAGCCAGAGAGCCGTAACTCTACAGGCCAAACATCATTTAAATTCTAGTGCAGCATTGTCCCTTTGTCTTAAAGCAATTACAAGGCAATTGTAAATGTTATTAAATCCAACTCTAACAGAAATATACAAAGCATTCTTTTAGAAAAAAATAAAAAAATACAAATCTCAAATAAGCGTATTTTCATTTCAAACCAATATTGCAAAAGACATTTGCAATATTTTAAATATATATAACATACAAGATCCTGAGCACTCACTCACTAAACACCAAATTAAAAGCTCACAAAATCAAATTTTTTATTTTTTTAAAAAAGGATTTAGTTGCAGTATATGATCATACATTGCATAAGGCTGCCACAACGCACATCATTTTTGGCAGGTCATAGCTATCTGATTTTTTTTCCCACTGGGTGGTTCATTGTGTATTCCGCATTCTTGGTTCATCTACCAGAGGCCTGGGAGTCTTAGGGTTCTACACAGTATCTTAGCTGTTCCTAGAACTGCACTCTTCTGGACAACGAACCCAACTGGAATCTGCTGAAGCCACTAACCCAACTTAAAGGTCATTTGTTCACCTTCTCATATTCATTGTTCTTGATGTTATGGTCACTGGGTATTACAACATCCACCACCACTGCAGTCTCCGAAAAAGTCGGAGCTAAAACAAAAGTGTTGGGAAAATGTGAAACATGGTTTCTTACACTGTCTTTTTCAACTCTGGGGTTAATTACAATATATCATTTGATAATTAACATCATGTTAATGACTGATCACAATCTCACTGTTCTTTTTTGATAATGCTTTTACCATGATTGGTTCAGATATACCTTATTCTCAAACAGTTACTCTTAACCACGAACAGAATCATTCACAAGAAGAGTTATTGACACATGAACAGAACAGATACTTTGCATTAGACCAGTGGTAGTCAACCTTTTCCTTCCTACCACTAATGCATCTTTCTTGATGGAAAAATTTCCTTATCACCCACCAGTTCTCACGCAAGTGCAGAATATTTTTTAGAAAGGAGGGTGTTTAAAAAAAATAAAAAATAAAAATGTACGTACATTTATCTTTTTATTTCTACTTTATGCATGTTTATAATGTGTTTAACTTTATAAAGTTTAATGAGAAAACAATAAAGTAAATTGAAATTACCTTTTCTAGTGATTAATGAGATCCTTGAGGTTGATGCTGCGAGACTAAATATTTGATATCTGGTTCGATTTTCGTAAGGAACAAACGAAGGTCTCCTATTTCGGTGATATTCAGTCAATTTCTCTGTTTGCTCCTAATATGATTTCTCATCTGTGCATCAGCTCCCCTCCTCTCCCTCCTCAATTCCCCTCCCCACCTTTTTTTGTTTCCTTTTTTCTATTTTTTAAGCCCAGTAGGAAGGCTGAGCTAGGTAGCCCACTTACTATTACTAGCCAACAACAATTCTCTCCTTTTCCTTTTTATTTTCATTCTTTCTCCTTTTTACAAATACTCTGCTCCTTCTTTCTTCTATTCTACAAGTACTCTGCTCACAGACAAATACACACACACACACTCACTCACACATACACTTACAGACAAACACACACACATACACTTACAGACACACACACTCACAGACAAACACTCACACATACACTTACAGACACACAAACACACTCACAGAGAAACACATACACACAGACAAACATACACACACTCACACATACACTTAGAGACACTCACACATACACTTACAGACAGACACACATGCACTTACAGACACACACATACATACACTTACAGACACACACACACACATATACTTACAGACACACATACACACATATACTTACAGACACACACAAATATATACTTACAGACACACACATACACACATATACTTAGACACACACACACACATACACTTACAGACAAACACACACACACATACACTTACAGACACACATACACTTACAGACACACATACACTCACAGACACACACACACACACACACTTACAGACACACTCACACACCTACACTTACAGACACACACACACACTTACAGACACACTCACACACATACACTTACATACACACACACTTACAGACACACACACATACACTTACAGACACAGACACACACACACACTTACAGACACACACACATACACTTACATACACACAAATTATTAATATTAAATATCTACCCAGTCTCCCTACCTGGAGAGCTGGTGTGGATCTGTCCCTGGGGTCCAGTGGGGCTTCACTTCAGCAGGCGGCAGAGTTCAAATCCGAGGGGGCAAGGGAACGCTAACCTCCCTCGCGGGCTGACTACTGATGCCGGGAGCTGGAATATAACGTCTTATTCCGGCTCCCGCGGCATCAGAAAACATTGCGCGAGGGAGCAGAGAGGTTAGAGCTCCCTCGCCGCGTCTGATCTTACCAATGCCACACGCCATGCCGGAGGGTAAAAAAGGTGGCCTGGCAGGAGGGAGCGCTTCCCTCCTGCCGGTCACTGAAATCTTGCGCCCGCATAGCCACTCGCGCCCGCCCAAAAGGAGAAATCCTCATAAAAAAGAGGATTTAGCCGCTGGAATCCTGAAACGCCCACTAGTGGGCGGTAGGGACCAGGTTGACGACCCATGCATTAGACACTCCACAAATTCAACACATAAAAGAATGTGATAAATCAATGAAAATACTTTTTTAACAGTTAACCGATACCTACAAAAATGTCATTATTTACACATGAGCAAAACTAACATCACAACCATCTCCCCTGAGTAGATGAAGTTCACAAACAACATCACCAAACATGTACTAAACATTCCTTGTTAGTCAGTTAGAGCATATAAAGCACAAATAAGCACTGTAACAACAAAATTATATTGCAAATTTTATAGCACTACAAATATACATGTACACTACGCCCAAAATGTCTGCTTTAAAGGGACACTATAGTCACCAGAACAACTACAGCTTAATGTAGTTGTTCTGGTGAGTATAATCATTGCCTTCAGGCATCTTCATGCAAACAGTGCCTTTTCAGAGAAAAGGCAGTGTTTACATTGCCCCTAGTGACACCTCCAAGTGGCTGGAAGTGCTTCCTGGGGCAGTGCTGCTCTGCATGGGGATGCTGAATTTTCCTCATAGAGATGCATTGGTTCAATGTATCTCTATGAGGAGGTGCTGATTGGCCAAAACCGTGTTTGCCTCCACCCCTTGCCGATTTTAGACAATTATGATGATGTCAACCAAGGGGGAAGAGCTTGCGCCGGGGGACCTGCACGGTGCTGGGAATAAGTTGAGTCTTATTAACTTTTAAGGGGGCTGAGGGGGGGCAAGCCATCTAAATGGTGGGTTACACACTATAGGGTCAGGAATACATGTTTGTGTTCCTGACCCTATAGTGTTCCTTTAAATATACACTCATATCAATGTCAATGTGGAACACAAAATGTTAATGGCACGTCATTTTATCATCACTACTACACTCTATAAGGGTTAAAAGATACATCCTTTCAGAGATGGATCCATTTTGTTAACCTTCTGATCTTGGAGTATCGATCTCATGATCAAGTGATTAATAATGACAACTTAAGTTAAGTCTGGTTTTAAGTCAATAAAAATTCCTTAATTTGACAGTGCTATCAGCAGGAAATAATTGTAACATTTATGGAATGTGTATACTGGCTGAACGTCCATAAATTTATTAATACTGACGCTGGAATCTGATTTACCCTCCCTTATCCCCCCCATGTTATGTTTCCTAAATGTAGTAATTATGTTGTGGTCTTAACACATTTTGCTAGTTAGTGAACAAATAATTTAGTTTTGGGTTGTTTGGTATGATGTCATTTTTGTGTTTCAGCCCCTGGATTTTGAAACCCAGAAGGAGCATTCACTGGTCCTGGAAGCTCAGAATCGTTTTGTGGATCCTCGCTTCACTGATCTGGGAACGTTTCGGGATCAGGCAATTGTAAAAGTGTCTGTATTGGATATAGATGAGCCCCCACAATTTCATCCACTGGATGGGGTGATAGAAGTATCGGAAGATGCCCACGTTGGTGCTGTTATTGGGGTAATCACAGCCACAGATCCAGACAAAGCCAATAACCCAGTCAGGTACTGTCCGCGCTGTGATTCAGTGCAAAATGTGAAAATTGTCAGGGTTATAAAGTAAAGTTTAAATTGTTGGAAATTCATGGATATCTCAATGTGAATTGAAACTGTAGGCCAAAATAATGAAAATGGACCATTCACACAATTTAGTGAATAACATTGTATTTGCTAACTGGGTGTTTATGTTTTGACTGTATATGTGGTTGCCCAAAGAACAGAATATGCTATAATATATGGCGTACTTTTCTATTTTTCGAGAAATTGAGCCGTAATGTTTTTTTTTCTCTCCATAAATTAAAGGCGAAACATCTCTAGCAGTGATATTTATTATCACCTATTTACATAGTGCCAGCAAATTCAGCAACTCTAGATACATTAACTAGAGGGTATAATAAAACACAGGGTGACAGACGGAAACACATTGATAAAGTAGGTTTTTGGAAGCTTTGCTACAAGCTATCTATAGGGGTACAGGAGAAGTAAAAAAATTGTATGATCATTTTAAAAAAGTTTTTTTTTTTTTATAAAACATATTGTTATTAAAGTAATGCACACATTTATATGAAAGAAATATACTGGTTAGGCATAAAGGTTCAGTGTACATTTTTAGTTACAAACCATAAATCAAATTCCGACATAAAAGGTTATTTTTTTTTTATCCTTAAAATGAACAGCAGAAGGAGGTTAATTGGGTACATTGGGTGGGTCGTGGGGGCAGAGAGGACATTTTGGAGATGTTGGGAAAATCAAAAATGAAGTCCCAGAATACAGGCATGCATATTAGAATAATGGTCTACGTGGAATAAGGAAGAAAGTATCCCTTAAGTGCCTTCCATTATATGTCTAAGGATTAAGCAGAATGTGAGGCAGGTTCAGAAGTTCAACATCAAATACTTTTCTACTATTAGTAAAGCCTGGTATCAATGTGAATAGGGTTAGAAAGTGGTAATGTCTGGCCAAAATGTTCTCGGTAGACCCAGAAGCAGTGATTCCAATGTATTCCTCTGGTTCCACAAAATGTCCTAGATGGCCAATTGGTTATTGTAAAATAATGTGGAATGCTGCAGTATGATCAGAGTTCACAATTTTAGGAATAGCATAAGGAAGTCCTGGCTCTCTGAATCGTTTCATAATAACGGACTTAAATAGAACAAAGTTATGTGGCAACGTTTCAGTCACTCAATGTGATCTTTGTCAAGCTATGACATTGCATGTTCCAGTAAAGTCTGCTACTGTGAAAGGATTCTAAGTGCCTGGACTTCCTTTTTTTTTTTCCTGATATACTTGAGGCTTGGCCACCTCTAGAGTACGGAGCACCTTTCTTTTTGAGTCAATAAGAAGATCTCTTTACTAAGTGTACACCCCCTGTCCTTTTTTTTTGCAATCATTTTAAGAATGGCAGGGAAGTAGTTTGGGGAATGGTTGATGAAAAGTGCTGAAAGGAATATTTTCAAAGTCAGAAGAGAATTCCAGTATCCTCAATGGAGGAACAAGCATTTTTTTTTATTTTCTGCATTTCCTGAATTTTTTGAAATTGTTTTCTAACAAACTTTTTGGATATCTGCTTTATTCACATTTTTTTGCTCCTACTCCTCCTTAACAGATACACGTTGGATGGGACTTCAGATGATGGGATTTTTGAGATAGATGATGAATCTGGTGAAATCAGGATCAAAAAAGCTCTGGATCGCGAGACTTCAGGGTGGCACAACCTAACTGTGCAGGCAAAGGAAGCAGGTGGGTTGAAGTAGTTTTTTTCTCTGTGCTGGGTCTTACTATTACAGCCTAGTATTCCCAATAGAATTCTGTGTACTTATCTGCTTACACACATGAAGATATTCACACACCACGCAGCAGGGACTAATCTATCACCACATTACATGCTCTGTTGTGTCTGCCAAGAAATTGATAGATAATATAAGCTCTCTGTATCCCACAGGAGATCCTTTAAAGGTTTCAGCTCTGTCTCTTCGGATTCGAATCCTGGATGTGAATGATAACCCTCCTGAGTTGGCTACTCCTCATGAATCTTCTGTGTGTGAAGATGCCCTCCCGGGGCAGGTAACTATCTCAAACTGTTCATCAGTGTCCACAATTAGACAAAGTTTGCCCAAGTGTCCAGCACAAGATGCCTTATTATTTAACTTTTCATATAAAATATAGACCATTAACTGATACGGCATCTTGTTCCCACAAAATAAATCAGTACCATCACTCTCATTCACAAACCTAGAATTACGATTTTTTACTTAATAGCTGCATACACATAATGCTACCCAAGACCAATAAAATTGATGACTGTTTTTCAAATTACGTTTAATGGATGTGATAAGAAACAGCAATCCCTGGAACTCTGGGTAGGATTCATTGGCTTTGAGAAGGTACACTTACCATTGAGAGATTTGTTGACTTGGGAATGGCACAAAAACATTAAGTTCAGTTTTTTACACATATCTCTTTCTGCTATTGATCCAATTGTGCTACAAAATGGCTATATAAAATTCTTCTGAACTTCAAAATGGCCATCAGATTTCTCCTTGGATTAACAAGCAATTACCCCACATATTAACCACTATCAAAAAGACAGTTCTGAAGTCTTCCTGCTCGTATTACTTATCTGATTGATTAAACCTGTGTGATGTCAGTAGAAACTTTGTATATACATTATCAAGCCAATACTCTGCAGTTCTCAGTGAGATGATGATTGTGCACCTTCTACCGCAGCTGATTCAGACTATTAGTGTGGTGGATCGTGATGAACCAATGGGGGGACATCGTTTCTACTTCAGACTTGCACCCGAGTCCAGCGCGGAGCATCACTTCACTCTGATCAATGTTAAGGGTGAGCCCTTTGCTGGTCACCTCCTGTCATGTGACTCATTCCATTAGTCAAATCTTATCACATGACTGTCAAACCCATTACAAGAAACTCCAAATTACCATCTTTTCACCTGGTATCACTTGACCAGTTTGAGAGTCACTTTCACATGACATACCTTGTTAATTTGTGTAATGTTTTCCATTATGTGCATGAAATTTACTGTATTTGAACCTATCAATGATTTGAGTTCTCATTGTGTCCAAAAACATTCTGGCCAAAACATTATACAGTCCCAGATTCTTCCATTTATTAAATTAACTTTGTTGAATATACAGACTTCGTCTATCTGTTCTTAAGTCATTTATCCTGAACTAAACAGCACCACATTTTTTTTTATGCTTTACCCTCACAGACATTTCAGCTTATTTTGGTATCATGCTTCAAATTTTCTTTGGTCTCTTAAGTGTTTTCTCCACAATATTTTTCACAAAAGACTCAGCACTCTAAAAATCTATGTATTTTTTATTCGTATTCTCTGTTAACCCAACTGAATTTTCCTGATACTCTTCCAAGTCCAGCAATTTACGTTCTTTCCTTGCCCCTATGAATTTTTAATCTAGTATTTGCTGTTGCTTAAAATCATGGGGTGTTTACGCGCATGCATATATCCACGTCTGGCTTCTACGGTAATAAGTGGAACTGTTCTCTCCATATTACTCTGCATCATATCCATCAAATCCGGTCAACTAGGTACAGGGCAGCTTACCTTCAAGGTGTAGAAGTACAAGGGAAGAGCATAAAAGGCTCCCCATGAGTATACTAGTGCGGCACCAAATGAACATCTGTCCTGTTTCAAATTTACTTTTAACACCTTGAGTTTAACCATCCAGCAATATACTGTATACAAGCTTGTCACATCAGCCGCAGATGATATATTGTCCTTTCTCATGCAGATAATATGGCCTCGGTGCATACACACCGAATGCCGTTTGACAGGAGAGAGCAAGACATGTTTATTCTCCCGATTCTTGTGGTTGATGGAGGGACCCCAGCTTTAAGCAGCACAGGAACGCTTACCATCCGAGTTTGTGGATGTGACAGTTCAGGAGCTGTACAGTCTTGTAACACTACTGCCTATGTGATGGCTGGAAGCCTGAGTCCTGGAGCACTTATTGCATTGTTGGTGTGCGTCCTCATCCTTGTGGGTAAGTAGACAATGGCTCCAAGTTTATTATTCCATACCCGTTAACAAAAAAGGTCTTGAATTTATATTTTTGGATAACCTGTTATAAATGATTCAATATTTTTGGATAAACTATTAAAATAGTTTTTTTTTCACAATATTAAATTAAGATAAATATAAATAGCATAGAAATTAAAAAATTATTAAAATATTTCTCAAAATATTAAATCATTTTAAAAGTGTATCCAAAAATATTAAATCATTTCAAAAACGTATCCAAAAATATTAAACGGAGACGAAAATCCCTTTGTGATTTTGATGTCCTGCATTTTTCTCGTTTTAATGCACGCATTTGTGGCATACATGTATGTAGCCTGTTTTTTAAATTGCTGTGCATGGATATTGTCATTACATAGTGAATGGTGATGACCGAACAACCAAAATGCAATGTTTAGGCCATAATAGTGCAGTTGGAAAATCTGATGGATTAAATTCCAACTCCTCTAGTTTTGACTTAAATGGTACTTGTTGGTTATCAACTATACAAGTCACTGTTAGAGAAATCGCAAATAAGAAATCTGTAACTCAAATTACTCAATTACTCAAATTTGCTTTTGGAATCAAAAGAACACGCCACCGATTTAAAAAAACAACAACACTATTTGGTAGATATACCCCCTAAGAATACATGCCTGTAAATGAAAAGTGTCTTGAAAATGTCATAGGTTAAAGGCAGCAGACAGCTATGAATTCATTGATGATTCAATCATTTAAAAAAATTGTAGATTATGCTAGCTTTAGTGTACATATAATCTTAATTTTATTAATGACAGGAGGCAAGTATTTGCTTAAGTCTCTCTTTACTAGAACTCCACAGCAGCACAGAAAAACAACCAATCAGAAAAAAGTTAGGTACTATAAAACTCCCCTCCCCATGCATCATTTCCTCTTTCAAGCTGCGACAAAAACAGAACAAAAGGCAGAAAATATAATGGGGAAGAAACGAAGTCCTAGGTACAATGAATACAACAATGTCCATCATCCGAGAAGAACTGCCACACCAGGTAACGTTGAAGGACTGTAAACTGAAACGAGAGAAAAAACAGAATCGAAAAGGTTGGTTAGCTAATGAAATGTACACTGAACAAAACATGTGGGCACCCAGTGTAGCAACCAAAATTACCGTAACCTGCATAGATCCCAACCCCACTTATGAAAATAGACATAAGAACAGGTGACAGATAGCAGAGACAACAAGCAGAGTTGCATACGTACCTGAAGGACTCAAACTATAAAATTAAACAAGGGAGGGATAAGAATGGGTGGGAAATACTCGCCTCTTGTCATTAATAAAATTAAGATTATATGTACATTAAAGCTAGCATAATCTACAATTTTATAACATGACAGGAGGCTTCTTTATTTCCTGTTTAAATGCTCAGCCAACAAAGCCAACGCTGTTTGTTTCGCTGGTACCTATTCTGTAAGATATAATAGCAATCCTAAATGGACCTTCCAACTGTGAGAAGTGCCAGTAGACGGATCAATGAAGATGCCAACTGTCGAGGCACCCCAAAATATGGAAAAAACACCATCTGCTGGTAGATCCATTAAACATGGGTTCTTGACCTGTTTCTTAGCAGCCGGTCCATGAGCTGCCAATCTGACCTGTTAGCCATTTCCCTGTAGGTGTAAACTGCCGAAGGTCATTTGCGGACTTAGGGTCACGAGAAGAAACTGTCACTGGGTCTCGGCTCTTGATATGGAAGGTGGCTCCTTCGATCGTGCCAGGGTCACCAGGCGATGTGGCCTTGCTGGCAAATCTCCAACTTCAAGTAATGCATCTAAGTCTACCACCAATTCTATCATAGAACTGAGTAAGGTCTTTTTGTTCCCTCATGACCTACCCAGTGATTTGTCTCATCCGAGAATAAATGTATTATGCAGGCAAGAGTGCGGTCAAACTAGCCGTATCCTAAGTGATTCCAGTATTCCAAATGGACTGACCCGCGACTGCAGTAGAGAAGGAACTCTCAGAGGACGTCCAATCGGGGTCCCAAACTGAATTTGTGTAGTGAAGCGGTGGGCGACTACTCTGGGGAATAGTGAATCCTGGAAATATTCAAAAGGAAGAGAACGTAACCGGGGTTGAGATTTCCATCCAGATATAGCGTCTAAGAGTGACAAGATGCCCGGATCCAATGGTAATCGGGACCTGTATAACAAAGAAGATTCCTCACATGCTGATTACTTGTTTGTACGATCCTGTTCCATGCCTGACCTGTCCAAATCTGTGTAGGAATTCCTGGTCTGCACGCTACAATACAATGAGACCCCTAGGTCCCTGTACCCTTGACCAACCTGCGACATCCGTGTAGGAGCCGGTGACACACAGGGTTCCTCCATAGAGTCCAAGTAGGTCTCCTTGATGGTAGTTGAATAGGTGGGTTAGCAAGAACCCAAAACCAAGATGGTTTTAGAGTATAGGAGGGCCCTCCATATCTGAATCATGTTCTCCAGATATGTTCTCAGAGGAGTAGAGACAGTCCTGTCCTCTCCTCCCAAGATTGTTAATAACCGGGGAACCCAAAGCGACCGAGGATTCTGGTCTTTCCACGTGATCCATGCGTACGGTGTACTTGTAGACCTGAACAGAGTGCGATTGCTTGTTTGATATAGCGTAGATTATATAAAAAACCTGCACTCTTGTAATAATTGAGGTTTATCTGTTAGCCGTACCGTCTCCAGGAGTACATCTAAAGGAATGGTACAGGGTCACCAATCAAACTGGGCCAGTCCTGGAATCTGAACCCAAGCTCAAAACAGCCCCTGTCCTGTCCCACAAGGTCTCCGGATGTATGTGCAAATAAGCGGGCAATCCCCCCACCCCAATAATACCTCTGAGAATATTTCTCACATGGAAAAGTGGTCCGGCTCCAGTAAATCCATTACAGGAGGTGAAATAGAGGAGTCCGGTCTAAACATGTATACCCTGCCCGATCAGGCAGCCCTCAATAACGAAATCGTTGGCACGGTCGTTAGATCTTATGGAGGGGTTCTCTCCCCTTGCCCAGTGTTATGAAGTATCGTCTCCCTTGCATACCGGTGTGGTACTATATCCCTGTGCTCGAGCTGAAGCATCAGCGGTCAACTCAGTAGAGTCTACCTCCGTGTTCGGCTCCTTCTATGAGAATGTGTCACACTTAAAACATGTCCTCTGTATCCATCTCAGTATCGGGCTGAGGTTGAGGGAGGGCCGCGCCCTCTAATAATGAATCAGTGTTCGGTTCATTATATGAGAGGGGTTCGCTCCCAACTCGTGTAAATAAAAATCTCAGTCTCGGGTCGAAGCGATGGAGGGCCGCACCTTTTTGTAATCCAAACTAGAGTCCATATCAGGCTCAGGGTGACCAACTGCGGAGATACCCTTTAATAAAATCCACATAGCACTGAGATTCTGAGGGGGTCCCACTCTAACCACGAGACCTCTCTCCGAATCACTCACCTGAGAGGTGGAATCAACTGGTAATAAACCAGACCGATGGCAAATGGAATAGTATACAACCTTGGGTAGTGTCCATCTTACTAACAGAAAGGGATGATGAGAGAATGCAACCTCTGGAAGCATTGACGGAACCTACCAACGGACCGCCCTGATCCCGTACATGCGCGCGGGATCCAGGATGACCGTCGGTAGTCTGAGGAAAGCTGGAGAATTTCTCCGCGATCCACAAGAGCCTGGGAGGTCGGAGGAGGTCAAGTCAGGCCTCCTGACGACCAGAGCGATAGGGAAATTGGAAGGCACAAAAAACAAAGAAAAACAAATAACGTAGATAAGGTTAAATACGTACCTCGGAGAAAAGGTAAATAGCAGGCTGGAAAAAACAGTCAAGGAAACCCAGCTAAAAGGGCCAGGCGCTAAACATGACGCAGGAATAACTATCAATACCTAAGCTGGGTACTGGAAAGGCAGCTAAAGGTTAGTTGCTAAAGGTAAGGACACCGTACTCCCCTGTTGGCGTCCGAGCGCTGGTCCCTGCTTGTGTGAAAATACCCTTGGAGATGTGCCGCGGCGGGTTGGTGCAAACCATGGTTGCGTGACCAGGGATCTTCATAAAAGCTTTGCCCTTCATGGCATGAAGTTTAGGGCCTTCACCCTTCCAATCATATTTAGGTGCCCGTATACTGGTGTCCTCTTGGATAGTATGGTAGTGGTGCTTGTCCGGACACCCACCTATCTCCCTGTCAATAGTGGGTACTGAGCTCTTCTCAGTGATATTCCCCCAGGCCTGCGGCCAACTTGGGTTTCGGGCACCGATGGATCAGGCCAACGATGGGCACAGATAGAGCAGGACCGGTCAGAAGGGCCTAGACAGAGTAGGCCAGTCAGAAGGGTACCGACATAGTAGGCCAATCAGTTGGGCACAGACATAGCAGGCCAATCAATGCGGCACAGACATAGCAGGCCAATCAATGGGGCACAGACAGAGCAGGCCAATCAATGGGGCACAGACAGAGCAGGCCAATCCTGGGTTGCGCCTAAATGAGTAATAAGGGACCCCTGCGTTTGGCACAGTCCCTTAAATATATGTCAATCTTCAGGGTGTCCTGTGACATAGGATCCCCGGGCGCCAACCCTATTAGACAGCGTAATACTGTGTCAATAACATATAATTGGGACTAGTAGTCCCTAAACGCCCAGCAGGCAAAAGTGGTATTCCAGCTGTAATGGCTATAGGCTGAAAATGTTCCAGAGATATAGTGGCCAATTGCTAACTCAATGTACCCTATTATTGAGCTTGGAAGGGACCACCTTTCAACTCTACTAGCCACAGAACATGATAGGATTGAATTAGTGTCAGCATAGACTGGTCTCCCATACCAGTTTGAGCCAGAGCCAGGTCTGTTTAGCTTTTTATATTTGCCATAGACAGTGAATATCATCCCAAAGTAGTCTCATCTCTGACTCCAGAGATGGATCAGGGACATATATACTGATGCACCAGGATATGCACCTAAGAACATATGATTAAGTGTGCAATATAGAGGTTATCACATGCTTGGTTTTATTACAAATCCAAGGATAGAGGAACCCAAAGCATGCTGACCCCTGATCTCCCTGGCAAGCTGGCTCTGTATGAGCCGTGTAACGGTTGAAAAACGGATTATACTGGATAGTGTAGAATCATTAAATGTATTATTCAAACAACGCACATTGAACCCCCAGAAGCAAGATACTATCTCTTTTACTAACAGAAACACATATAGAGCTGCTTTATATATTAAGCCTTTGAGCAGATGCATAGCCAGAATGACATGGGAAAACAACTGTGGTCTGATCACCGTGTGTGGAGGAGGGGCTGCGAGCAGGCGCACCCTCCTCTAGCTGGTCAGATGCATGCAGCTCTATGAGGAAGCCGGCCGTGTGTGAGAGGACCCGGCCGCTGGGTACTCGCGTCTGATTGCGAGAAACCCCAGGCACCGGCAGGCTCACACTAGAGCTCGGGGAGTCCGAGGAGGCAGCCAAACGGCTAGTCTCCTGACACCCCGAGCGTGCGCCTGTACCCCGCGGGGGGGCTAAAAGAAGGGCGCTAGGTAGTGGGGGGGAGCAAACAGTACGGAATCCCCAGGGACCCCCCGAAAACCACCACATGTCACGAAAAAACACCCCGAAAGACACAGGGGAAGAGAGTAAAAACGGGCAGTAATCCCGAAGCAAATATAATAATATATAACGAAAAATAATATATATAATATGTAAATAAATATATAATATACGAAACGAAATATAAAGGATATAACTAAAAATCATAAACATAAAATATATATAATCAATATAATATGATATCAAAATAATAACTATATGACTAAATACAATATATATATATATTATATAAATAACAAATAAATAATATGGAACGAAATATAATAGATATAACTAAATACCATAAACATAATATATATATATATATATATATATAGTAAATATTATATGATACCAAATATAATAAAGATAACTAAATACAATATATATATATATATATAATATAAATAATAAATATATAACATCATGACTAAATATAATAAATATAAATCCTAAATAAATCACACTAAATCCCAAAGTCACCCACTAGAAGCAGGAGGCAGTGGTACTCTGACCTGTACTGACTGCGGAGCAGCAAAGAAAGAGGAAATGATGCATGGGGATGGGAGTTTTATAGTACCTAACTTTTTTCTGATTGGTTGTTTTTCTGTGCTGCTGTGGAGTTCTAGTAAAGAGAGACTTAAGCAAATACGAAGCCTCCTGTCATGTTATAAAATTTGCAGCATTGGTAATTTGTTGGAAAAATTTATTTCAAGTCCTTTTGCTTGTTAAATTCAGAAAATAGTCCCTTTAAATTGTTGGAATGGTAATTATAAGTACTGGGAAAAGTTTGAGGATTGAACTTTGGGGATGGACATGTGGAGTGGCTGACAAGTTTGGCAATTTACATGATAGGCGAGATTCATAAAAAAAAACATCTTCTAAAAAGTGGTGCAAAAAAGCAAGTGATTGATAATTTGCGAATGTGCATATGCACTCCGTTCTGAATTGTGAATCTTCAAATGTCTGACAATCCCAAGCTTTGTATAGGGTTTGGATGCAAAAGCACTATGGATGCATCTGAGAAACTTCTGCAAATTTGCTCAGGCCGTCCGAATTGCAACTATATTTGGCTTTAGTAAATATGAGGATTGCCATTGCAGTTGAAATTCTGCCATTTGCAATGGATATTGTTCATCCAGACAAAATCCAGTTTTTATTGAATTACCCTTAAAGTCTTTTAAAACCATTTATAAAGGTTCTTTTCCAGTGATAGAAATACACTGATCAGCCAGAACATTAAAACCATCTGCCTAATATCGTATAGGTCCCCCTCGTGCTACCAGAACAGCTCTGATTCATCGAGGCATGGACTCCACAAGACCTCTGAATGTCCTGTGGTATCAAGACATTAGCAGCAGATCCTTTAAGTCCTGCAAGTCGTGTGGGGCCTCCATGGATCAGATTTATTGTTCCAGCACATTCCACAGATGGTCAATTGGATTGAGATCAGGGGAATTTGGAGGCCAAGGCAACACCTTGAACTCATTGTCATGTTCCTCAAACCATCCCTGAAATTTTTTTTCAGAGTGGCAGAGGACATTATCGTGCTGAAAGAGGCCAAGGGCGTGTATGTGGTTTGCAACAATCTCTAGGTTGGTTCGTGTCAAAGTAACATCCACATGCCATGAATGCAAGGTTTCTCAGCGGAACATTGTTCAGATCATAACACAGCCTCTGCCAGCTTGCCTTCTTCCCGTAGTGCCTCCTGCTGCCGTGGACAGGGGTCATCATGGACACTCTGACTGCTCTACGGCTACACAGCCCCATACACAGCAAACTGATATGCACTGTGTGTTCTGACACCTTTTTATCATGACCAGCATTGTATTTTTTTTTAGCAATTGAAGGTACAGTAGCTCTTCTGTGTGATCGGACCAGACTTCTTCACTGACAATTTGTCCGAGTAAATTTCCTATTATTTTTATCCCTTAAAAAAAATCAGTATTTCAACCACTTCTATATCAAGTCCAGTCATGTGAATTGATAAAAAAAAACTCTACCATATCACTTAGCTTTTTCTCTGAACACTGTGCTACCAGAGGTCATAAATAATAAAACCGGGGATTGGATAAACAAACGTCTGGTATTTAACTAATCGCTAGTTTTTTTTTCTTCTCACTATGGAGGGATAGAAGGCAGCCACATATCTTTATTTAACAAGAGAATGTTGTTATTCATGAAGCTCTATGCCACTCATATCCTCAGCATACTAAAGTAAACAGAAAGCACTGACATTTGCAAACTTATATGTTTTACTTTAATATTACATCACACTACTGCCTTATGTTGTTTGCTTTCCATAGTGTTAGTTTAGGGCCTCATATTTTGGAGATGAAAATTATACCTGGCCTAAACACATTTGAAGTTGTGTTTCTGATTTCATGTCCAATACAGTTAGAAAATGCCACACGTTTTAACTGATCAACCAAAGTTTCTCCAGGCCCATCAGAGTAATAATAACTCAAAGGAACGGGCTTTCATGTTTCACATTATTTTGGGGTGGTATTTCCCTGAATAAACTTTCACCATCAGTATCCTGGGAGTGTTGTCTGTGATGTCTTCTTTTGGTTTCATGTATCTGGCCTCCATCTGCAAAAAAGATTTTGCAGCCATATATAAAATATATAAATATATAAAATCATAATTATACGCATGATTAAACTGGGAATCTCAAAACCTGAAATGTAAACACCATTTCACAAGCAGGCTGAGTAATGTGAAAAATTGCTGGGAATGTGATTTTGGGGTACTGTCCCACCATTCTGAAACTGGTAAAAACACAGAATACAGTGTGAGGGCATCATTATACACTAGGTCCATGCAGAGAGTGCTTAAACAGTCTTGAGTGGGGCCAGCCTTAAAGGCTAACAGTCAGTCTTGTGTGTTTAGATTGACACGCCCCTTCTGTAGACAGCCCCTCTTTAGAATGGAACCTACTATTTTGTGCCTCGCCAGTGATGCAAGTTGAATCACCGGAATGCACCTCAAGTCACGCCCACCCCTGCCCTACTTTCATATCTCCCAAAGTGAGGATGTATGTATGTGTGGTAGGCTCAGGACCCCTAGGGGACATTTATGCCCCTTCAGTTGTTAATCATTGCAAAGATCAGATAGGATCAGTATATACTGTGTCAAAGCACTGTAGGTTTTATGGCCGGTACGTCCCATAACGCTCGGACAGGCCACAGAATATAACTGTACCTTCCTGGTTAGATGCAAACAGCATTTCAGGGCAGCAAGAGGTTACAAAAAAAAAAAAAACTCATGTAGCTTAGGACGTGTAATGCATGAGCCTGGAGCTTCAGCTCTAATAGCCCCATACAATAAAATGCGTTGTGCATTAAAGGGACACTATCTGTTCCAGTCTCCCTAAACCTGCAGCTGAAAACATTGCAGTTTTTAAGAGTGCCTCAAGTGGCTGTCTACCAGATAGGTAAGGAAGGCCTGAAGCACTTGGGGTGCTCTTCGCAAATAGAAGTCTGCATTGGATGTATGGTGTGTAAGATTCCTTACTTTGTATCCCCTTAAGACACAGGAGAAAATTTCACCTCTGGGTGGACATATTATATAAAGGTAGTTTAGACTGAAACTAGGGACGTGTGCTAAGAAATAGTCCATACAATCCTTAGAAAAATAGAAAATGATTCTAGCAAATATGTGTAGCAAAAATAACAATCTCTCCGTGAGCATCCAAATCCATATTAAGAGATTTAATGCGGAAATTCGTAATTGGTCTCACGAGCCTTACCTGATGCTGCTACGATGGAACCAGCAACCTGCAGATTTGAAAATCCTGCAAATTTCTAATTTTTCTTCACCCAGCTCGTCACATTCTTACGCAGTGACAGAATTTTTTGAATTTCAAATTTAAGGCCAGAGTAGCCGAATTGAAAGCAGAGCTGATTTAGGGAATTTTTCCAGTTCAGCTATTTTGACTTTAAATTTGAAAATAACCTTGACCCTCTAACCTTAAATATCCTTGACAGTGTCCGAAATAGATGATGGTCCTCCTGTTCTATTATAAAGAGCATCAATCTGTTTGGGACATTGTTTATCATTCCTTTTCCAATAGATACTCATTTAATTCCCTCCATGAAGCTGATCTGTGTTCGATCCTGCCCAATATGCCAATTCAATCTTAAGTAATTAAGATATAACCGTGCTGATCATTATAGCCGTCTAGGCTGATCAAAAAAGGAAATTACTGATCACTGCGTGGTGACCTAAACCGAGTCACCGCTGAGGAGTAGGAATGAAGAAGACATCAGTGACGATACTCATAACCCATGCAGACATTAGATACGTGACTGACCATATTGTAAATCAATTCCTTCCACTTATTTCTCAGCTGTTTAACACATGGTGGACTTTTCAAAGGTTATGTTTATTTAGTATATGTAATATAGTTAATATGTCCATGGATCATTTAATTTCTTGCATGTATTGTGCTAGCCACTGCATTTGTTTTTGTTTAGGTTTTTTTTTTTTTTTGCTATTGTTTGGCACAGTCCTGATTTTCTCCAATAAATTGATTTTATTATGAAGTTACGGCAGTTATCACTTTCAGCATTGTACCGTTTCAATTTCACGTGATGCCAGTTCTTTGGTTGTTGTTGTAGAGCGGCTGTAGTGGTTATGGTAGCTTGGAGTGTTACTATAACTCTCCCTCAAATACAGTGTAATTCCCTGCTGTGAAAATGTGTTCTACACAACACGAGTGAAATCCAAGTCTTCTTAAAATGGCATCCATTTTATTAAGCTTCATGCCATTTTTTTCTTTTGAGGCCTTCAAAATATAGGGTTTTTTTCTTGTCTTGTACATTAATTAAATAACCCATAATTTCCTGAAGTCGAACCTAAGGATTCATTTAAGAGCGCAGCCATCCTCCCATGGATGCAAGTGAATCGATAATTGGCTTAATCCTCTACAAAGATTTTTTTTTTTTTGTTCTAATAAAAGAGCCACTGTTGAGGAGAAACTGTCTATAACCCTTATGCTTGCTGTAAATGGCAAAAATAAATGCTAATTTGAATAACATGACCAAGTATTCAGCAGAGCAAACCTGAACTATTGAACTTACTAATTTCTCAAATGTGTTGGTTCCCCTGTTTGCAGTGCCTCTCTGCCTCGAGCCAAAACAAGCTAAAATCCAATTTGTGGTTGCTACTAAATCAGATTGTTTATTTTCATTATTATAAATACAAAATCCAGCCGATTACAAATGAAATGTTGGCATCCAATTGTGATGTTGCGCCTTAGTTATACAGAAAAATCAGATTCCTGTGGTATATGAGTATTGAATTAACAGTCTTGTTGCTTGTTATAACAAATAATATTTTTACAGTGTAGAACACATGTACACAGAATTCCTCTGGAAATTCCATGGTGGGGTTAACTTTTATTTTTCGCTGTGTGGCCATTCCTGGTTAACCATAACCACTGCAGTCTTTTGAAGTGGTCATAGTACAAGGACCATGTATGTGCAGTATTTCAGTATTAAAGGCTGCATATACTGATATAATGCCGCTTGGTGCTGGAAGTGTAACTTATCCAGCGCAGTACAAGTGTTCTGGGCTGCCTAATGTTAATTCTGCGCATAAGAATTGCACGAAAGTTCATTGATAGACTGAGAGTGCTTAAGTGATTCTCTCAGACAATGATTGGAACGCAGGATTGGTATTCAGATTCCGCAGACGTTGTTGATTGAGGCTGTGCACCTGGCAGGGTCCAGTTGGCTGTAAAAGAGTTTGCCCACACTTGGGAATGGTGCCAGGGTACTACTGGCACCTGTAGTGGTTATGGTGCTTGGTGTAACCCTAGAAATTGCAAATTATAACAGCAACATAGACTGTAAAGATAGACTTTGACATTGAATAAGAACGCCAATCAAACCTAAACCTGTGATACTTCATGTGAGAGTAAACGTATTTCAAGGATAGACACATGCTTATTTCAGACATTATTGAATTCCCTTACAGTCTTTTCATTTACCACCTCCATTGGAAATCTATTCCCTCCATCAAGTTTATAAATTCCCTTACTATATTTCAAGGTTTCCATCATATCGCCTCTTTCTCTTGTGTCATCAAAGCCAGTGTTTCCCAAACCAGTCCTCGAGACCCACCAACTGGCCAGGTTTTTCCAACATCTCTACTGGAATGAAACAGGGAAATTCATAAATCGTGGATTGTTGGTGGGCAACGAGGACTGGTTTAGGAGCCACTGCTCTAAGCTATACATACCGTATATACTCGAGTATAAGCTGACCCGAATATAAGCCGAGGCCCCTAATTTTACCCCAAAAAACTGGGAAAACTTATTGACTCGAGTATAAGACTAGGGTGGGAAATGCAGCTACTGGTAAATTTCTAAATAAAATTAGATCCTAAAAAAATTATATTAATTGAATATTTATTTACAGTGTGTGTATATGATGAATGCAGTGTGTGTGTATGAGTGCGCAGTGTGTGTATGCATGCAGTGTGTGTATATGAATGCAGTGTGTGATGAATGCAGTGTGTGTGCAGGGTGTGTGAGAGTGCAGTGTTTGTGTGTATATGAATGCAGTGTGTGTGTGTGATATGAGAATGCAGTGTGTGTGTATATGAGTGCAGTGTGTGTGTATGAATGCAGTGTGTGTATGAGTGCAGTGTGTGTGTATGAGTGCAGTGTGTGTATGAGTGCAGTGTGTTTGTGTATGTGTTTGTCTGTGTTGCAGAGCCTTGGTGGGGGGTGGGCATTTTTATTATTATTTTTTTTTAATTATTTTAATAATTTTTTTTGTTTTATTAATATTTTGTTATTATTATTTTTTATTTTATTATTATTTTTAATATTTTATTATTATATTTATTTATTTATTTTTTCGTCCCCCCTCCCTGCTTGTTAGCTGGCTGGGGAGGGGGGCTCTCCTTCCCTGGTGGTCCAGTGGCATTGGCAGTTCAGTGGGGGGAGAAAGGGGACTGGCAGAGCTGTTACTTACCTCTCCTGCAGCTCCTGTCAGCTCTCTCCTCCTCCGCGCCGGTCCGTGCAGCTCTTCTGGCAGCCCACACTGTAAGTCTCGCGAGAGCCGCACTATGACCCCGCGGCTCTCGCGAGACTTACACTGGGAGCTGACCGAGGTGCTGACCGGACCGGCGCGGAGGAGCAGGGAGCTGACAGGAGCTGCAGGAGAGGTAAGTAACAGCTCTGCCAGCCCCCAGTCTATATTATGGCAATGTAAATTAATGTAAATTGCCATAATACAGACAGTGACTCGAGTATAAGCCGAGTTGGGGGTTTTCAGCACAAAAAATGTGCCGAAAAACTCGGCTTATACTCGAGTATATACGGTATTTAGGTCAAGAAAATCCTCTCTGTACATTTTATTTTTTTTAAGCCATATATGTACCACTTACCATTCTAGTAGCCCTCTTTTGAATAGTCTTGAGCTTATTTTTTACCATTGTTGAAATATGGTTCCTGGAAATGTATACAATATTCCAAATGAAATCTCACCAGGCATCTTTAAAGAGGTGAGCAAACCTTACAATTTCCGCTATGAATAAATCTATGAATACAATCATTCTGTTGGCCTTAAATGCTACTCTACTGCATTGTTTAGATTATTTAAAATCATCTGAAATAAGAATTCCCTAGACCCATTCTGTTCATCTTCTGTTACTGTCAATGCAGTGTCATTAAGTGCATAATTTACCTTTGGAATTTTGAATATTAAATTTTAAAGTTTCCATTTTGCAATGTGGACTTTTAGATTTGTTCTTTCATTTCACTGTTTATTTTATCCAACCCCCTGGAACATCAGCTCAGCATGTTCCCACCATCATTTGGTCCACAGATGAAATGAGCAATAGAGAGAAAAAAGGAGATGTAAAAAAAATAAATTATATTTACATATTTCTTAAATATATAAAATAAAAATTATAGATTTTTTTGATTACTTTCTACTTCATCTGTGAATCAAATTAACATTGAGGGACTGTCCCCTAGCCATCAATCGTCTTTTTTTCCTATCAACCATGTCTTTTTTTTTTGGCACCATGAGAATGGAATTCAAAATCACGTCCCGAAATAAACATGTCCGTCCATGGTGCGTTTTGGTTGGTTCGTGATACGTTTACATTTTGGAGTTTTGGAATTTGACTGATCACCCCGATCAGCCCAAGTTCGGACGAACTGCAGTTCTGGATAAAACAAATGTCCAAATCTAGAAATAAAAAAACAAAAAACATGACCCCTTAGTTGCTAACAAGCATGCAACCTGTATGACAATTTGCTTTTCGAGTAGAACTCGAACAAAAATAAAATAGATCCCGGAAATACTGACCTTCACTGTATATATATGTTTTTGTCACTGTTAAACCATGTCTTGTAAAAAGCATCACAAAGTTCTAATAGTAGAACAAATACTAATGGAACCAATGGAATGTCTGCGCTTATTCCATTAAATCCCTTAGTGAGTGGTCCTTTAATTAGCACTTACCAGTGACAGTTTTATAAAGTCCCCCGTGTCTGTATATAGTTTATATCATTAGCTCATCACACGGATAACAAAATTGTGAGTGCATTTGTAACAACTACCATAAGTAGTTTTTAAGAGGTATTTGTAGAGGGTGTATTTTTAAAGAAGTAGAGCAACAATTAGTGTGGAGAATAGTGTTCTTATTCTTATGTCTTTTCTTGTGTTATCTACAGTGTTGATCCTGCTAATCCTGGCTCTCAAGCGGCACCATCAGGGCCACCTGATATCAGATGAGGATGAAGACATGAGGGACAATGTCATCAAATACAATGATGAAGGAGGTGGGGAGCAGGACACTGAAGCATATGACATGTCTGCATTGCGCAGCTTGTATAATTTCAGTGAGGGGAGTGAAGCTGGTGGAGACAGCACCCTTGCCTCCCAACGTCATCCATTACCCCAGTGGTTCCCTGGAGCTGAGCTGGACTTCTCACTCTTTAAGGATTACATCAGTCGGAAGGTGAGGCTAGCGGATCAGGACTCATCAGTGCCTCCATATGATTCCTTCCAGACTTATGCCTTTGAAGGCTCAGGCTCCAGTGCTGCCTCTTTAAGTTCCATTAGCAGCTGGTCTACAGGCTCAGAACAAGACTTCTCCCAGCTGGGCTCTTGGGGGCCCAGATTCCGCCAATTAGCTGCACTATACGCTGGACATAGAGGGCAAGAGGAAAGCCAGGGGTCCTAGCCCCATGTGTGCCCCTTTTATCAGGGTACCAAAATAAGACCTTATGCCCTAATTGCAAGGGCAGAACTGATCCATATTTATTACATATCAGTATGTAATTGCAACAGCATACTACACAGCTTCCTATGTCCTTAAAATGCCATCAGTATATTACACAGCTTCCAATGACTCATTAGGCATCCGAATTTTAATTACCCAATAACATCATTTCTCCCAATACACTGGTTGTTAAAATATATTGTATGTCAGTATACACAACACAACACAATCTTTACAACACAGCAGTCATGTCAAATGCATCTCCCTCATTCTTGCACATCCTATACGCATTCCGCATCCAGACATAACTGCTCAGCTTCCATTCATTCCATCTGAGACTTTTACCCCATGCAGATCACAGCTGAGTCTAACAGGGTATTCCCGGTGGAATTTACACTCAGTCGACGTGGAGAATACAGACAAATCCGGAGTATTGGCTGTCAATGAATTTGTACATAGCACCACCTTTCATTATATCAATTATTGGATCTGTTGACTGTAACATCAAGTTTGTGCAGTGCAGTTATTAAGACTGTATCTCCTAAAGTGCACTGCAGCAGCTCCCGAAAGCAGCATCGTAAATTTATCATGTTTCCTCTGAAGGCAAAATAAAAAAAAAGAAATCTTCTACTAACTACTGATATGTGTCTCTATGTGAACAGGAATATGGTAGCAGAGGAGTTGATTGTCAGCCACAGTAAAAGAGGTACTAACTGTCTCCCCGTAGGCATGATAGTGTAGCTCAATAGTTATCTTGATGTAAGGAGAAATAATACGCAGATGTGATATATTTCTATGTACCTCATTTTTGCAACTATTGCAACATCTCATGAATGTTGAATTTCTACATCTACAAGGACGTTGAAGCAATACTTGATACAAGCAATGTTTTAAGTTCTACACGTCAGCTTTATGCTTTGGTATTACAATTTTCTTGTCTTTAACCCCATGCAATACCAAAATCAAGTATAAACATTTTTATTTTCATTACACTGTAGTTATGATTACCAGCCAATAGAGGAAGAAATTTCACTGCCGGAAGCCACATGTCGCTGATATAATGCCTTTCAAATTGCTGAAAATGTCTGCTTAACCCCAGCTTTTAAACAGTACAGAAAGTTTCAATGGGTCATACAAGTCCTTCAATCAGGGAGGGGGAGGAGTGAATAGACCATTTGAATGTCAGTATTACATTAGCAGTACAGATATTGATAAAGATTGCTATAGCAGTTTTAAATTCCTTTATTTTAGAGATACATCATTGAACTGTATTTACTGTATGTGGGCATTATGCTCAAATGCAGACAGTCTTTTTACATTCTATTGCCATTTTTAATAAGTCAGGTTTTTATATAATTTTTTTACATATTTGTCATTTTTTTTTAAAATATTTGATGATGAAATATTATTATATTATTTGTGAGGTGATAGTTGTCCTGCAAGGAGCACTCTAATAAAATAATATCTGTGTATATATACATACACACACACACACATATATATATATATATATTTTTTTTTTTTTAATTTATATTTTTTTTAATTAATGTATTTAATTTTAATAGATGTGTTCCTTTATGAAAAAAAGTTTAAAAGACACATCCATAAAGCACTGATAAAGTGCCTATGAGTGAGGAGTATCCTATAATAACGACAATTTAGAAAGGTGCCGATTTCTATTACAAATCGGCACATTCATAAATAATTAATGAATCAATAATTAATTAAATACATTTTTGACAGCCAGGGTGTGAGCTAATGGAAGTGGCAGGTGTGCTCTACTTGCATACCTCAGACTAGCGTCCAGTCCTCAGATCAGTATGCTCCCTCACTAGCCGGTGCATGTGAGCACTAGCTGGTGCACGCCCACACAGCAGACATGTGTGCACGCACAGAGAGAGCCCTTCAGAAGCCGCGATTGCCTATTTCCATGTGAAGAGACTGCAAGTCATTTCCAGAGAAAAGGGGGTAGAAGGGTGCTTGCAAAGGCTGCAGTTCAATAGAAAATGCATGCATGTATTCACTGATGATATATCAGTATTTCATATATATGAATAAAACTTGCGGAAGTCCCCATAGCAAAGCATTAATTTAATACTTTCCTACAATGCTTGTTTATAAGGAGCAATAGATTGGACAGTGGCGGAGGACGATATGACCACTCTGTGATGTTATGAAATGTGGAAATAGGTGAGTAAAACTTTTTTTTTTAAATGCACACAGGGTGTGGACCTGAAAAAAGGAGGGGCAGATTTTATATTCCTAACACCATAGTGTTCGTTTAAAGCCCCCATTACATGCATATCTAATGTTTTTTTCCCAGAGAAGTAAATCACTCCTATCGCCATCAAAACAGTGGTGTTACAGTTATATATAGGATAAGATAAACTTTGTACAGACTATCTTAAGCCAATCTTAAGCCAAGTATAACAAGCCTGTTTGTTGCCCTGCATGATGTATATTTATAAGCTACTCTAATTAAAGGGCAAGGGCGATCACTATAATCAGAATGCTATTAACTTAGATTTTAATAATGTTAAATTGCAGGCTCATCAGGATGCCAGCCTTCTCTTTAACAGAAGTTTACAATGGATTTTTCAAATTATTCTTCTCGTATAATGTCTTATGTTAATTGTTTTCCATTTTTGCTGGGCCTTCTATTTTTCATGTTTCTTATCATTTTTATGTTTTGTTTTTAAATTATTATTGCTCTCTCCTAAATTGCCATTTTCACGGATCTCCTTTCCTCTCACCGTTCATTCCTTCGTCCCTCCAATGTCTCCTCATCTCTGCTCCCTCCTCATCTAAATTCGCGCAAACTGAATTAATGTGCCAGCTAATCAGGATCTGGTCGGATTTCACTCTGTCCTCATTTAATTAAGCAGCTTCACCAGTTTCATTTTCCACCAATTAGTTTGCAGGGTGGATGCAAATTAAGATATTTGTTCTTTTTTTCAAGTCAAAAGAAAAATCCTTTGAGGCTCTTATTAGTTTTTCTGCTGAAAAGGAAAAAATCATTTAATCAGAGGAGGCCTCAGAGACCCGTAAAGCAGAGATGTGGGGGAGGTGAGCAAGAGAGAGGGAGAGAATCGGAGCAGAGAAAAGAAGTGTGAGATACAGCCAGCATCGGATGTGTGTATTCAATCAGATACATTGTATCTCCAAGACTTTGAAGGCAGATTTTGCAGGAGTGCAGAATTGTAAACATGATGTTATTATATATGACGGTGGTTAAGCTATTAACAATGTTAGGTTAAATAACTTTTATAATCTTTATTGTATTTTAAATTATAAATCAGTATTACTGAAGGTTTGTTTTTGGTTTTTCTTAATCTTCTTTCCATTTAAGAAATATAATTGTGGATCTCAGCTTGTTGCGCTGTAAAGAACAACAATAATTTAAATTGTATGGAAAAGAAAAGGCTTTCTTGTTTAAAGGGACACTATAGTCACCCAGACCACTTCAGCTCAATGAAGTGGTCTGGGTGCCAGGTCCCTCAGGTTTTAACCCTTCAGATGTAAACATAGCAGTTTCAGAGAAATTCGCATCCAGCGTGCAGAATGTCCATAGGAAAGCAGAAATGCTTTTCGCTCCACTTGGGAGCTGATGTCGGTGGGGGAGGAGAGGTCACCAGGAGGGTGGAGGCACCCTTAGGGCACTATAGTGTCTGGAAAACGGGTGATCCTTTAAAGGAAGGTATGTACCCAGCTTGACAATGCTGCGTCTTTGCAGACATTAACCAAATGCAATCCCAGGTCATGTGATTATTTTTGTTATTAGGTTTTCACACCTTCCAACTCTAGCATCCAGAGAAGCTTGATGGCGATGGGAGGGGTGTAAAGCGGGTAGGCCAGTGATGTAATCAGGCCAGGCTGCCTGCCAATCATTTCGGCCAGGCAAATTAGTGCCCAAAACTTAGCGCAAGTACGTCTAATAATGTTCTCAGTTCCCTGGTATCCCCAAAAGAATAACACCAAGGACCTAAATCGGGATGGCAGGACAGGACCCAAAAAACGCAGAAATCTGGACAGTTGGAAAGCATGAGTTTTAGAAATAAATGTGTAAATCTTCATCAGCACTCCAAAAACCATCATATATTTGTCTTTTGTTCCTCAGAATGGTTGACTCGTGGTAGTCTATAATCAGACAGTTTAAAAGAGTCTAGGCAGAACCAAATAACAGGTTGACACGTTTCACACTTTGTAATAAATATATAGCTCTTTATTTAAATTCCAAAGGCTGGCTTGGATCCAATAATTGGACTCCTCTTGACTTAACCAGTTCCAAGAAGTATCACAGCCCAACAGACCAACATTCCAGATGGCCATTGGCACAAAGATCAATGGCACTCTCTCTAAACAAGTCAGATGAGGAGTGAGATGCTGTTTTTCTGTGGACAACAGTGACACATACAGGGAGCTACTGCATGTGCTAGATTTTGTTTACCTATGATTGACTGAACACAAAGTCAGCACTTGAAGGGCTGGAACCATCTTTATGATGTGTGATATACTGTATATATGTGTTATACGAAGCAGACAACAAGGTAGCAGGGACACCACCATTCCTTCCATACACACACACACACAGTCACTAGGATAGACAGATATATATATACATATTTAATTAACCTTGTATGTTAGTAAGTCAAGTGTCACTCGTACAGATTTACTTAGATATTTCAAGGAACATGCCAAGCACTATAACTACTACCTAAAAATGCATAGTTCAGGTTTTATGAGACACAAACTGTTGCATATCTTCTGGAAGAATACAGTTTTTAATCTTAGGTATGTTTCTCAGTTTGAAGAGAAGTTGATTGCTGATGATACTTTTGATCGGTTTTAAGAAAAAGCTCATAATGAAACAGCACATTCATCGACATTAAATTCTCTATACCTGTCAAGAAAGTTCTTATGTCATTGCAAGTCTGACCCAAGCATGACTGGTTTCAATGCAGTGTCTCTTTAGTCAGCAACCTATCTCAGCCATAGAGTAGGCTTCGTAGTGTTCGCTATGTAAAAATGTGGAAAGAGGCCACGTGTAAGTATATCGCATCAAGGCATTGGGCAAAATTCCTCCACCTTCCTTTGACAGCATTCCATTGAGATGTGGAGAAGGCAGGTCTGGGATGAGGTTCTAATGATTTAGAGCAGGGGTAGGCAACCTCCAACAATCCAGATGTGGACTACATCTGGCCTGGTGCTTTGCCAGCATTATGGCTGTAAGAGCATAATGGGAGATGTAATTACCTACCTTTGATCTATAGCAGTGGTTCTCAAACCAGTCCTCATGGCCCACGAACAGTCCAGGATTTATGTATTTCCCTGTTTTATTCCAATGGAGATACTAACAAAACCTGGACTGTTGGTGGGTCTTGAGGACTGGTTTGAGAACCACTGCTCTATAGGAAGGAGCAAAAGATCTTCTTATTCTGTTTTGTATGACCAACTATACCTTGACAGAGGAAACTGCTCTCCCTAGTGGAGAAGGAACAGTGCCAATTATATTGGTCTGTATAATTTAAGAATACATAGGATGCCATGGAAAATAGGGCATTACTACAACGTCAATGCCAAATCAATGGTGGTGTGATGGTGAGTTTCACACCCTGACTTACTCACACTATGGCTGTTTAAGGAACAGGCCATGGTTAGCAGGCACAGCATGCTGTGATGCTCATGGCTGCCACTAAGATAAGTAAGATGAAAGTCTCCACATGTTCTGCGAGGAGACGAAGAGCTGAGCAGTTTGTGCCTTGGTTCTTTGTGTCTTTGCTTCTTTCTATTAGCCAGGGCTCAAAATGGAACCTAGACATGTTTCTGTATTTTTCCTATAATAGTTTGATAACTAGATATACCTCAAAACAGAGCTATGCGTTTGGGTTTTTGTTTTTTTGTAAGATAACAATCCAAGATATTGTGGGAAATAAATTTTAATTCATAAATATGTGTTTGCCAACAGAGGAAACAAAATAGGATCAGCTACATCCCATAATTAAAACAATGTTCTACGTATATAGAATTATGTCTATTTAATTAACATGTTGAAAATAGTTTCTCAACTTTAACTGAGCACGTGTCTCATCTTGGACCCCACAACTGAGCATTATTTTTTTCCCATGTGGTCAGTTAAATCAATATTGTCGTTAACATGTTTATTTAAAATATTAAAAAACAAAAGCTTATAAAACTGGGAAACAATGCATCAGTGGCAATTAGGGCCGGGTTTCTGGTCATTTTTACTTTGCTATAACAGGAGTTACTGACTTTTTACACATTTTGACACAACTTTTACAGATGTTTCTGTCTGTGTGCCCTGATCTTCATCAGTAATCTATTACCTGCTGCGGTTCACCTCATTATGTCCTGGGGGATATAATGCTCTCTGAAGTGAGAAATGTCTAGTTCCAGAACACTTGATAATAATACTGGATAACATGAGATCTGAATGTAAATCCAATTGCACTGCTGGTTAAGAGCTCTGAATGAAACAATAGGTCTGTTAATTAGATGTTGTAATAGCTTTACATTTGTATATTATAGCATTGGCAGAGTTTGTAATTCATTTAAGCTATGACTCATAGAGTCTCCTTTTTTCGAAGCTGGGACGTAAGATGTGATGTCCTCGTCCTTGGGGTCATGAATGCATGTCATGAAGTGATCTCTCCAACCCCAACCACATCTATCTGTGGTCCAGGACCCTATAGTTAGGTCCATCTGTTGTACACCATGCTTTGGGTCAAGGATAGGCAACCATAGCTCTACAGATGAGGTTTTGCGCAAACATTGGACAATGATATGATATATATTAGGGTCCGTTAAGCTGACCCTTCTTGTGTAATGGGTTTTCTTTGTTCTGTCCTTAGAAGTGGTGAATGAGAGTAATAGCCAGTGCTATGGAAGATTGTTAGAAGATAGAGAGGATTGCTGCAGATCTGGGATTTCTAAGACCTCCCAAAGGATTCACTCCTATTACTATCATTCACCATTTCTAAGGACAGAACAAAGAAAACCCATTACACAAGAAGGGTCAGCTTAACGGACCCTAAGGAATATATCATATCATTATTCAACGTGTGCGCAAAACCTCCTCTTTTTATCCAATTTTGTACATGTAAGTGTTTTTAAGGTGACTGAAACACTGGTTTGGTTTTTAGACGCACTGGGATTTATTGTTCTTTATCTAAGTACGTATTGCTTAGCGCCATTTCACCTATTTTGTGTGTGGTGATAGCTCTACAGATGTTGTGGATGCTTTGCCTATGGCTATGAGAGCATTATGGGAGAAGTAGTCTACCACATCTCGAGTGCCGAAGGTTGCCTACCCCAGCTGTAGATGTACAGGGGGGAAAAGGAACAAAAATGGTCTGAACTAGTAACTGGACAAACTGAAAACTATAATTATACCAGACTGGCTCCTACCAGACTATCAAGATACCAAGATGCCTTTTGCCAGGCAGAGGAAGTAGAACATACCAAATAAGAATGTGAATTGGGCATAATATAACATCGGGAGTTCCTTACTTTTAGGCATTTCATGGTTCAGACTTCTAGCTGCATTCGGAATGAATAATACCACTGAGAGAAAGATCTTTTAGGCAATTTAAACAAAATACATTCCACAAAGGTTCTAAAAAAATTACAGACTGTTCATATCACACACAAAGCCAAAAGTGTAACGATTCAAAGAAAGAGCAATTATTTTTTTATATTTTATTTGAAAAAAAAACAAGGAAGTACAAAACACTTCATAAATAACCCCTTTTCTTTTTAATATCGTTTTAAAAGACTGCTTCTTGTCAATGTGTCCTAAACTATTCTCTGCTATCAAAAGAATGTGTTTCCGCTGCCTCTCTATTCAAGATATTGCATATCCTACATTTCTCAATTTCTATATAATATTAAAACATTGATTCTTGTGTAGTTTAGATAAATTTTTTGTATTATTTCCCATTTATTCACATACATTTATTCTCAAGAGGAATGACTCACCTCATCTGATATCTTTTGCTTTACTTTGATGTTATTTTTTTTTTTGTCCCTTCTCATTTTAAATCTCCAGGGGGTGTCAGTGTAGCTCCCTTATTAATTTTATTGATTTTTTTTCTTTTACAAACGTGTCCAAGGAAGACAGCCACTAGAGGTGCATTTAACCCTGCAATGTAAACATTGCTGTTTACACAAAACAGCAGGGTTACATTTGCAGGACCACTGCACCCAGACTGTCTCATTGAGAGATTTTTGAATTAGTCTCAAATTAAAGTGTACATGTCATGACTTGCAGGGTTATTCACCAGACTGAATTTTATCAAATTTAATACGAATGGTAAATTTAAAGCCAAAAAAGCTGATTTCTCCAACTAAAGTAATATCTTGACTAGTTTAGCCTTGATATTTACCATCCAAATTTAATTCACTAAAATTCAGAATTTAGTGAAAAAACCTGTTGGTGTAACCTCAGAGAATATTATTTAATCTGCACATTTATAGATAAATGTTATACTAAATTAATTTTTACCTCCCATGACTTTACTGCTATGCCATCGGCATAACAGTAACCAAAAACATATAAAGTCTCCATTGACAGCCACATGTCCAACTGCAAGGTCGTCAAGTAATACAGCATCTTTCAACAACTCCAATGTTGCATTCAACGTAGGTTATATATTTTTTGCTTAGTCAACATATTAGTGCCAGGAGACAGGGTATCCTGGTATTTGATTTCAAGGTGTTACAGGCTGATGAACACCATTAGTAAAATGAGACATTGCATTGCCAGGAAACATATGGTACCCAGTAGTGGGGATACTTAACCTACTAGTGGATTATGATAATGTCATTAAAATGCATACAAAGGTAAAAGGCTGTTTCACACCATTCTGTAGACCACAAGTCATATATGAGATGGATGAACAAATGTTTACTATTTTTCCCTTGAACCCAAGTTAGAAAATTCCCTGCATCTTCTCATAGCTGTCCTTAATGCTAATGAGCCATGGGCCCACCTCTGCTTGTGAGCCCCTTTCCTAAACCATCCCTCTACCTATGCTCCCCACATTAGTCTCCCATGTTTTTCTGACCGTAACCTGTTTCTCGTTTCCATGTGCCTCTTTTATCATTGACCTCGGGTCTATTTACATTTATTCTGTCTCTTTTTGCAGACAAGTGCTAGACGGCCACTCTAAAAATCGGTACGCATTCATACTTTATCTTTAACCTAAATGTAGTACTCCCTGCTCCACAACCACTAAAACATGCCAGAGGTTTAGAGGAAAAAGTTACTCAGCCAGAAGAAGGTATCAACATGAGAGTACTTTGAATGATTCTTCTTTGATGAGTATACATGTGACCTTGAAAATGTCTCTCCACTCCTACTCATCCAGCATTTCCATTGGGTCTGTTTGGTATTAGCTATGAAATCCAGGGTTGAAGTGTGGAGAAAAAAGAGACTTTGCTTAATCTTTTTATTCTTTTGTCTCTGTTCAATCTCTGAAGAAAATGGAGTTACCAAACAAGGGTGGTACTCCTGTTCCCCTCGGAGATAAGCCATCAGGAACCAAAGGTAAAGTAATAAAACTAAACTTGGACGTATCTTGGTATTTTGTTCTTTTTTAACCACATGACTTCTGTTAGGAACTCCAGCCTTGCTTTGGCTTCTTGTAATGTACTCATCTTGGTTTGTTCAAAGAGTAGTTGATTGCAAACAGCTTTGTGTAGTTAAGTTAGGTAAATGAGGGGTAGGAAGACCATCACACTGCTAAGGTCTGTGCAGCATAGTGTACAGCCTGATTTTACTATTTGCTTAGCAGAAACAGTTTACCGCTTAAGGTCAAATGATTATGCAGTTTCTATCCCATTCTGCCACAAGCCATCCTTGGAGACCAAAATGCCTATTTTGAGTGTAAAAAATATTATGCATTACGTGACTTTGCCGGTGCCAATTTTACATCCGTATAACATTTTTCTTCTATTTACTTCTAGGAGTCTAGATGCTATTTTCGTGTGTTGAATACTCGTCACTTACATTCTTAACAGCATTTTAAACAATATCCAACAACAAAAAATATATAATAAAGGGAAGGGGGGTGGAGGGGGTGGTCCAACTGCAACCACAGTGATGCATGATAGGTGTACTTGTGACTAGCCTAGGCATGCATGTCATCCCATGTATTCTAAGTTTTAGGCAGAGGACATCAGCTTGTTTATCAATCTGTTGTCTTCTGTCTAACGAGTTATGTCCTGCATGGAAGGTTCTGTGTGCTTATAAAGGGTTGCTCCATTACAATTACCACTTCACTGATTTGAAGTGATCATGGTGCTTGGAGTCTGTATATGCAGCATTTATTTCAGTTTGAACAAGAGAGCAATTAGCCGGGCTGGCTAATGTTAAGTCTGCGCATTATTGGAGTCTGTGGTCAGTGCGCATAGCATGCTGGCAACAGACGATCAATGGCGGCATCCCCCCAAATCCCCCATCAGCCCGTCTATCAAGACATCACCCTGCCCCTGCAGGTAGAATTTAGACTCAGTGTGGGATTCCAGATACATTTTTATTTATTTATTAATTATTTTGTCTTTTATAGTGGCGGGATGCATACCAGCTAGGGTTGCTATAATCAAAAATAGTCTTTCATTAAAACACAGTTTTTTAGTTGGAATAACCCTTTAAGCTAAATAGCAACTAGTGCTGTCAGTGTGATTTTACAATGAATCATAAAGGGTCTAGACAACAGGAATAAATAGGGATGTAACTCTGAAAGACCTCCACCAAAAGGGTTTTCACCTTTTCCCAAAAATTTTTAAAAAATAAGTACATTTTATATGTATATTAACTAAGATTGAATTAGCTGTATTAGTCCTGTAGAAAATTAACATGTGACAGACCGCCTGACACCCCGACTGGGTCCCTCTGTCAATTGCTGCTTCCTAGTACTTTCGAGTACCATAACCACAAACCACTGCAGCTTGGTTGGGGTCTCGCTGTCCTCCACCCATCCTGGACCCAAGACCAGGATCCAGCTTCCACTGGGTAGACCTCTCCTAGTCCAGAGAGCGAAGCAGGCTGCTCTTACAAGAGAAAGTGTTGTGATCCAAGGGAGTATAGTGATTATAGCAATCCCCAGAGTGAATATAGCTCTCCAATCTCCCAAACATGAGCCTAGACTTCAAGAAGGGTAAAACAAATCTGTTTAATAGCAGCCACAACTGGCCTTATATGCAGGTCCCCATGCAAGGTGCACTCCCCTCTGGACCTGAGAGTAGACTATAGTAAAAACATATACACAATTGCATTGGCTCTCAGTTCCAGGGCAATCCCATACAAAATAGGTCAATCCCTTCCCTATGCCTGGGAGATAATTGAGTCAGCACTGTACTAAACTCAATTATCTCCAGGCACAGAAAACATAAATTTTTACAAAACAGCAAAAATACCTTAAAACACACAAAACTCCCACAATAGTTACATCCCCTGATAGCTCTGATCTGGGTGACCAACATATCCAAAAATCACCCAGATCAGTTCAGGGGTTCAGGAATTTCCTGGAAGTCATAATTTGACTGACCGCCTGCATGGTCCCATGCCCAAAATAGTTTCAGAGAATCAGGGCTTACGGTCAGTCTAGTTCGGTAGTTTAAAAATGAACAAACTACCGAACAGAGTCAATAGTTTTACCCTGGAGCTTGATCCCCTTGTTCGTGGGAACGTTTCCACCGAACAGCGCCCTTCTAAGTGTTGTAGAACCGAACTCAGGCAATGCTGAAAGTCAAGCAGTGTTCAGGAGTTTCTGTGTCCGTTTTCAGTTCCATGAGATTCATGCCAAAACACCGCTGCCTGTGTTCACGGGAACAAGATGGCCGCTACCTCGTGGTTGTCCATAGGAATTGTGTCCAACCAGATGAACACTTAGAACACTGTGGTGGAAATTGCTACAAAGTAGCAATAAGGCTTAACAAGTTGCAGGTTGATCTCCGGTTCGTGCTGCTGTTCAGTTTCCGAACCAAATATAAAATCCCACAAACCAAGTTTGTTCACACAGTTTTTAAAAGGGCCCATAGTCTTTTGGTAAGAGGCTGGCCCCCCAGCAGTCCCCTCCAAGAACACGTTTGTCACAAAACATATTACTTAAAAGACAAGCTTTCGAGAGTTTCCCTCTCTTCAGAACTGAGGAGGAGAGGAAAACTCTCTCGAAAGCTTGTCTTTTAAGTATTATGTTAGTCCAATAAAAAAGGTATCATTGGATACTGCAATACTCCGGTATTTTGGCATTTTATATATATACATACATATAATACAAACAGGTTGTACAGGGTTATGCGAACAGTTGCCTGAGGACCACTCTGAAATATTTGCATCCAAAGCACTTGCCCTTTTCATCCATATGTTAAATACTTCTATTCTCATCCCCCCTCCCACCACCACTACCACTATGCACTGTGCGGGTGATTAGGGGGATAACACTTTTGTATTTATTTATTTGAGTTGTTTACTGTAACCTTAAAAGCAATGTTAATGATGCCTATGCCTCATACACAGCCTGTTTGAATAGCAGTTCTTTTTTCCGCAATTTTACCGATAAACATGTCGAGATGGAAATTGAACAGCAACACAATTTAAAGCTTTGTATGTAATTGCAGACAAGAGATGCTTTTACTATCCAGCCCCATCTTTTTTTTTTTTACCTTTCATAAATCTCAGCACTAAGCTTTTTTTAAAGTTAATTAAGCCCCACATATTTAATAGACTCGAGAAATGCTCAAGAGTATTGCGGAAAAAAATTAAATGTGAATGTATATTTGCTCTGTGAATGAAGGAAACAGTATAATGGGAGTAGATGCTTAATTCTGACATTCAGACATCATTTAATATAATACGATCATGCATAATCTTGCATTATCTTATGGGAAATCTTTCATATTTAGCATGAAGCAGATGTAAGCTCCTATTTACCAGCCTACCGGTTTCTCAAGCCAGGCTTACGATTCAGCCGCTGACACAATGCTTGCGCTACTGCAATGTGCCTTCTACCAACAGAAAGTAATGCATTGAAAGGTTACTTGCTCTAATGCAGAGTCTCATACTGTGAAACCTATTAACTTTGAGAAATCGCAGACACTTAAAAAATGTGGTTGTTAGGAAACCGTGCTGGTAACTCTAGATTTTCAGCTTCCGCAAAAAAGAAAAATTTCTCCAAACGGATATTTACAAAACCTGGCTTAAGGGATAACTTTCCACAATCTTTATGAGAAAAAAAATTATAATAATAATAATTCCAAAAAAGATTTTACCTGGCTTGATGGTATAACTCTGTATTATTTATACTTTACACACAATAACGTTTTATTCACTATTAGGTTTTTGTAAATGATTTTAGTCTTATTTGAGCACCTCTTCGAGACCTTTTCAAGATTATAGCTCCTTGATTTATTTTGCAATCATTTTACCTACGGTCTGTCCTTGGGAGATCGCTGCTTTGCTTCTAGAGATATATATTCCCGCTGTATAATTGTAAGGGCTGAAGAAACTGTCGGCAATATATAAATGATGTTAATAATTTATACAGTGCAATGAGTTAATACTTGCCCCTGTCTGATTTTATATTGTTGTTGCACATTCATCCCACTGGGATATATCCAACTGTGTAAATTTATCAAGGGAATGAAAAAAAAGGCAAACTTGGAAAAAAACGAAACGTCGTCCGGATCGTCTGTTTTGATTTAATAATAGCAATTTGCTTCTCGGTTCTCTAAAATTCGAGTTAGTAATTGGCTAGGTCACTGGGAGAGTTGTAGTAATACTGGTTGGGCCAAAATTCAAAGGAGGGTTTGAGGAGTCAATAACTTTTTTATTAATGAACCAATTTCAGTGCTATTACATACAATGATTGTGTAACGCAAGTTATTTTCCCGGTGCCATAATGATAATGAAACTGTGCTCTCCCCTGCCAGCTTTGCAGGACCAGAGATCTCCCTCTCCGGCTCACTAGTACTTTGCTGACAGCAGGCAGGGAGGGAGGCAGAGAGGACCCGGGGGAGCTCTAACCTGCAGCTCTGACGAGTTCTCCTCTTTCAAGCTCGGAGCGTTGCCGCGGTTACCACGGCAACGCTCCGAATCTCGCAAGAGTGAACTCTAGCAGCTCCTGAGGCTGCTAGAGTTCACTGTCCCCACTAGGACCACCAAGGATTGCAGGAAATGTCCCTCCTCCCAGGCAAAGGTAAGCAGGGGGAGGGGACATCATTTTTATTTTTAATAATAATCATAAAAAAAGTATATATTTATTAATTTGCCCTCCTACCCCCACACCACACAATAGCTCCCCCATACACACACACTGCCCCCATACAACACACAATGCCCCCATACACACAATTACCCCCATACACACACTACCCCTCCATACACACACACTAATCCCCATACACACACATTGCCCCCCAATCACACTGCCCCCATACACACACACTGCCTCCCACACACACTGCCCCTCCATACACACACATAGCCCCCAATCACACTGCCCCCCATGCACACACTGTACCCCTCACACACTCTGTGCACCTCGCAGAACCTGCCCCCTCACACACACTGTACCCCTCACACAACCTGCCCCCCAGACACATACTGTACCCCTCATGCACAAACTGCCCCACATACACACACACTGCACCCATCACACACACACACAAACTAAATCTTTCACAAACACAATGGACCCTTATACACACACTGCATCACTCACACACACATGCACACTGCACCCCTGTACGTACACACACACACGCACGCACACTGCACCTCTGTACACACACGCACACTGCACCCCTCACACACACACACTACAGCCCCTATCCCGGCAGACCACAGGCAAGTTGTCAAACTGTTTTTAAACAGTTTGACTACTTACCCTGGCAGGGCACTACTGGCACCATAACCACTACAACGTAATGTAGTGGTTATTGTGCCTGGATTGTTTCTATATATAATCTACCAGTGCCATGCCCAAGATTAGGAGCAGAGTATATGCCGCAGCGCTATTCATATATACAACCTAGAAATTGTTTTGACTTGGGGTGCCTTGGAAAAATATTGAAATATTAAGGGCGCCTTGAACCTAAAAAGTTTGGGAACAACTCGTTTATACCATTTCTGCTTGGATATTCTCCTTGAGCTGCTCAACTGTACACGGTTTGTTCACACACACTCGCTCCTTCAGATATCCCTACAGGAAGTAATCGGGAACTGAAAGGTCGAGCAAACAGGGCGGCCAATTATTCTGTGAATTTCTAGAAATGATCTGCTCATCGAACAGTTTCTCAGTTTTAAAACTAAAATTCAACTATTTTTACTTGTTGTTCCTTGAAAAATAGGTGCAATTACCTATGATGAACCTCCCAAGAATCAGTTATAATATGTACTTGCAACAAAAAAACTGAACTAACAAATAAGTTATTTACCTGTCAAATCCTACTCGGAAATTTTGGTCTACCTTGTATATATACACAAATGGTGTGAAGAAGAAAGAAAATATTATGGGTGTAGGAACTGGATGAATTCCCCTTAAAAAATGTAGGTATTTTTTTTAAGATTATATGTTTCACTGGTTAAAAAAGATAAGAAAAACAAAACATATATTAATAGAGTTGGTTAGTCTACTAAAAGACTCCCTAGTGATAATATATAACTTTGCCTGTAAGAAACTGGTTTAATGTTGCTCCGTACTTAATATGAAAGTCTGCCCTCACCCCCAGATTTTCTCTAGTTCCTATGCCGATGGTAAATATGTCTAAATCGCTTTTGGATTTAATTACCAAAAAAGCCCTGGAGATTAAGAGATTAATGTATAGTATAACTGTTCTGTATTACTGTATATATGGCAGACATATAATTTAACAAATTATATACTCTATTATCAGATAAGTCAAGCCACACAATACCTTTATGAGACACGTACGGTAGTTTTCTATAAGTTCTGCGGATTACCTAACAACCAGCTCTGTATTCCAGTGCGCTACAAGTGTATGGCTATTCGCACATGACGTGTATTTGGAGTGAATTTCAGGACATTTACACCAATATGTGACCGGTAGTACAGCCCCCGACTTATGGCCTGACTTGATTGGCTCCACTGCCAAGCAATCTGTCTTCGCAGCATAACACATCCTCTTAGGAGCGGGTACAATTTCCATGATTACTGAAATACCTGTATACACTTTTTTACTTACTAAATCTCCCTCTCAGATTAAAAAGATTACAGATTACTATAAAATATATAGTTTATTCTATAATCAGTGAGCTGTGGCAAGTTATATAATAATCCAGGTTGAAAAAGAAAAAAATACTAATATCTATTAAGGTCAACTTTTCAGACATTTGTGCGATTGATCTAAAGAAGATTAAAAATCTAATTTGAAGTAATTTTCTGTAAACGTTTGAAATAGTAAATAGCAATTTATTTCTTTACAAGTTCTTGGAGTGCTCTATTTTATGTGGTTTATTTTACCTGGCAGGAGGTGGACAACAGCTATCTGAAGGTTTAGATTATGAGAATGTGGCCTAATTAAGCCTGTTATTGTGTAATGGGGAGTAGGATATCTACATACCTCTCTATTAGTGAGCGTCCAGCAATTTGGTTGCCTGCACTTTACCAATCTTTTCTTTAACCCCTTAAGGACCGAGGACGGTTCAGGACCGTCATCGGCATTTTTGCCTTGCCGACCGATGACGGTCCTGAACCGTCCTAACGGTCTGGGGGTACTTACCTGATCGCCGTCGTTCCCCCGGCGGCGATCAGTGTTCCTCCGGTTGTGGGGAGACTGCCTGCAGCCTAGACAGTCTCCCCATGGCAGATTAGGACCCCTGTGGCCATGTGATCGCTTAACATAGCGATCACATGGTCACAATAGGTGTCCATAGTGCTGCCTGCAGGGGGACTGTCTGTGCTGACAGGCAGTCTCCCTGCTTGTGTAAAATCAGAAAAAATAAATAAAGTTAGTGTTAATTAAAAAAAATAAAATAATTATATATGTGTATATATGATATATAGACATATATTATATCTATATAATATATGTCTATATATCATATATATATAATGTCATACTAAGTGTATTTTTATATTAATATGTACTTATATTAATATAAAAATACACTTATAATTAAATTACACACGTATATATATAATATATATAATAACTATATATATTGTATATATATATTATTATAAAATATAAATAATAAGTAATTTAAATTAAATAAAAAATTTTTTAAATAATAAAAAATTTAAAAAAAATTATATAGCTATATGAAATTTTATTCTAACTGTATTTTAAAATTAATATATATATATTTATATCAAAATACACTTAGAATGAATTTGTATATATATCTATGTATATAAAAATAAATAAAAATAATAAGAAATATACATACGTCCATATACAAAATTACATAAATAATTATATAAATATACACGTAGACTTCAAATATATAAATATGCATATATATTTAAATTCTACGTGCGTATTTATGTAATATTTTTACATAATTCAGTAATTTTATTGATTGCAATTTGAGGGACCTGCCTGCCAACCCAGGCCGAAATTCCAGAGAATTTAATTTGCTAGCACTGTATTTTACCCTGTAACGTTCTACGACACCCTAAAACCTGTACATGGGGGGTACTGTTTTACTCAGGAGACTTCGCTGAACACAAATATTAGTGATTCACAACAGTAAAACATATCACAGCGATGATATTGTCAGTGAAAGTTACTTTTTTTGCATTTTTCACACACAAACAGTACTTTTACTGATGATATAATTGTTGTGATACGTTTTCCAGTTTTTAAACACTAATATTTGTGTTCAGCGATGTCTCCCGAGTAAAACAGTACCCCCCATGTACAGGTTTTATAGCATTTTTGAAAGTTACAAGGTCAAATATATGGGTCAAATATTTTTACATTGAAAATGGCCAGGTTGGTTACGTTGCCTTTGAGAGCGTATGGTAGCCCAGGAATGAGAATTACCCCATGATGGCATACCATTTGTAAAGAAGACAACCTTGGCAGAGTTGTGTAGTATAAGTTCAGTCTTTTAGTAACTACTTTGTCGAAACACTGGCCAAAATTAGCTGCTCAATTCTAGTTTTTACTTTTTTCACAGCCACAAACAAATATGAATGCTTCGCTTTGGCCAGTGTTTTCACTAAGTGGCTACTAAAAAAAAAGACTGGACATACCCCATATTGAAATAATTCTGTCGTCTACTTTTAAAGTGGCTATGTACATGTGGGGTGTTATTCAGGAGATTTATGAATGTAGATAATAGTGTTTACAATGTCACTATTGATAAATTTTAAAAATGTATGTTTTGAAACCGCGAATATCCTACTTGTACCTATAGCCCTATAACATGCAAAAAGCAAAAAGCACGTGAACACTAGGTATTTTTAAACTCAGGACAACATTTTGAATCTATTTAGCAGTTTTTTTCATTCGCTTTTGTAGATGAGTAAAAGATTTTTCAAGTAAAAGTCAAAAAACATGTATTTTTTTCAATGTTTCATCAGATTTTTGCATTTTTTTTAAATTAAAATACATGAGATTATATAAATAATGGTATGTAAAGAAAGCCCCTTTTGTCCTGAAAAAAACAATATATAATTTGTATGGGAACAGTAAATGAGAAAGCGGAAAATTACAGCCAAACACAAACACCACAAAAGTGTAAAAATATTCCTGGTCGCAAATGTACAACATCGCAAAAACAGTCCAGTCCTTAAGGGGTTAACAATTCATTATTTCGTCTTTCTAGTCTTTTTTTTATTTTTCTATTTAACCGTGGTGGTCATTATTTCAGGCCCACAAGTCATGTCAGTGTTTGGTACATCACTACACACAAACTAACCTCACATATACAGTCACACACAAACACTTACACTCAGCCTCTCTCTCACACACACAGCTACTCTCTCACATTTACATAATGCCACTCTATCTCATACATCGAATGCTGTCTTACCTTCAGGGTCAAAATAATTGTTCATTAGTTTAACCCTAATGAGCTTGTTTTTATGTGGTTGTGAGTGGCCCTTTAACTTCCTGCTCCCTCCAAGTTTTCCACTTACGTTTTACTCCTTATAAACTCCCATCTATGTAACCATCCGAGATCTTGGCCTATTTTGGTGACTACCCTACTTGCATTATGGTAGCAGTTGGGTGCAGGGAAAGGTAGTTTTTAATTGCTGACATTTACTGCTGACATCTACCTTAACAAGGTCCTCTTTAGCTCCTGGCTCTTCATCTGCCAGGAGCCAATATTACAAGTGTACTATCCCGTGGGATTCTCAACTAATATTTTTAGAGGATGACAGAGAACCTTCCTACTGCCCACTAACTGCCTTTTTAAAAATTGTATTGTAATGAGTTTTGCATACAAAGGTATACATCCACATTAATGTATGAAAGGAAATAACAGAGAATAAAATAAAATGAGTATCCTAGATGGGTCTAATCCTCCCTTTAGGCCCATTGAGGTGATCAGCCTTTGGGAGTAGGACAGTAATGCTTCCCCAGATACCTCCGCCGCTATACCCCTCAGGCGTATATTGCGGCGTCTATGCCAGGCTTCTATCAAGGCCACCATTCTGTGTAATCTCTGGACCTGTTGAATAAGGCCCTCCAGGTGGGTTCAGTGGTTTGTAGTCAAATGGCTCAAGCCTGTTCCCTCTCCTCCACTCCTCTGAACTTTTGTTGGAGAACTTCTACCTCCTGTTGTGTCTCCTGGAGATCTACTTTACACATGTTATACAGATCTAGGAGCAATTGTTTTATATCCCCCTTCGTAGAGGGAGAAGAGATATCCTCTGAATTAGCCTCCGTGGAGTTCACACACTGTCTGGGAGAGGTAAGGATCTCCTCGTCCTACTGGGATTCCTCTGAGGCTTGTTTCCTAAAGATAGGTTTGTTGTCTAAAAGATGAGACTTTATTTCAGATCAAAGATTGAAGTGCGCCTACACATGACCTGCTATGTAATTAAAGTGTCATCATAGATAGAAGATTGTAAACCTGTCACAGATACACTAGCCTATATTTCAGAGTTGTTGAGACATGTTTTCCATTTTACATTCTCTTTTCAATTCGAGTGATGTTTGCTGTAACAATAATTCACACTTGTGGCTGTGAAGACTATCACCAGGGAGGTAATTTATATTATGGCTGTGGTAACATTGAAGAAGCCATTGAGTAACACATACTGAACATGTACATTTAAATGGTTTTAAATCGGGTAACAAGACAGACTGTTGAAAGATACATTACATTTGGAATTAGGAGTGGTTACAGTTTTAAAGCAGGATCATAATGTTGAAACGAAAGTACAGTCACTAAAAAGGATAATTAAATTATGTATTTGGCAGATATGAAAGTAAAATGTGTTTCATTCTTTTCTATAGTACTGAACGATTTAAAAAAATGTGTGGCTAAAAACAGGTAAGTATTCTGCAGTGTGTTCTACACCCAGAGATAAATTAAAGCAGTTAAATGAACAAAAAGATGATATGTTTGGCAATGTAAAACATTGCTATTTCAGATTGATAACCTCCAGATTTTCGAAAGTCTTTGAATTCCACATTAAAAGTAGAGAATATGAGAACTCTGAGAATGGTCAAAAGATTAGAGAAACTTTGCAAGGCAGATACAGCTTCCCCGCTAAGATGATTGTTTTATGGGCCTCGTAAGCAAGGTGTAGCCGATACCCCTCTATCCACAGTGAGCACAGAGTCCACGTCTGGATTACGCCTTTAGCTTAAGGAGAACCCAAGAAAAAAAATAGCAAAAATAGAGAGAATATGTTTTTATTAATGAACCGTATGGTTCTTTGAGAAGCACTAAGATTGCAGAACATGTGCCCTATGTCTGCAATGCTTCCATGAGAAGAGAAGCATTGGATTGTGCAAAAGTCATTTGAACTGAAGTAGCTGCAGAGTGGAGACTGTCCCAATGGTGGAATCATGGTATTTTTATATCTTTATTATATATATTTTTTGTATATCAAAGGCCTTAGTCCAAACACAATAAGAAACACCCTAACATTAAAAATAGAGATATTTATTTTATACTTTATATTTTACACAAGAAGTGTTTTGGAGTTGATATTTTAATTTTCTCCTTAAATGACCTGCAAGTGTTTCTTGTTATCCTTTGCTCCCAAAAAATTATTTGTGTACTAGACCTGGAATTTTATGATCATTCTGTAATTTCTATTCCCTTTTCATTGACACCAGATTACCCAAAATCTTGTGATGTTCCTCTGTTCACATATCAGGATTACATATTCGCCAACATGCAAAACTCAGGTCAGCCTACTAGTCTAGCATTAGCATTAAGAAAAGTAGAGAAATAGGATAGTCGCATATTGCCGGTCCTTGAGATGGCTAGACTTAATGCAATGTCTATAGATAGGTGAGACATACTAGTGAAACAGTAGAGAACAGTAAAAAAACAAAAAAGTTATAAAATGAGAATGAAAGCCAAGTTTAAAAGGACACTATAAGCACCAGAGCAACTGCAGTTTATTGTAATTGTTATGGTGAGTACAAATTGTCCCTTCAGGGTTTTTGCAGTGAATACTGTATTTTCAGAGAAAATGCAGTGTTCACATTACAGCCTAGTGATACCTCCAGTGGCCACTCCTCAGATGGCTGCTAGAGGTGCTTCCTGGGGCAGTGCTGCACGGTGTGCAGTACTGACATTCAGTGTCTCCACCCTCTGCATGCAGACACTCAACTTTCCTCATAGAAATACATTGATTCAATGCATCTCTATGAGGAGATGCTGATTGGCCAGGGCTGTGTTTGGCTTGTGCTGGCTCTGCCCCTGATCGGCCTTCTTGACATTATTTTCTTATGGGAGAGCCAGCAGCCGCAGATTGAAATAAATGTAAGATTTTACTATGGTTAGGGGGACAAAAGGGCAGGGGGGCTAGATGGTGTTTTTTTAACATTATAGGGTAAAGAATGCATGTTTGTGTTCCTGATTTTATAGTGTTACTTTAAGGATTATAGAGAACACAACAGTCGGACAAGAAGCCCATTAAGAACCAACTATACATCAAGAAAGTACTTCTGGTCAAAGAAAACTGGGACAAGGCCTGGATCGAAGTTAGCTATGAAGTTGATTAATCAGTAGTGGAATCCTATAGGTCACGCCTATAGTGTATAGTTCCCTTTGATACACATCTCTTGGAATTGTCGCACACTCCCGGGTGTATAACAGGGCATCAACTGGCAGCGTCTTACGTCAGCATCATTGCATGGTATGAGGTCATGGATTTATCCTAGGAGCTGTGACATCATATAACCTGTAGACCAGGCTGCCCTCCACTAATCCAATGGTGTAAACAGAACGTGAAATGGATTGTTATGGCAAATAGCCTTATTAGTGTGCCATAGTCATGCCATAAATCTGTAAAACAGCCCTGCCATGTGTCTGTACCACTGATCTACCCTGCACCTATTACAAAGCTTTACAGCGTGTGTCTTTGTCTTCACTGCCTTGTTGTCGGTTTATTTATAATTTTTTCCCTTACATGTCTTGAATCAGCTCGGCAAGCAGGGTTTTAGTTATTGCTTAGTTGACCCTTCGAGGCAAATAACAGCTCCTTCACTACAGTTCCACTATATATTATGTAGCTTGAAATAATGTCTAAAAAACGATGACACAAGATTAACCCCTAAGTAAGCTAAACTCACAAGGAAACAGAAACTGCTTCAGACAAATTAATAAAGATAGCACTACCTTCAAATTAGTAATTGTATATTAGTTTTCTCAAATGCACTTTTGTTTTCGAAGTTTTTCTTTTTAGAAAAATATGATTATGTCTTTGTGTCTATGTACTATTATTCAAATCCCCAATCATTTTGTTCCATTCTGCGTTCTACCATATACATCTGAGCTACCATCCGTAGGAATGTAGTTTTGTACCAGATGTCTAAAATGGTACACACAATATCGCGAAACGCAAAAATATTTTTTTACTTTTACGAGTATCCATTTGTGTCTATTTTATAGAACATTACTCTTACAATAAACTTATTATATTGACTTTGTTTGGGATTTCTTTCCGTAAGCTATATCAAATTCCCTTTTTATTATAGTAAGTGCGGATATTTTGAAGAATAGTGAGTCAGTAAATATTTCTAACATTGGCAAGACCTGGCTTGCCCTAATGTGTTGTATATACAGCCTTTATTATATCAATTTGGATTTTATTAATTATTAGTGTTTTCCTTTGCCCTTTCTATAACTTACTGTAATTTTATGGCTTTTTATGTTTTATTGATATATATTTAGGTGTTGATTATTTTGTAGCATGTTTTAATGATGCCACTTTTTGCTTCTAAATAGTACCAGACCTCCAGAGCTTTTTTCAGCTCATTGTTTCTTCATGATATAACAAGTAATTTTTTTTTTCATATAAAAATATTTTATTTCATCATAAAGACATGATGAGCATCTTGATGAATAGTTACAGTCAGAAAACACAGTTGTAACTTGTTTTAACAATATATTAATTCACACAATGGATGAGAACGAAAGATTACAGAATACTATCGATAAATACATTTGGCATGGTGGTCCTGTATATCACTTACAGCAGGGGTAGGCAACCTTCAGCACTCCAGATGGCGTGGACTACATCTCCAATAGTAATGGCAAACCATCATGGGAAATGTCATCCTAAACATCTGGAGTGCCGAAGGTTGCCTATCTCTGATTTACAGGATTAAGAACTTGATCGTGACTTAGATACCTGCACATAACTTGGTTGCGTAAATGCAGGTTGTCTTTGAAAATATTTTTTTTCTTACTTAGATTTCATCCATGAATGTACATCCAAAGTCTTTCTTTTGCAAAATGCTTTCATGCATAACATGCCTGCTGTGGTTGTCTCTTTTCTTCCTGTGACATATGGCAATCCTTCCCTTGCTCCTGTGCTACCGGCAGTCCCTGTATCGTGGTGTCCACCAGCTGGTCAAGGTCTAGGACCTCTTCAGGGATGTTCTTTTGAGGTATTTCTGTAAGTGGTTTGCCATCTTCTGCGTCGTTCTGCTAAAGTATAAATCAGTGTTAACAGAATGTAGTGCCAACTTGTATTTACTGTCTAGGTCATATTTAGATTTATGACTGTAAAATCTCACATCTGTGCCTCCCTGCTATAAAATCATAATAATAATCTAAGTATTATAGTTCTACAGAATAGCATGTTTACAGCAAGAATATATTCAGCAACGCTGGAAGTCACAATGGAAGCAATTTATAAAATCTAACTTACACTCCTGCTACTTAAAGGACCACTATAGTGCCAGGAAAACAACCCCCCCCCCATGGCCCCTTTCCCACTGGGCTGAAGGGGTTAAAACCCCTTCAGCCACTTACCTTTCTCCAGCGCCGGGCTTCCTCGGCACTGGGGAACTTTCTTCCTCCTGCCGACGTCAGCGCTGAATGCGCATGCGCGGCAACTCTCATCCTCTTGCCACGCGTGCATTCAAACCGCCCATAGAAAAGCTTTACTTAATGCTTTCCAATGCACGGCAGCGTCTTCTCACTGTTATAATCGTGGAACGGCCTTTAGTGGCTGTCAGGGAGACAGCCACTAGAGGCTGGATTAAACCTCAGTGTAAACATAGAAGTTTCTCTGAAACTGCTATGTTTACTGCTGTAGGGTTAAAACTAGAGGGACGTGGTCTATAGTGGTCCTTTAAGTGAGGTAGGTGGTGGAATATGAGTAAGTATCCCTCAGCCTGGCAATATAAACTATTGACTTGACTTTCTGTTTTGGTTATATTTAATTGTTTCCTACTATGTTTGTATGTTGGTGTAATATTTTCACACCTTTTCAACTTCTCTGTGGTTTGTATTCTTGTTCTTCCGACGGTACCATAAATCTAAATATACAAAAGTGAAGAAAAATGACATTAGTCTTTTATGTTTACGTTTTATATCTACGGCATGTTCATATATTGTTGCAATAATTCAGTTAGGTATTTTGTCGACATACAGTCCCATGGAGAAATTTGATTGCGACGATATATGTATTCATAGTTGTGTTAATTTTTTAAATTATGTGATAGATATACTTAAGTGGACAATCATTATTTATTTTAATGAAAAAAAAATTTTAAAAAAAATGCAAATAGTGATTTTATTATTTATAAATGTATATAATGTGGTCAGCCAAAACACAGTTCTTTTAGATAGAAGTGTGAGTCAATTGCAGAATGCTGTCCTAATTAGAAAAATACTGTTATCTATTGAACAGAGAATTTCAAGTACTTCCAGGGACTGCTTAATTAGAGTTAATCCTTACCACAAATGTACAAAACCAGTGGCAAGTTGACCGTGAACTACAAGTTTAGATAAATGTTGCTAGAATTTTAGATATTTCAACATAAATTCTTCTGCAAGACATATGCGAAAACTGCAAATAAACCATTTTTAAAGGAACACTGCAGACACCATAACCACTTCTGATCATGTTAGTGGTTATGGTGCCAGGAATGTTCTGGCATCCCAGAGTATAAGGAGTCAAACCAATTTTAGACAGTCTGGCTTCTTACCTGGGGTCTGCTGGGTGTCGCTCGTGTCTCCACTACTAACGTGGGTGAACCAGAAGTTACTAACAGGTAACTTCCGTTAGCTTTCCTGGGCTAAGCCCTGCAATTCTGGGCTAGCACACTCGCTGAGAGCATCAGCTGATCGAAACCTGTTTGACTCCTTACACTGAGATGGCACAGGGAATTTCTGGCACCATATCCACTACAGCAAGCTGTAGTGATTATGTTTCTTGGAGTGTTCCTTTGACCAGTAACACAAACCTCCAGTTACACTTGTAGAATATATGCATTGTTACCTAGCAATATTAATCGCATACTTACAAACAAAGATGGCTAGTACAACAAACAGCAGGAAGAGTACAAGAGGTATGTAAATTGCAGCTCCATTTTGGGGCTTGGACTCTGAAAGAAAATATGTATCAAATAACGCTTCTACACTTTGCATTGATTCATTGTCTTTAATTGATAGATGCGACTGCTGTGCAGCCCCCTTAAGACAACCACAAGTTACATATTTTGGCACAAACGGGGTCCCCCTCTTATTAGTATTTAGGGCCCCCACCTGCCGCTCAGGGGTGGGGGCCAGGGGGGAGGACATTAGGTCCCCCCCTTATTTTAATTTAGTGCCCCCACCCACCGCTCAGTGGTGGGGACCCTGGGGGAGGACATTAGGTCCCCCCCTTATTCTAATTTAGGGCCCCCACCCACCGCTCATGGGTGGGAGCCGGGGGGAGGACAATAGGTCCCCCCCCCTTATTTTACTGTAGGGCCCCCACCCGCCATTCAGGGGTGGGGACCGGGGGGGGCAATAGGTCCCCCCTTCAGGTTAGAAGCTCCCACTTGCGCGTTGCGGGTAGGGGGTTGGGAGGGGGGGGACGTTTTTTGGGTTTTTTTGTTTGTTTTTAAAGTTTGTTATTAAAGCAGCCACAGGCTGCTCACTGTTTACTAAACATGCCCCTACTCGCGGTATAGCGAATAGGGGCATAATTTACTAATACTAAGTAATCTTTATTTAGTATTAGTAAATTTGGCTGAAAGACCAATTTTGGTCTTTCAGCCTTTTAGTAGATAGCTCCCTAATACCGTGGGATTTAGGGAGTTATCTATTTATTCATTCCTGTCATTACATTGACTGGCTAAGTAACTTACATTTTATATGAATGTACGTTACTTGATTGTTGCAAGTGTTGCAAATGCTTACAGCTGAATCCTGGCTATGTTTGTATACTTTTTATTTAAAATTGTATACAGTGTAACATTCTTCATTCTTCCACTGTGTAAGTATATTAGTTCTTAGGCAATACTGTGCTTCGGAACTTTGGCACTTCGGCAACTTTGGAACTTCAGCAACTTTGGAACTTCAGCACTTTGACACTTCGGAAATTCAGTAATTTCGGAACTTTGACAAGGTGACAATTCATTTATTCGGGCATTCGGAAGTACCCGAATGTCCGAATTGCCCGAAACGAATTGCACATGTCTACTAAAAAAGACTGGACATAACCCATTTGTAATACCTTGGATTGTCTACTTTTTCAAATGGTATGCTATCATGGGGGTAATTCTCATTCCTGGGCTACCATTTGATCTCAAAGGCAACATAACCAGTCTGGCAAATTTCAATGTGTATAAACTGAGAAATGTAACGTGCTATATTTGACCCGGTTACTTTCCAAAACACCATAAAACCTATACATGGGGGGTACTGTTTTACTCTTGAAACAACGCTGAATACAAATATGTGTACTTTATTGCAGTAACAGCTAAATATGACATACACAATTAAAATGCTATGCAGAACTAAAAAAATAACAACATTTCTTAACTTCTCAACTTTGTTTAGATTTTTATTATATTAAATTGTGTTTCATAGCTAAATATTTGATATAAAAATGAAAGCCCTGTTTCTCTTGAACAAAATGATATATAATAAGTGTGGGTGCATTTAATATGAAAAAGGTGAATTACAGCTAAATACAGACACCGCAGAAATGTAAAAACAGCCTGGGTCCTTAACGGTAAGAAAATTGAAAAACGGTATTGTCACTATGGGCTTAAACACCTCGGTACATCTCTTATAGCTTTCTATGACCGAGCTTTTCATCAGTCATGAACATTCATGACATAATGACATGAGCAGTTTTATTCACCAAAAACCATCACTGAAGCTAACATATTGGTAGAAGAGTTCACATTTCCTGGTCTCAGAAGGCATCAATGAAGGGGTTTCCATATCTTAGGGTTGAAAGCTTTTAACGTGACTATGCTCCTTTTTAATTAATTTGCACTTATGATACATTGTCCACATAATACATTAAATAGGTGATTGAACTCATTCAAGTTTTTCCTTAAATATATATTGTGAAAGTAGCTGTACATCTAAATCTGAAAACATCTTTCTAGAGCAACTAAATCCTTGTTCCATACATCGGCAATGAATACTCACTACATTTCACATCACTGACATTGCTTCCAGGTCCGTCTTCGATATGAGTAGAGTTACAACTAAATAAAAAAAAAAATGACAGGAAGTTAAGAGACTGTATCTTAAACCAATTGACCAATCATAGACCGTGAGCTGTTCAAGAAGTGGACCTGCTCTATCTGGGGACCTTAATAACTTGAGATTTATCATTAGTTAAATGGTTCTAATCCCATACCAAGTCAACGTTTGTGGTCACTGCGTACTCCACCAACTAAGCTCCATAACAATCACTGTTCTCTATCCAAGTAATAATCAAAACTATGAAAATAGATTGAAAAAATAGAGTTTTTTTCGAGGCCACCATAATTTCCAGATTTTTTTGTGCCTTTTGTTATGAATCGGACCACACACCATCTACCGAAGGGAAATTAAGTTGCATTGTTAATTGTTTCATAGGACGTGATCTTGTTCCGGCCACTTCTTGCTTCGGTATTTTTTCCTGAACAGCATTTTATTTTTTTATCGACTCCACTTAGCAAATTGACTCCAGTATTGTCACTAATAAGTATTGTTTACATCATTCTAAGCCGTTGCCTAGGGGAATATTCTCGCACTGCAATGAATTCCAAACTAATATCTGCAGAGGTTTATTACTTTTGCAGTTATGATGCATACTTAGTTTAATTTGCGAAGGTCAAACATTGCCTTGCTAATAACAGATGTCCCATGATGTAGCATATGTGCATATGTTATTATGCTTACTTAGATATATCCCAAAAGGATGCAGAGTTACAGATTAGGGCATGTTCATGGAGCTGTTTTATTGCCGTCTACGTCTGACACCACAGTGTTACCGCTTAATACTAGGCACTGTGAAGTCAGGCAGCTCATTTGAACAGGGATTATGCGTGAATGCAAGATTACTCACTTGCATACATAATAATGAACAGGTTAAGCTAGGGTTGTGTACTCCAAAAAAAAAATCCTGCTTTCAAATACTTTTTTCACTGCTGGATTTAAGGATAAAGGACAAAGATTTATGCAAATGTCACATGGAAGAGTGCTAATATTTAAAAAAACAAATATATGCATTCCATTCCTTGAGATATATATATAGGAGAAAGGTTGTTCTTGCCTGAACTAATGTACTTTTAAAGGGTGCTTCAGTTATCAATAAATACAACATACAAAGTGCGGCATACTCTACTTTAATCTAACATATTTTTTGGAACATAAAACGCACTAATATATTTAAAAAGTATCAGAAAAAAAAACCAAAACAACTAGTACTATAATTATACTTCATGTGTATTGTGGATGTAGTGAGTATGTGTATTGTGGATGTAGCGACAGAGACCGAGACAGAGAGAGAGTGTGTGTATAAAGGAGATGTGGCTTGTCTTTAGGTAATGTTGTGTATGTGTGCAGAGTATGTAATGTATGTTTGTAGAGTACATAATGTGCGTGTGAAGTATACGGTGGAACTTTTTGAGCTACTAAAGGAATAACTCGTAGGTGTTTTAAGCAGCTAATTAAAACAAAAAAATAAACTGAAAAGTATACAAACATATTTTTATAAGCGCCTTATAACACATACAAATCTAGTTACATAATGTGTATGTTTAGGAACTGTGGTAAGTGTGTGTGTTTTTAGGTAATCCAGTGTGTGCAGGAAATGTGCTGTGTGTGCAAGGGAGGACATGTGCGTGTAGGGAATGTAGTGTGTTTGCGAATTTGTATGGTGGCATAGGGCCTGTGTTTTGCGGGTAATAAGAGGGGAGCAATATTACATATATTTTTTATTATTTGAGTTTATATGGTTTTATTTAAGGTTATGTCCTCCTTGCATTACGACGAGCTTTGATAGTCCGGTGGTGAGTGACTCTAACCTGCACACTCTTCCCGCGAGCCCCCCAGTAAATTTACATGAAATGACTTGACATGCGCAAAATCGTCCTTTCGCATATGCTTTAAATATCCTAAATCTGAGCATTGTTGTCCGGGACTCACATGAGGAATACTCTCACCCAGCAGAGGTGTAGGCTACAGTCTCCTGACCTTCCTCCCTGCCATACATTGCTTAGCCCTACTTCTATATACAGAGTACCACATTTTTATCAAGTCCTACAATATACCAACCTGACTGCTCTCTTGCGATTAACTCAATTACATGGAACATCCAACGACTTGGGCCTCTCTTCAGTTAATTTTCTTCTTCTTTTTTTTAATGGCTATAATGGGGCACCTGTGACAGGGAGGGGTGCCTGGGAGCCTGACCAAACTCTGGTTTGTGCCCCTTCTTGTTACAGGTGCCTCATTACAGGCACTATTTAAACCTAGTACAGCAGAGAGCCCCAAGAGGATGGAACTCCCATTTAAATGAATTAATCTTATAAGAGCGGCAAGTAGGTTGGTACAAAGTGGGACCTGGAAAAATGGGGTACTCTTTAAACAGTGATAGTGCTATGCATTATCATATACTCTAACTATAGCCCCATGACAGGAACTGTACTTACAAACAGAGAGGATTAACTTCCTTGAGTGAGAACATAAGATTCCAACATAATCAATAACAAATAATCAATTGATTTACTGTTTGCAAGTGAGAAATTTAATTAAAGACCATATATTTAAATAATATTAGCATTTTTCTCAGTAGGTTTGGCGTGAAAGATCTACCAGTCATAATGTTCCGTACAATGGTCTGTAAAAAAATATAATAAAGCAGGACTCCTGACTCAAGTACTTTAAAGTGATACTTAAGGCTTTGCTCCAGGGGACTCTTGTCACCATAACCACAACAGCCTGCTGTATTGGTAAAGGTGCTTAGAATATCTCTTTAATTAAAAAGAAATAGCTGACAAACCATAAAATAAAATTAACGCATCTTACTCAAAAAAGACAGCCATCCTTAAGAGAAAATAAGGGGGGAAAAGGCATATACAATTTGTATTCCTGTACTATCAGCTGAGATGGGGGAGCTTACTCACACATACATGCAACTATAGTTACGAAATGCTATCCGAATAACACAAAATATTCATATACCCTTAATAAAAAGAGGTTTCTATAACACATTGCATTATCAACAAATTTCCAGTTAAATGAATCTCATGTTATGCTTGTTAGTTAAAATTCAATGATACACATCAAATTATAATTTAATACACTTTGTCAGCGTAAGAACAATTAAATACTAGGCTTGTTTTCTTCTATGGTGTTCTTTGTTAATAATAAGGTCTTGTAATGGTCTGTTGGAATTTTTTTTTAATTATTCTAATAATTAAGACACATTTTAGATGGTTGCCAGGCATATATTGCATAATGGTTTCTTGTAACCACATGGTCCAGCTGTGTCGATGTGTGCCCTTAAGGCAAACCGCTATTTTCGATAATTATAGTGAGTTTATAGGAAAGTCGTAGCATAGATAAGGACTTGCGGCGTTTATTAGTTCATAAAGAGGTGAGAGAATATGTTGGTAATAATTGTTTCACGGTCACATCAGTATATCTTCGACAATGGAAACATGAATAAAAAAGTACAAGATAAAAGAAAAAAAAACGATAACAAAAGCAAATTGATAAATAGAAAGTACAAAAGGATTGTGTAAAGAATATATGGTACACGAATGGAAAGTCGATGAGTGCGATTGTACATTTTCCAAGTCCCTCTTGAGAGATGCCTCTCCAGATGAAAATCGTGTCCTCAAAGTACGAAATGGTAAATAGATTTTCACAATGAATATCTCCCACTGAAATCCTGCTCATAAAGCTGACTTTGTCCCCGTCTTCATATCTTCGTTGAAGATTTTCAGGGTAATTACATCACCTGGAGTTTGTATTATACATGCTTGTGTTTGCATGCAATTTTGCACGTGACCCTCGCCATTAATACGTGTATTAAAATAGGACAAAATGCACAAAATGACCTCTGGATCATCATATCAATTTTATATACCACGCTAGTCTACTTCTTGCATACAATGCAATTGTACCACATTTCCTATCTATTTTGTTTGATGGATTGTACTGTTTTCAAAATTCTCAATCGTGATTTAAAAAAAAAAATTGAAAATAAAAAATAGAAGTAAATAGCAATTATCTCATATGCATGTAACCTCAACAGACAGAATGTTCTCCATGAAGTGCATATTACATTCATTCTTTCTTGGATTGTTCTCCTACATGTATGTCTTACCTAGTCCATGATTGACATTCCTCGGTGTCTGACTTTACATTGGAGAATTTCCCATGTGGGCAGGGTGAGCATTGAGTATCAAAATGCTTATAAGCTGGAAATAAATAAAGAGGAGTTAGGTAAATATTGAGTGAAGGATGCAATAAATACATTACCTTTATCACATTTAGGGATTCTGCATTTGTGTATGCTATGACCACAAAGGTACCATATTAAAGTAAGAAGTGGCAGTTAAGACAGAGGGGCTATTTCTTCTGACTCTTCTGACCCTGATGTAGTCAAAAAGATTGAATTTTGCACATTATTAATCACGTCTGACAAATCTTGAAACTATCAAGAATGGGCCTGAATTAGGGGTGACCCAAAAGCCTGGTAGGTTAAAGACAGAAGCCAACCCAATAGTATCAGTATTTGCTTCACCTTTCTGTATGACTCCTTCTCCAAGGTCGCAAGCCTTGTTTTGAATGCACGTTTCGCATGACTGACTGGAGCAATGCCTGCCATTCTGACACCTGCACTGCACATCCTTGACATTGGTCCCCTCACTCTCCAGTTCAAGGCCGGCATCTAAAGAGAATTAAAGCAGGGGAAGAAGATGATGGAGAGATAAGGAAACAAAGTAGATACATCTACAGAAATAAAGGTGAAGTACAGTAAAAAAACAAAACAAAAAAAAAGACATTGTAAAGAAACAAGATACGGACAAAAAGATTCAAAAGACAGCATGGCCTGCTCTGCTCCAGTCCTCCCAACTCACCACCTGCTCCCTAGATCCAATTCCCTCGCATCTCATCCGTACTCTGTCTTCTTCTCTTTCTCTACCTCTAACTACAATTCTCAATCTCTCTCTCTCCTGTGGCATATTTCCATCGTCCTTCAAACATGCAACTGTAACCCCAATTCTAAAGAAGTCCAACCTTGACCCAAACTCCTCGTCCAACTACCGTCCTATCTCGCTACTGCCTTTTGCGTCCAAGATCCTCGAAAGGGTTGTGTATGTGAGATTGACAGACTTCCTCGAGTCCAACTCTCTGCTAGACACTCTGTGGAAACGGCACTGACCAAATTATCCAATGATCTACTCACTGAAAAATCTCGTGGTCACTATGCTATCCTAATTCTCCTTGACCTTTCTGCGGCTTTTGACACTGTTGATCATCAACAGCTTCTTCTTATCCTCCGCAATATAGGTCTACAAGGTATTGCTCTCTCCTGGTGCTCCTCCTACCTCTCCCAGCACTCTTTTAGGGTTTCTTTCTCTGGCTCTGCTTCTTCTCCCCATCTCGTCTCTGTTGGTGTCCCTCAAGGTTCAGTCCTTGGTCCCCTACTGTTCTCTATCTATACTGCCTCCCTTGGTAAACTCATTAGCTCCTGTGGCTTCCAATATCATGTCCATGTGTATGGCATGCAAATCTATCTCCTCTCCTGATCTCTCCCCGTCCCTCTTGACTAGTGTCTCTGACTGACTCTCTGCTATTTCTAACTGGATGGCTGCCCACTTCCTTAAACTCAACTTGTCCAAAACAGAACTTCTGGTCTTTCCTCCCTCAAGTGTTGCTACACCTGTGCGTCTCCCTCAAAGACAACAGTGCTGCCATCAGCTCCACCACGTAGGCTCGCTGCCTAGTTGTTCTCTTTGACTCCGACCTCTCCTTCACGCCTCATGTTCAGTCTATCGCCAAATCCGGTCGCTTCAATCTCAAAAACATTGCGCGCATCCGACCCTACTTAACGCCAGATGCGACTAAGGTGCTGGCCCATTCCACTGTACTTTCTCGCCTTGACTACTGTAATCCGCTTCTCAGTGGTTTTCCGTGCTCCCGACTTGCGCCGTTACAGTCCATAATAAATGCAGCGGCGAGGCTCATCTTCCTGTCCGCCTGCACCTCCCACGCCTCACCCTTCTGTCAGTCCCTACATTGGCTTCCTGTAATATATAGGGCTCAATTTAAAATTCTGGTTCTTGCTTTCAAATCTCTACATAATGCTGCTCCCACCTATCTATCCTCCCTAATACACAACTATGTCCTGTCTAGGTCCTTACGCTCTGCTGAAGACTTATGTCTATCTTCTGTCCGTACTCCCACGTCTGATGCTTGTCTTCAAGACGTCTCGAGGGCTGCACCGTTCCTGTGGAACTCACTTTCCTCCTCCGTTAGATGCTCACCCAGCCTCCACTCCTTCAAAAAATCGTTAGAAAACCCACTTCTTCATAAAAGCGTATCAATTGAACTGTTAATAGCTCTTGACTGATTCCTCTTCTGCAACTGTCACTAGTCTAATACTATCCTTATCTTTTTGTGTCATTTTACCCCACTCCCTCTAGCATGTAAGCTCATTGAGCAGGGCCCTCAACCCCTCTGTTCCTGTGTCAAACTTGTCTGGTTACAACTTCATGTTTGTTCATCCACCCACTGTAAAGCGCTGCGGAATTTGTTGGCGCTATATAAATAATAACATAATAATAAAAGTACAATAAGGGTCATACTATTGTCACAGTAGTTGTGTTGATGGCAGCTGGCTTCCGAGTTCCATTTATTTTGAAATTCCCCCACATCACATGGCAAACAGATGGTAGTGTTCTGCTCATCACAGTCTTTGCCTACTTTATGTCCTGTAAAAAGCAAGTAAGTTTCAGCATCCCAAAACTATAAGCAAGGAGAAACCCTTAAACGAATATTCAAAACAAACAAAATAAAATATATCAGAGATGTATTTTGTCTATCAGTGTAGCTGTAAGAGATTAATTTACCATAATGTACTTATTCAAAATCTCTAGAGGAAAATAAGGGACACACTGCACTCATAGTTTCACTTGCAAGTGCATTCTTTTAACCAACATAAGGACACAGCAGATCAATGTTCCCTGACAACTCATTTGAAATGTTCTTTAATCTTGTTTCCAGAGAACACCCAATACCAACTTAACTATCGTCTCTTAGGAGATCCACTTCATTCCAAGATGTCTAAATATGACACCGACTCCATCTAACAGCACTTTGAAATAAAATGTAACACATCTAACATATTGGCATATGCAGTATGATACACTTCTAAAAAATAATCTAAAGATCTCGTAAGATAAGGGTTGTAGAGATATAAATGGGAAATAGCACATAGGAAGATCTTTATATTGTTTGGAAAGAAATGGAATCCATGAGAGAAGACAAGCTTAGGTAGACTGCCGATATAGAATTAACTAAGAGAGTGGAAACAAAGACAGATCCTTATGGAATAGCTATTGTTTGCACTTTTAAAAGAGATGTTGTAAGAACAGTTAGAGTTAGAGGGTTAAGACAAATTCTAGGACACCTTCCCCATCAAACTATACGAGGTGCTTCATGTAACAATATATCCAAAGCACATATTCCATGCATCAATGAACATGCAGAGAGCTTGTTCCATCTAACAAGGAATTCAGAGTCGATTGGTTCTACCGAAAAAAATAAAAAATATCCGGAATACCTGCTCTATCTCTCTGTGTATACACAGGCATCCAATTGATAATGCATGGAACATGTGTTCGGTCAATGTAGACATAGATAATTTAATGTGGCAATATATACAAGAGACTGATTTCATTAAGTAATGTATCCAATTAACCGTAAGAAGATTGAACAGTTGGTGCCTAAATAGGTGCCTCTGTACAAAGAACAGGACAGTGCCGTAAAATCGGGTAATCCTAATAACTGTGAGGGTAATCCTAATAACTAAAAGTAGAAACTGAAGTAGGAAACTTATTCATGAAGAGTGGTTTCCTTGATAGATCCTGAGCAAAAAGGAACCCTTTATTAATATAAAATTAAAAATCACATTAAGTGAACAAAAAGCACACATCTTTTTCAATTATGATGAAAGTGCCTATTTATGGCACCAAAACTTACGTCAGATAATCTTTACACATCTTTACGGATGCCATGAGACTGCGTGTTTGATGCACTCATTTATGGTGGTGGGACGAAGTGATGGTGTTTCACATTGTGTCAATTTGATGTTTTTGATATTTTAGGTAGCTATCTAGTTAGGAGGTTGAGGGCTAGCTGTTACAGTACGAGGAGATGGGCAAAGTGTTATACTTACCCATAGAGGTGTAAGGTGAGAGAATCTCTATTGACTGTAGGGACAGTTTGGCTCAAGTAGATGGGCGGTGCTTTTATCCATCCATCGAGGTATGAACCCTCAGAATTTGGCTAAAAGTATATACTTTAGCTTTCCCCAGTACACACTTTAGCTTCACCATAACTCGTAACTCTTTACAATTAACCTATCCTATTTTTCTTGCCTTGAAACTATGTACCTCTGTATTTTCCCAACTTTCATTATTTTAAAGGGCTCTTTTCGCTAATATTACAGCCTAATGTTGACATTTCCTACAGATGCTCGATGCGAGGAATTGTTACTGTTAATGTACAGTTTATAGCTCACAGTCTTCAGAGCTAAACTTTGATTTTTAGACTATTCAACTGATAGACTGTTTCACCAGACATAAGGGTTTCTAAATCTCTCTACACTGTTCTGTTCTAGATCTGAGAATTAACAAATAAGCTAATTGGGGCAAAAATAAACAATATTATTTACTGTAGTAGTTTATTTTACGTCCCCCACTTTTCTATATTTTTTTTATATACCTTTTTTGTAGCACTTCTTCTCAACTAGAGGTTGCGCATGTTTTGTGTTCACTTTTATGTCATTTTTAACTTTATATCAATAAATAACTATTTTTACTCAGAATTCCTCTTTTGGAGTATGTTTCCTCCTTCAGTTTTCTATATTAAATATTATGTGTGTGTAGAACCCTTCTCTACATGTACAATAAGAAGATCCATCCCATATATAAATATACTCCAAAGAAAGCTATTTTATCTACTCACCTGTACCCAGGAGAAATAAAAATATCCAAATGAGGCATGTACTTGTTATGAATAGTTGAATATATGGCCAATTATTACAGGAAACATGACTTGTGTTTCAAGACATTGATACAATGTATACTTCATTATATACTATATACACTGGAAGCAATCAACATATCACACTGTATTTATCTAGCACGTTTGCTTTACTGATGTTCCACTAAAGGGACACTATAGTCACCAAAACAACTTTAGCTTAATGAAGCAGTTTTGCTGTATAGAACATGCCCATCCAGCCTCACTGCTCAATTCTTTGCCATTTAGGAGTTAAATTACTTTTTTTATGAACCCTAGTCACACCTCCCTGCATGTGACTTGCACAGCCTTCCTAAACACTTCCTGTAAAGAGTCATCTAAAGTTTATCCTTCCTTTATTGCAAGTTCTGTTTTATTTAGATGTTCTTATCCCCTGCTATGTTAATAGCTTACTAGACCCTGCGATAGCCTCCTGTATGTGATTAAAGTTCAATTTACAGTGCAGGAGATTAAATTATTTAAGGTAAATTACATCTGATTGAAAGTGAAACCAGTTTTCTTTTTCATGCAGGCTGCATCAATCAGAGTCAGGAGAGGTGTGACAAGGGCTGCATAAACAGAAACAAAGTGATTTAACTATTAAATGGCAGTGAATTGAGCAGTGAAACCTGAGAGACATGATCTATGCACTAAAAATGCTTCATTAAGCTAAAGTTGTTTAGTTGACTATAGTGTTCCTTTAAATAATGTATCCAATAAACACCTGCTCCATCTGATTATATATTGATATCAAACTTCCTTTATCTAACAATATATATAGATGACCCTCTACATCTGATAATGAACACATAGCAAAGCTGCTTCATTTAGTAAGGAATTCCAAACACACTATGATGCGTATAATAATGTACCCACAAAAGATACACTATTTCTAGCAATGTACCTATATAGGACAGGCTGTACAATATATTAGATATGTTATGTACACTGAGTTACATATATACTGCCAATACATGAACGGAGACACCACACATAGCCCTAATGAAAACTCCAAAGCAAACTAAACCTAGAGGCTTTAAAATTCCCGCTTGGCCACTAGTCCACTTGGTCGCTTGGCCACTGACAAGTGAAAATTCAGCCCTGATAAGTAGAAATTCACGCCAAGCGGGTGGTGCCACAGACCCTCCCGTCTTGAGGTGGTGAGTAATTTTTAAGACTGTCAAGTTGCATAGGACTTGAATTTTTGAGCCCTGGTAACAGGGTACCACATAAGATGGTGGACATTCATGCAACATCAAGCACACTCCTATGTGTTCATACTATCCACTTAAGCATTGGTGGCCCTAGTTTGGGTGCCTTGGCCAGTCTGCAAATGCCAGCCTATTTTGGAATTCATAAATCTATCCTAGAAAGTCTAAACTATAAATCACAAATCTCACTTACCAGGCGGACACTGGTCACAACATCTGCCATCTTTCGAGTACTGCTTTTCAGAACACGTGTTTGCAACAACCTGTGACGAAAAAAAAAAAAGTTGAAGGACCGAATGCAAGGGATTTACAAAATATTGCATTCATTTAAAAAAAAAAAACAACTCATGTTTTTACATCCGTATAGAAATGTCTGAACCACTTGATTTATAAAATACACTAAAAGAGGAGTATATTTAATCTGTGAATAAAGAATGCCCATCACATAAAAATGATTTTAATAAACACACAATACCTAGATCGCAATCCAATTAAGCACATTCAGTTTACCCGATCCCTCCCACATTCAAACCATTCCATTTTTTTTCTCCTCTCTCTTCCTCCCTTTGTCATTTCTTTCCACTTCCCACTCTTAAGCAGTGGTTATTGTCTGTCGACATCTTATTATGTACAACAATCTGATGATGATCATCGGAAAACATGCTTGTACCACTATTCTGTATACAATGGCCACAAATGTAACTACATGTAATTACCGGGTGATAAAAAATACTAACATACCGTTTTCTTTTTTCTGTGTGCCTATTGAAACTTCTTAGAAAAAGTAAAATCCAAACGGTTTTGTGGTGTGGATGGATATGTGTGAACTGTTTGATGATAACAAATAAACATGGTCCAAAATCTCCAGGTAAAGTATTGATCAGAGCGGAACTTACAGGCTACTAGCTAGGTATACAAAGAATGTGTCCATTCAGATCAGCTACAGGCAGATACATAAAAATGCTAATATATTTAGACAAATATCTATATGGCAGTGATTACACTTACCATTTTAACTAATATAGTAAAATTCATAAACCCTTATAGAGGCCCTAATATAGTAAAATTCATAAACCATGTTTACTTACTATACTTAAAGGGACACTATAGTCACAAAAACAACTTTAGCTTCATGGAGCCGTTTTAGTGTATAGATCAGTGATGGCAAACCTTTTTGAGCCGGAGTGCCCAAACCGCAATACATGCCAACTTTTTTTTCCTCAAAGTGCCAACACAGCAATTGAACCTGAATACGGAGGTTTAAGTTTAGAAAAAACAACTGGTACAGATGTCCAAACTAATTAACAACTTTTGTTTTAAAAGAAGAACACAACAGAGAGTTCAATAATACAAATTTTAAATAATGATATAAATAGATAAAATTAAGCTTATATTTATTAGTATCTCCAACAAATGCAATACACGCACACACAGTCCGCAGAACACACGCGCGCCCACACACAGTCTGCTGAACACATGCGGTCACACACAGTCCGCTGAACACACGCGCATACACACAGTCCGCTGAACACACGCACGCACACACACAGTCCGCTGAACACGCGCGCACACACACATTCTGCTGAACACGCGCGCACACACACAGTCTGTTGAACACACACACAGTCCGCTGAATACATACACACACAGTCCACTGAATACATACACAGACTGCTGCGTACATACACAGACGGCTGAGTACACACATACTGCATTGAGGGGTGCAGTGCATGTGTTTGTGTGTAAGGGTGTGGAGTGTGTGAGGGGTGCTGTGTGTGTTTGTGTGGGCTGGGTGCTGTGTGTGTGGGGGTTAGGGGATCTGTGCTGTGTGGGGGTTAGGGGTGCTGGGTCGAGGGGGTTAGGGGTGCTGTGTCGAGGGGGTTAGGGGTGCTGTGCTGTGTTGAGGAGCCGCGTGCCCACAGAGAGGGCCCGGCATGCCACCCGTGGCACACGTGCCATAGGTTCGCCATCACTGGTATAGATCATGCCCCTGCTCTCTTCTCAATTCTCTGCCATTTAGGAGTCAAAGGACCACTCTAGGCACCCAGACCACTTCAGCTTAATGAAGTGGTCTGGGTGCCAGGTCCCTCTAGGATTAACCCTTTTTTTTATAAACACAGCAGTTTCAGAGAAACTGCTATGTTTATACTTAGGGTTAATCCAGCCTCCAGAGCCTCTAGTGGCTGTCTCATTGACAGCCGCTAGAAGCGCTTGCCTGCTTCTCACTGTGAAAATCACAGTGAGAGCACGCAAGCGTCCATAGGAAAGCATTGTAAATGCTTTCCTATGCGACCGGCTGAATGCGCGCGCGGCTCCTGCCGCGCATGCGCATTCAGCCGATGACGTCGCAAGCAAGGAGGAGAGGAGGAGTACAGCTCCCCGCCCGGCGCTGGAGAAAGACAAGTGTTTAACCCCTTTCTCTCTCCAGAGCCCGGCGGGAGGGGGTCCCTGAGGGTGGGGGCACCCTCAGGGCACTATAGTGCCAGGAAAATGAGTATGTTTTCCTGGCACTATAGTGGTCCTTTAAATCACTTTGTTTATGCAGCCCTTGTCACACCTCCCTGCATGTGACCTACACAGCCTTCCTAAACACTTCCTGTAAAGAGTCATCTAATGTTTACACTTCCTTTATTACAAAGTCTGTTTAATTTAGAATGTCTTATTTCCTGCTCTGTTCATAGCTTGCTACATCCTGCAGGACCCTCTTGTGTGTGATGAAAGTTTTATTTACAGAGATAAAAACTTTGAAAGTAAGTTACATCTGACTGAAAATTATTTGATTGGTGAACCTGTCCCTGTATTTCATGCACAAGCATGCAATTTTGATTATTTTTATAATAATAATGAGCCATAATGAGAAAATGGCAAAATAAATCCTGTATGTATTATTGCATTGCCTGTATATGGATGGTATGTGTATCTGAGAGCATTTATAATCGGTTGTGGTACATACGTACAGGTCCTCTTATTTTTATACTTTACACTTTTAGGTATGATACATTCAGGTTCATCAATATGGTGCAATCTAGTCTGAACAAATGCAAGTCACCAGGTTGCCATGGTGACTGAGAATTGCATGTCAGTGACAAGATTTCTAAGGCTGGTACAAAATCAAAATGTCATTATTACATTTTTCATTATTATATAATTCCGGCTGTTGTGATTTTGTTTGTGTATATAGTATTTTTTTTTTTTTTTTTTTAAACCTGCTCATTGACTATAAACCTTAGTGTTTGGATGGGGTCAGGGGATATAGATAGGACCCACACATCCATACTCTGTGCTTTAGAGAAGACAGAAAATACTAAAACCCTGAATTACTGAAAATACAGAAATACTTATTTCTAAAAATGTTAAATTGCTTGTGTATAGCTACAACATGAGACTTGTTTGATGCTGCAGTGTCACAATATATGCTTTCTTTACCTATGCTAACGGTATAGAAATATGGCATCATTAGAGACAAAATTGAATAAAATTAAATATATGATTTTGCTAGCAATTGGAATAGCACAATAAATAAAACGAATTTTGCGTCTTTGCCGGTGATGTAAAAATTCCAGGACCAGGACCGTTATAGGGATCCAGAGGACAAGCAGCTGTTAGTGAAAGGTACTGTGGCAGATAGAAAGTATTCTCTAGCGTCCATTTATGTTCCCAACCATAAATGGCGAAAATGTATCCGTAGAACATTGAATAGCCTGAAGGATTTTGCTAAGGGAATTCTAATCCTGGGTGGGGATTTCAATGTACTTCTGGACCCTATTTTGGATTCTTCCATCTAAATTTTCTCACCTAATTATTAGAGCCATTCGTTAAGCCTCATGGGAATTGCAGTTGGTGGAGTGCTGGAGAGCATTTAACCCTGATGTTAAAGACTACACTCATTACTCGGCTCCCCATGGCCACTACTCCCAGATAGACTACCTGTTCATGCAGCAAGAAGACCTTTCCCATCTGCCAAAGGCAGAGATTCAATGGTTTAGCCATAGTCCAGTTCAATAACGCTAGAGTCGCCCCTGTCTAGACCAGTGGAATGGATGTGGAGACTTAATGAGGCGATGCTTTCAGATCCAGTTGTAAAGGAGCAAGTGATCCAGGCCATAGATTATTATTTTGCAGAAAACAATTCAGTTGACGTGTCTTGTGTGACAGTGTGGGAGGCTCACAATAGTGTACTTACGGAATGCCTCATACAGATAGCTACTAGACAGTAAAGAGAAGCAATACAACAAAGGTCTGACCTTAATGACCTTATTGCCACTTTGGAAACTTGATCCCAGGTTGAGGCGATGTACAGGGATTTGCTGGAGGCTAAGCGAAAGGTAGCGATGCTCCTCACACACCAACACTACAGGGCGATACAGCACTCTAAGTGCTTCTTCTATTATCATATAATATATATATATATATATATATATATATAACATATTATATATATTAAAATATATATTAATATATAATATAATACAATAAGGGAGGTAGGCTTCTTGCACGGATGCTGAGGGGTCCACAACCACACACTCAAGTGCAACCACTTAAGTTAGCTTCGGTGTACTCCGCCCTTCCCACAGGATACTGCGAGAGCGTTTCAGACGTTCTACTCCTCGTTATATAATATTACTAACAAATTTTACCTTTTTACCAGAACATATATATGTTGAACGCAACATAGCAGTATTAATCCATATTTCATCTTGCTTAAACAGTAAATTGTCTCTTCATAATATTTTTGCTATTATGGTTGTTAATCCCCTATATTTAACAAATATGTATTTGTGATCTGTGAAAAATAAAGTTTGTAGAATTGTAGGAATCCACATCACTTTATCCTGCAAGTCCTTTGGACTTGGCAGTCAGCATTGAGAACTCAGGTGACAGCACGCACAGTGGTTATAGTTACCATACATAGTAAAAAGTTCTGTTCGCAGACATAGAAATTTACAAAAAATACAGAAGCAGATCATTGTGTAGTTAATGCGCACAGTGATTCCATAAATTCTCTCCCAATTGGGTCACTCACATACTTTTGAGCCTTTTTAAAGTGGCTCTTTTTTTACCCACTGTGTGTGTTTTTACAAGGTTTTTTTTAACCCTTGTAAAATAGTACTATTAAATAGTAGCTACCTTTAAGAAAGTGAGACAAATGTGGGTGGAAACATAAAAAATGTGCAAACCCAGTGAACTGTCCTTAACGCAAAAGAACGGAAAGAGGAAACTAATACAAAAAATGTGTATTGCTTAGACAAGTAGTTTGATATACACTGAAACCCAAAAAACCCATCAAAACCAGAACCACTCTATTCTACGTTCCCGTTTGACTCTGTGTTGGCATTTAAACGTTAACAACCTAATCAACTTTGAGCATGGCTAAGCTGTAGTGTTAGCTAGGGGAGTGAAGCTCAATACACAATAATCTATGCTCAGAAGGATATAATGCTGTCATGACTGCGTGTTTAGCTCTAGTCGATAACACATGCAGTATACAACTCCTAGATATATCAATTGCCAAAATTTCAGATGCCCAACAGTGTGCTAAACAGTGCCTGAGTTAATAAAAAAGAACCAAAATAAAACTGAATAAAGTAAGTGTAAAAAACAACATGTTAAACCAAGATTAATATATGCTACTGGAGTTTCTTAAGGAAAGCCACGCAGCTCTCTGGGGCCTGCTCCACAGATTGCTTGAAAAGGCATGCAGACAGGCATCCTGAGTCCTCTGGGTTCAGCTCATTCCTGCCTCTGACTAAGGAGAAGTGAATGCAGAGTCCTGAAAGGAAGGTAAGTCTGGTGGTGCCATTACATGAGCCTACCACTTGTGCTCCCGCTTCCGGTACCACTAATGGCTGAAAACGGAGATCCTGACTATAGTGTTGTGCCCAGGAGTGGGGCTGTGGTTCGAGGAGTGTCCTCTGGGGGCCCAAAGTCCAGGAAGGCAGTCGTGGAGACCGGCCTAGGGTCCAGGTACTGAGGCCAAGGTAGCCATAGTTGCTCTGCTGATTGTCAGCATTGTTTAGGCTGTCTGTGTGCAGTTAGTTCAGCTGTGCCCAGTGTAGGTCATGCGGCCGCCATTTTGTCGGCTTGGCACAGGAGTCTGAACGCTGGGTAAGCTGTGCATGGATGGTCTTCATAGTATCGGCTCCCTCCAGTGGGGACCGGTATAACTCCCGCCGGCCCATTGGGGACATCGGTGCCTGCAAGGGGTGTCACGGGGCTGTTATGTGGCACCCAGATATATGAACAGAGCAGCGGCTGTCTGCCCCGCTCCTCTCCAAGTAAGCCGCATGCTCCGAAGCTTCATATCACCCGCAGCGGCCTCAAAACTCTTGATCTTGGAGTCCACGGTAGCGCCAATAATTGCCTTCACATTTGATAAAATTACACTGCTTAGATGTTAGCCGTGAATCCAGAATTTCAGCTGAAAAAGCAAAATTCAGCAGGAGCCTCTCCAGCATGTGACCGGTCAGCAAGGCTGTCAGGCACTGACCCCAAAACCAATCACTTTTAATATGGTTGAATATTTAAAAACCTAAACGCACAAACAATTTTTTATTTTTTTTAAATTACCCTCTTTGAATGTAAAGTTTAAAGAGGCCTCTTGTTATATCCAACAAATAAATCACTTAAACTATTAAAATGCAAACATTTGAAGTATCAGGAAGCAGTATACATTTGAGCAGGAAACAGTAAAATAATTGTGTTTTGGAGGTAACAACGGTGAGGTCTGTTTGTTCTTTTACGGTATTAATGTAACACTGCATGTTTATTCCAACATGATAATCACAGAGTTTGTAGAATTGTTGAGTTCCTACTAAATCGAGGCAGTACTCTCCAATTTCTTTTTAACACTTGGTCTATGCAACTGCATAAGATTTCTGCTCATTTCGCACTGTAGGGTTATAGAAATTTCCTCTGAAAGCCGAAAAATGAACTACAGGGACAAAAAGTCTATTACTTTTCTTGGGAATGTTGGGAAATATGAAGCAGAAAGACCACAAAAGATGTCACATTGTGAGATGAATGGTTTCCCAGCAAATCTCTGTTTGGTTTCCAAATCTCTGTTGAGAAGACTAACTAAAAACTCAGTATATTGTTTTCAAGTGGTTTATGCATTTTACATGAGTTTTTAGAAGCCAAAAAAACAGTGCACTTTATTAATTTTTCCGGGGCACTGAAGAACATAAAACAGGGATCTCAACCACTGGCGTGTCAGATGTTGATGGCCTACAACTACCATAATTATTTGAATGCAGTAGATAGTCAGAGAATGTTGGGAGTCGAAGTTCTGAAAAATCTTTGAGGGTGGAGTTTGAGAAGTCTGACATAAAGGGTTTGTTAGTATTATAAAGGCCTGCTTGGTCTCTAATTAAATGTATTTGAGAAACTTTAGGGGACAACCTGAACTACTCCCTTATGTAAATCACAATCCCTCCCGCTGGACTTGAGGGTGCACGGGTGATGTTTAGTCCCGTGCATAATCTCTCACAACCTACATACGAGGTGATGAGAGGGTTGACCATGGACTATCTCTATTTCTGGTTCCCATTATATCCTGGGGAACCCAGTTCAACTACTTAAGAAGTCTAACTTATTAGATGGGCTTCCAGTACAATTTCACTTTTGTAGGTCCACTATTTGCATTCGTTTGGAAAGGAAAGGGCTCTCATAATTGGAAGAAGGGTCCCATAAACTGCCACATTGATTATTATTAGTCTAGTTCTGTGCAGGACCTAAATTACTACAAAATAACATGACATGTTCTGCCAGGTTTCCAGTTAAAAGAGTTGGTAAATAATCAAAAACTATTCATTATTTATAGCTTAGAGCTGTTGATATAAAACTGTATTTGGCTCCAAATAGTCTTTCCAAGATGGAACATAAAAAGGTTGATAATATTTTTTTGTTTAAAAAAAAATGGCTTTCTCTAAATGGGGTAAAATGCGAGTATATAAAAAGACAAACGTCTTGAAAAAAAATAAGATTGCATTTTTATGAAAAAGTGCTAAGTGACAAATCTGCATTAAAGCATGAAAAGAGAACAGCAGGTAACTGTTAAAAGGATGGGTAGGAGTTGACAGACAAGTTGTGGTCCATCGATCATTAACAAGTGACACAGCTTGCGATGAACGGAATTTGCAGTGAAGTCAGACAAAGACGGACCTTGCTCTTGCGCCACTCAGTGTAGAGTTAAATTAAACATTGGATGTTGTACAAAGCAGAACACAATTCTGTTATTAAAATAAAATCTTTAACATGAAGAGAAATGCAAATAGTATTTCCTTTTGATTTTATAATTAAAGTATATGTACATGGCAAAATGGTTACTTTGAGGTTGATACACATGAAAAGGTAGCCTGCTCAGGATGCAAAGTACCGAAACACTGCAGATTAGGGACTTTTGCCAATTGTAGAATTTTTAGCAGCTTTGTAGCCTTGAATATAGTGCTTATTGCCAAACCATTTATAGTGAGGAAAGAAATGGAAATATAGCTAAAAAATAGATATCTGCAGCAGGGAAATTTTTTGTAATTATTAAATAAAAAATACATCCATTATCAAACTTAAAGAACACAGCAAGTGCTGTTTGCATTTTTGCATTATTATATACGTTTACAGTGTTTTGTAATTTTCTTTTTTTATGTTACGGTTTTACAGCCTGCTGCGTTTATAGTCATATATTGCCACCAAGAGGCCAAAATTGGCAAAACACTATTTATGCATCTCTAACAGAGTGCTGCAGTGTTTAACCTTATTTCACCTGAGCTCTACATATTGTAATGGTACACAAGTTGCAACCATGTAAGGTGTTTTATATTCTTAAACTAGCACATGCACATCTACAGATTGTCATGCTATTTTTAAATAAAAAAGGTGACGATAACATAAACAAGCTATGAACAGTATGGTTTAAGCTAAAGTAGTATAGCTAGCTTGAGGTGACATGTCTGTTGCTTCTAGTGACAGGTATATAAAGATCTATAAGTCACAGGAGTAGAGGTTATTGCAGGCACAAAACAAGTAAAACAATAAAGACTTCGCTTGATAGGCTTTAACATGGCAAACTAATCTGCATTATACAGGAGGAGCGTAAGCATCGCTATGTAAAGCTGCCGAACTGTATAGCTGGGTAGGATTTCAGCAGGCACTAGGTATGTGTAGATAAAATTATGGCTGTCAAGAACATGCTTAGTTATTAGACTAGACATGATGCTTATAACTGAACAGACTGACCACACATGAGAAAGCATTCGCCAGTGCAAGAGTGAATTTCAGAGCAAACACTACTATGCATCATACACTACATTGCATTTGAGTTATATTCAGTGAGGGTTAATATGTACATGTTTGATGTCTAATGTTAGCACTGGATGCAGTATTGTTAGTGCCGCTGGGTACCTCAGGTGCAAAGAGGCATGCGCCCAGTTACCATAAGAGGCATTCACAGCGGACAGTGCGTGGTAGTGGCGGTGAGTAATACATCTCCCCGTGGCCATTTGCGTCTGTCAGCCTATACCCATCCTGGAGGTCAAGGGGGTCAGTTCGGCGTGGCAGTGTCCCGTCATGTAGTGGGACCGGTTTCAGCGGGTTACCTCTCTGCTGTGAGCGTGTAGCGTGCTCCACGAGAGCGGTCTTGTAATCTACGTTGACCCCTCCAAACATGTGGAAAGGGCGTAGGGGTAATCTCTCGTTGGGCCCCCAGTATAAGGAGGTTGCATCGGGTATTAGGCTTTTGAATTGTGAGCGGGCAAGTTGGGGGTAAGCCTTTTTCCCCTTGTTGGTCTTGCCTCAAATGCTGTTCTTTAAATGAGATTTATCCCTTGTAATTTCAAAGCATAATAGCAAAGGAAAGCATTACTTTTAAAGTAGCTTCCTCAATTTAATGTGAATCACCATTAGACGATCAATGTACCATAATAAAACAGAATTTTATAAAATACGATTGCATTCAAGATTGTCCCGTTAGCCATTTGTAACAATTTTATTGCGTTTTGTACATTTATTTTCATGTACTTATCCTCAAATTCTCGAATGCTTATAGTGAACTAGTAACTTTCTTTATGGCTGTCATATTTTGACGCTAAGACATCAGGGGGTGGCCTTTTCCTGGCCTCTTGTTCGTATTACAAACACGGCAACAGAACCATATAAAACCATCAAGACAGACAGCGGGATACTTTGTGTGTTTGCGTGGAGTGAATGGAAATAGGGAATTATGGATCCCTCCAGGTTCAGATTTCTCACTTGTCAGAGTAGGCACCTTTTTACCAGTAAGTTCTATTTACAGAATTTATAATATACCATTTTGGAGCTTAGTTTGGCTGGTGGGGAGAAATAAGCATAAGGAGCCTTGGACAGTGTCCTTTGTAGTCTAATAATTCATCTCCTATGTTTGATGGCAGGGCTTCAGTAACAGTTACAGAGGTGTAAAACTGAATGCCACCCCAGCTCCACCAGTGTCTATGTGAGGCTGAACATAAAGGGATCACTTACCAACTGCCCTCTAAACAGCCTTTCACACGGGAAGGGTCATGCTAGAGGAGCACGGACAACACTGAATTGTGCACACTATAATCGGAGGACAGCACTGAGTGATGCACACTGTAGAACAGCTAGTGTAGCTTAGCAATTATTCACAGGAGGCTGACTGGACTACATAGGGGTGTGAGCACTTTGCAAATAACTTGTTAAACTCCACATTGCCTAAACAGTTGTTTCCCTAACCCTAAATTTAACCCCTCCTTATCCATGTATCTCAATATTAAATTTAATTTACTCTGACCCTAAACTCAATCTAAAAAAACATGTACCAAAATATTAAATGTAATCCCACTATAACCCTAATAATCCTTAACCCTAAACACTCCTTATACATCATCTATAATCCCTCTCAAATTTGAATCCATCCTATGTAACTCTAAACCCTCATAATCTTAAATTATCCTTATAAAGACTGGCCTCAATTTAATATTTTTGGATACGCTTTTCAAATAATTTAATATTTTTGGACTAACTTTTAAAATGATTTTGTTTTTCAAAATATGAAAACATTAAAAAAAATCAATATATTCAAATATATAAAAATATTTAAATAATTTTAATAATTTTAAAGATTCATCAGAAAATATTAAATAATTTGAAAAGTTTTCCAAACAAGTTAAATAGGGTACATTGTCTTTAACCCTGCATGCATTGACACCGCTAAATACACATACTCTACTTGCAGCAGAAATATGCACATACATTCTTATATACATACGTAATTGTTAAATATGACTACATGTATTTCAGACACTTATATGTCTGAAAAGTCCAGTTAATACATTAATTAAACTCGCTGTTTTGGGGGTGGAGGGGGGACTTGCTTAAATTCTGGCCTACAGGCACCTGACTCATAAATATGGCCCTGGATCCCTTTACAACGGCACATTGTTGCTCCAGCAGTTGAACCTACAACCTGAATTTGTACTATGACTACATTGTAAATATTGGAGATGTGTATGTCAAAGTGCACAAGGCAGTTCTTTTAACATTTTCAAACTACTTCAAGATAATCTTCACTCGTCACTCCAGTAAATGCATTAAAATCCAGCCAACAGATATTCGGTTTGACAATGTTCAGCTAGCTTTTACATGTTATGTGCACAGGAAAAAGCCACGAATAAATAGTAGATTATTTCTGATTAGAAGAAGGCAAGATGTTTCTACATACAAAGCTTCCTGTTGTAAAAGAACCAACTTAAATTATATCATAAAAAACTATACATTCCTCCAATTTATATGGCATTCAGAGCTCTACAGTCCAAAAATTACCAAAGGAAACCGAAATTATTAAGTGCAGAGAAAAGACCATAGTCAACTGCCATTGGGTTAGAAGATGTCAGCCAAGGGCTAGAAGATGTCAGCCAAGAAAACATTGGAATATTCTTAAAGGTGATCCAGTACTAAACAAGTTTTTTAGTGATAGAGTCCAAAATTATTTTAACAAGGGCCTCCAATTTGAAAACCCATTTTGCCCCAACTGTTGGGAATAGTGTGATTAAAACGATGACTATCAAGGTTTTAACCATTTTTTTTTTTTAAATGTGGTAACTGGGAAGGCTGCAGAATGGATCCATGTAAGACGAGGAAACTTTCTGGTTTCATTTATAAGGTTAGGAAAAGGTATTTTAAAATCAGTTGTCATCTCAATTGCAATTCCACAGGGGAAATATACCTACTAGAATGTCCATGTGGTAAGCAATATATTGGAAGAACCCAAAGAACACTCAAGGTTAGGATTAGGGTCTTCAGTCACACAATGTTTCTAAACATTTTAGTTTGTTTCACATCCAAAATCCTTAATTGTTAAGATACGTGGCTATAGATAAAGTTCATATTCATTGGAGAGGTTGGCATCTGGATAGGGACCTGGATAAGACGGAAGTCACATGGGTTATCACCATGGACACATTAGAACCAAAGGGTCTAGATGTCAATTTAGAACTAAATGCTTTAACTGATTGATGTGCCCTTTTTTTAACCCCAATATTCATAAGCTTCCTATTTTATATATATATTTTTTTCTTTCCATTGAATAACCACAATATTTATATATTTCACATTTTATTTGTTTATTTCACGTGGTTCCTCATTAAGGCGTCCATATTATCCTTAGCATGTATTCATCAGAAATATTGATTACATGCATCGCCTTCTCCTCTATTTATTTATTAATTTTTCTTTTTTATTTGTGTATCATTTGTCATATTATTGTTTTTAGATGGTTTTATACATAGTATAGTTTATTTTTTATATGTAGATTCCCTTACATTTTTTATACTTAGTTGCCCTTGGATTTATATATCTTTAGTGACACTAATATACTCAAATTACTTCTTACTATTTTATTATGATATTTTCACAATCCCATTTTAGTGAATCACTTTTAATTTGCATTATTTTTCACAACAGTTGTTTTTTATGTCATTATAGACATCTTTTAGTGTCAGAACATTTTTTCACTGCTTCTTATCACTTTAAGATATTTCTATAATCCTATATTCATTTTAGTGTCACCACCTTTAAACTGCACTATGCTATACAGTCATTTGTTTTATTGAGTGGTTAACATTGTTTTTGTGTTAGCACAATCATTGTCTTTGTGTTAGCGCAATCATTGTCTTTGTGTTTGCACAATGTTTTAATTTTTGCCTGTTGCATTTGTTAGTTCAGTCATACATAATTTTATAGTTTTATCCATTGTATTTATTCACAATTAATCCATTTCAATAACTGTATCAGATAGTGTTTAATTACATTATCTTTAGTTTACCCAGTAAGGGAATTTCATTTTGCTAAATTCCGTGTGTATGATAAATGGTTCAATTCCTGCCAGTGGTTTTAACCCGGTTGGCTATATCCATTATCAACCAAAAACAAATAGTATATCCTTCACCCTAGATCAGGGGTAGGCAACCTTTTAGCAGCATTGTGCCGATATAGGATTGTGATGTCCCGTAGCGTGTCGGTCCTATTTTTTTTAAATTGAGGTGTGTATGCTGCCGTATTCTGCTTGTGTTATTTTTACTGTAATAGCTTTGTTTCGTTGTATTTGTGCGTATATGAGCTATTATATTGTATATGTTCATTAGTAGTTTGTGGTATCGTGTATGATACATATGAATGTGGGCTGTGTATGGGGGCTGCTTGTGGAATTGTGTGTGTGGATGGATATGTCACATTGTGTATTTGGTAGTGTGTGGGGGCTGTTTGGGGTATTGTGAGAGGCTGCATGTGGAGTTGTGTGCATGTATGTGGATTGTTACTGGTGATGCGTTTGTGCGGATTGTGTGTATGTTTGTGGGTGGGCTGTCCGTATTATTTGTATGAGGGAAGGGTTATTCTGCATTTCTGTGTATATCTAGCAGTGTGGGTGGCTTCCCTGGGTTTCAGTCGGGACCAGGCCAGCCAAGTACAGGTCAAGGACAGGAGCTGCAACAGCAACTGCGAGCTGCTCTACTACTGTGTGGATTCCCATTCACAAGTGCTGGGAGGAAGTGATCTGAGATCACTTCCTCTATGTGCTACAATGAGTAAATTGAGGATTGTCCTTCACCACCTCTTTGTATTAGCAGATATCTGAAGTTTGACTGGGGACTCCTGATAGGACAGAGCCTGTTTGGCTCTAGCAGCCTTGAGTGTTGTGCAAAGACACCTCGAGTGCCGTGCATGGCACTAGTGCCGTAGGTTGCCTACCCCTGCCCTAGATGCTTTGGATTTCTCAGGTTGTTTGCCGACTTAAATTTGCTTACATAACCTTTTACCTGATACCTGCGAATTTATCACTTTGGGAGGACAGCTGGATCACTCTTATACCATCTGCAGTAGGGTTTGGATCTGCCAAAAAGGATCCTGAGGAGATACACACCAGAGCCAGGTTCTGTATATGGCTCTTGTGAGTGTGTTTTATTGAGATCCACATATTTACATGTTGTATTAAGGATAATCTGCACTATTGTGTATCCCTCTGTTTCTGTTTCAGCATTTCTGGTTGTATTAAAGGACCACTATAGGCACCCAGACCACTTCAGTTTAATGAAGTGGTCTGGGTGCCTGGTCCATCTAGGTTTAACCCTTTTGCTGTAAACATAGCAGTTTCAGAGAAACTGCTATGTTTGCAATAGGGTTAATCCAGCCTCTAGTGGCTGTCTCATTGACAGCCACTAGAGGTGCTTCCGCGCTTCTCGCTGTGATTTTCACAGTGAGAAGACGCTGCCGTCCATAGGAAAGCATTGAGAATGCGCATTCAGCCGATGACGGAAGAAGAGGGAGGAGAGTCTCCAGCGCCGAGGGAGCCCGGCGCTGGAAAAGAGGTAAGCGATTAAACCCTTCCTCCCCTCTCAGCGCCACAGGAGTGGGACCCCTTAAGGGCACTATAGTGCCAGGAAAACTAGTTTGTTTTCCTGGCACTATAGTGGTCCTTTAAGAAGAGAGGGCAGTATTTCTATAGCTCCACCATATGTGTTTGTGTATTATTTATCCATTATCAGCTTGATATATGACTCCACTTCATCGAGCATGCGATATGCCTCTGTTGAAGTAGGGACTGCCTACGAAACTCATTAGGGGAATAGCTGCAGTATCTAAGGTGGAACGCAGAATGTTGCGTTGCTGGAACGCACACTTGAATTTGGTCGAGCAAATCCATCATTCATAGGTTCGATTTTTGGCATAGGGAATTTACGAAGGACCTGCCCATGCACAATTTTTGAAAATAGCTGCTGAAGGAGTTTTTTACTCTTAATGTGCCTGTTCACTTGTGGAATCTTGTAAGTGTCCTATTTTATGTGTAATAAAATATCTGTTTTTATGGAATGCAACATGTTCTGTTGTGCTCACTTTCAGATGTGATATTCCCTACTGCAATATCCAAGTGGAATCAATTTTATGGCCATTTTATTCATTTTTAAAGATCTGGTTTCTAGCCATCTGCTATTTTCTGTTTGCTTTTAGCTAATATTTGTTATGCATATGCAGTTGTCAAATATGAATATATGTATCTCAGACGTTAAATCCTTAGTTAATACATTAACTAAACTTGTTGTATCTGCTTTTTTGGGGGAAAGAGGGATAGAATTCTGTGCTCCAGCAGGTAAACCTACAACTTGAATTTGAACTATGAATACACTATAAAATATTGGAGATGTGTATGTCAAAGTGCACATGGCAGTTCTTTCAACATTTTCAAAATACTTGAAGATAATCTTCATTCGTCACTCCAGTAAATGCATTCAAATTCAGCCAATAGATATTCAGCTAGCGTTTACATGTTATGTACACAGGGAAAAAAAACTAAAACACATAGATTTCTGATTAGAATGAGGTCTGAAATTTCTACATAGAAAGCTTCCTGTTTTGAAAGAGCCAGTCCGATGATATAATCAGAAACTATACATTACTCATATTTGTATGACATTCAGAGCTCTACTGTCCAAAAATCCATCAAACACAAGCAAGTCCAGATCAACAGATAGACCATGGTCAACTGCAACTGCATCAGCAATTGGGCTGGGAAGTGTCAGCCAAGAATAGCAGCGCTCACATTTTTCTGGTGCTGTTAGTACTCCTGTAAAGTCAGTAGAAGACATTCAAAAGACTGAACTATGCATAAAGCAGGAGACATCTGACATCACTAAGCCAAATGCTAACAACTCTAGACAACAAAACTCATTTTCTAAATATAATAGGCAATGGAATGTATGCTTGCGATTACTGTGGTGAACATTTTGAACCTCATGATCACTTACACATCTACGTATCTCAGTCTTTCTCATTTGGAGTGCCTACTGTCAGCAATGACCTTTAGAGTTCGGTCCAATGTTGGACAACGTAGAGAACACAGAAAATTTACAGGCTTGGAAAACTAATTTCAAAACAGGAATAATAATTAATTGTAACAGACGCCGATTAATCTGCTTTCTTTTCTTTAAAAATAATTACATCCTATAGATTTAGACTGCCAGCTCTGATTTTTGAGATGTGTAAATTCAGCTGTTGAATGTGTGGGCAGTTTTATTTGTAGGTGTCAAAAGCTGGGACACCGATGAATACACAAGACAAAGCCAGAAAAACTCTACAAGTACCAAAATGCTGTTTAAGTGGTAGAACTGACATTACAGACCTATTGTGATATTGTGGCAGACCACAGTCAAAAGGTGTCGGGCCCATCTCAAGATCCCCCAAAGTTCTCTGGGGCAGCACATCCCACTGTACCACAATAAAATTATTTTCATTAGACTTTTATAAACATTTTCACGTTTTTTTCCATCTTGCGCTTCTTATTTTTACTCTACGTTGGTAGACATACGGGTATTCTCCATCTTGGGGCATCTGCCAAAATATTTTACAAATAACTGTCCAACCAAGATTTCGTTTCAGATTATGTAAGTAATTTTAATAATAACCAAGTTGAGAATTATATTTCTCAGATTCACTTTTATCAGATTTACATCTAACAATTAATCCTGTAAATCTTTTTATGAGACACAGGTTATCATAATTCCCTCACATGTATTGTCCTTTAAACATCTGCTCACTAGAAGGGAATGGGCCTTGACATAGCTAGGAGACAAGCATGTAAGTTGGGAAATTTTGATTTGTTATGGGATCCGTGGGGGCAGGACCTATATGATTATTTTTAAAAAGGTTTTTTAAATTAATCCTGACTTACCTGTTATTGTCTGCTGCATGCTTGTTTGGTGTCTTTTTCTTTGTTTTTCAGATGGATCCTGGAATGGAGACCTTAATGGAAGGAATCCTGTCAGCTGTATGTGAGATGGGGCTGTTCTGGCTTCAAGACTGTCTTGGAATGGCGGTTCCAGAACCTTGGCCTTCAGCTAGCGCGAGCACTGGCCCACGAGGCAAAAAGGCAGCTTCAGCGTTTGAGTGCTGGTTATCTCATTAGGGTAGATCATTACAGGTGGGCGAAGCACCCTGCACCCAGGATCGCAACACCAGACACCCTAGTGTCATATCCTTTAGTGAGGCTGACATGCATGCTGAGCGCAGATCTAGGAGCAGCCGTCGTTCTCATCAACAATCAACAGGCAGTCAGCGCAGAGGTGACAGAGGTTCCCCGTAGAGTGGCTAGTACTCTTTTGCTACTTTTCTTTTGGATAGAGGGTCTGATAGTGGGAGCTCCTCTGACAGGAGGGACACGATAGTGCTGGCAGATTATGAGGGCCGTAAGGGTCACAATGACAGAAATGGCAAGTGTGGCTCGAGTCGGGTAGCTCGGCTGGAGGCAGGTCAGGGGAATTGTAAACGGCCTACCCAGTCTCTCTTCTCCTTCCAGGGCATTGTAGCTTTCTCCCATTGCCTGGGCATGGGTCCAGGAAACGGGTCCCAGAACGTTTATGCTTACGTCTGGGTCCTTGGGTGACGATGACCGGATTTCAGCCCCACAAATGTTACCTGCTGGGGGTTTGGCTGGTGAGACATCTTCTGCTCATTATTCTGGGGATCTTTTACAGGGTCTCAAGGTTTTTTTGGAGTGCAGAGCAGGGTAAATCTGGGAGTTTTGGGCAATTGTGGGAGCCAGTTTCTGGGTGTTCAGGTGCCGGGGTAACAGAGTTATGACAATTGGTTGGGGCTAGTGCAGGTGTCACAGCGGAGGCATTGACATCTGAGGTTACCGATGTACGATATGAACACGTCAAATTGGATAGTATTCCGGATGCAGCCAGAATTGAAAGAAAGTATCTGGAAGGGTGAGTTTCTGGAATTAATTTTGCTTATCCCGTTGGAGGAGTACATCAACTTAAAAGAAGAGGATAAGAAAGACACAAAAAAGGAGGAGGAAGAGAAACGACAGAGGTATTGTAAGATACCGAACTCGTTCGATAACTGGTTGCGCAATCTGCATTTTGGCTAGTGTGCTGGGTGAGAGACATCCTGAGCAGTGTTCTCAACTTTTTTGCTATTTGGACGGGATATGGGAGGCATATTGTACATACAGGGGTTTGGCTTGGTGGCGCTACAATGAACAATTTTGGCAGCGTCTCTCTGCTAATTCAGGTATGCGGTGGGATCAAAAGGAACCTGCAACTATGGGTAAAGTTCATGATGGCCCAAAAAGCAGCCTCACCCTTTCAGTCTGTGGTTGGCCCAGGCCCTGCCTCCGCCTTGTGGCCATAAATAAAGATTTCTGCTGGCTTTTCAATGAAGGGTTGGTCCCCCCCTTATTGTCATTTAGGGCCCCCACCCGCCTCTCATGGGTGGGGGCTAAGGGGGGAGAATAGGTCCCCCCCTTTTGTTACTTAGGGCCCCAACCCGCCGCTCATGGGTGGGGGCCAGGGGGGACAATAGGTCCCCCCCATTGATACTTAGGGCCCCCACCCGCCGCTCATGGGTGGGAAACTGGGGGAACATTAGGCCCCCCATTATTTAATTAAGGTCCCCACCCGCCGGTCCTGGGTGGGGGCCTGGGGGAAACACTAGGTCCCCCTGTTTATATTAATATCCCCCACCCGCGGGTCACGGGTGAGGGGCACTATATCACCTCCATTTTTGTTATTTGGGTGCCCCACCATATGGGAACGACTGGGCAGCAATAGCCACTCACTAGTAGTTTTAAATGTCATGCCACGAGTAGGGGCATGCGGAAGGATTTAACCTCCCTTTTATTAATATGTGGGTCATAGTGACCCCCATAGGTTTCAATGCGGGGGGGGGAGGGGTAGGAATTAATATTATTTATTACAAGGAGGGAGCTGGTAGTGCTGCCGTCTCCCTCCTTGCTTTTTTTTTGCGCATGCGCAGTGGTATTATGAGTTAATTTGTACAAAACGAAAATTTCACTGGTGCACATGTCTATTCTTAACTCTTACTTTGAGGGTAAATACTTTGTAGATCTTTGTTTGCCCATGGGTTATTCCATCTCGTGCATTTATTTTGAAATCTTTAGTATGGTTTTTGAGGTGGGTGGTCAAGTTAGAACTGGTAGCAACTCCATGGTTCATTATTTGGATGATTTTCTGTGTGTCAGTCCTATTGGTTCAGATGTCAGTCGTGTAGGGTTGCGAACACTGGAATGGGTTGCCCATGTTTTTGGAGTCCGTCCCCATGTCACAGTTTGTTGGGTCTTGAAATCAATTCGGTATCAGGGGAATGTAGTTTACCAGCAGACAAGTTGATTGTGCTTCGAGAGGTCATTGGAGAAGTGTGTGAGGTGTGGAAAGTGACGCTGATTTAAATTTGCATGTGAAATTGTACCGGTGGGGATGGCTTTTAATAGGTTCCTTGCGAAGATGACTTGTGGGATCAGTTCTCTGCATCATTTTGTCAGAATTATGGCACCGTTGATGGCAGACTTGGAAGTTTGGGATATTTTTCTTTGGGATCTTAATGAATGTGTCTTCTTTCGGGAAACAGCGGTCTCCTCTCCCGAATTGGAATGGTTTACGGATGCTTCAGGGAGAGTAGGTTTTGAAGCTTATTTTTCTGGTCAATGGTGTGCTGAAACTTGGCTAGAGTGTTGGAAAGAGAATCCCATCATTCGCAACTTGGCGTTTTTGGAACTATTTCCTCGGTGGTTGCTTTAGCTTAATGGGGTGCCATGTTGATGGACACAAAAGTGATTTTCTTCACTGACAATATGTCAGAGATGGCGGCAGTTAATCATTTATCTGCCTCTTCTACTCCAGTGAGTCGCTTGTTGTGGCATTTTGTATTACTTTGCATGCAGTTTAATATTGTTTTTAAGGCGCATCATGTGCCTGATTTCTTGCATATCATTGCTGATGCCCTGTCTCGTTTACAGTGGGAGAGGTTTCGCATGGCGGTTCCTGGTGCATGGAAGAAGGGTCTGACCTGTCCAGACAATGTGTGGCAGCCTCTTGGATGACTGACTAGAGAGTCACTTGTGCCGAGTACTTGGGCAGTGTATGTTAAGGTGTGGAGAGCATGGGAAGAGGTGTGGATCTTTGCTGGGAGACATCACTCAGCTGAGGTCCGGTAGGTAGTTGTGGTATTTTTGTAGATTATTCTCTACTGGTGCTTCACCTTCTGATGTTGATAAGCATAAGGCAGCTTTAGCCTTTTTGTTTAAATTGAATGGGTGGGAATACGTCACAAAACATTTTTTGGTTCGACCGGTTTTAAAAGGTTTTCGTAAGGAAAAAAGAACACCAGACACCAAGAGGCCAGTGTCTTTTGAGATCTAGCAGAGTCTGATCGGAGCGCTAATGGGTTCTTTTGTTCCCACTTGCATTTGTTTGGGTAATCTTTGGTTCTTTTAGGGTGAGTGAGTTGGTTAGTGGTAGTCGATCGGGAGAAGGAGCTGTTAATTTAGATGATGTTGAGTTGGAGCATAATCGGGTTGCCATTCGTTTATGTTTTTGTGCTTCCACTTACTTAAAGGTTCGTCCCAGGATTCGGGATTCCTTCTTTCATGTTTTTTGCTTAGTTTTGGGTCATTTGGGACTGGATACATTACAGTTCTTCACGCATTTATTTAGGATCGGTGCTGCAATGGAAGAAGCGCGTTTGGGTTTTAGGGGACGATTTAGTTAAAAGGATTGGAAGGTGGGAGTCAGTTAGGGTCCGGTCATATGTTAAGTCGGATAGTTTGGTGCAAATTTGGGTTGGTGTGTGTTAAATTGTTTGTCTTTGGTAATAAGTTTTCTTTCTTTTGTAGGTCAATTGGGTACACAAGAGAGCTGCGGTTAGACATAAAGGAGGACAGCTGGGCTTTCCACGGTGCTTGGTCCAATTGTATTGGTTTGGTTATTGGGTTTCAGCTGGAGGAAGGTTTGTCTCAAGGTTTTTAGGCGGACAGGTTCTGGGCAGTCCTAGATTTTCTATTGATGCATGCCAGGGGTAATGATTTAGGACTGGTGCCCCAGACTTAGTTGCTGTAACGTATAAAGCAGGGCTAGGGTAGGTTGAGGGGTCCTTTTCCGGTAGTAACGATAATTTGGTTGGAGATGGTTCCCTGGTTACACAGGCATCATGCTTGGGATCCTGTGGCAGTGGCTAGGAGTAGGGGGAAGGTTAATAAGCTGTTATCCATTTTCATAAGACGACTCAGGGGAGTGAATGTTAATATGGAAGCCATGCTTCCTGGTTATTTGAGGCATGATGGGGTGCACTTCTACAACGTAGGTAACGATTTCCTTAACCTGATTTTCCAGGACAGTTTCCAGCGTGTATTGTTTTTGCAGGGGTGGGGCTCTCATATAGCCTGAGGATTTAAGCTCTGGGCTATGGCGGGAGATGGATAAAAATTGTGGGTAGGTTGGATTGGTAGCTGGGATCTTGAAAATTCAGTACCAATATTCACTTGGTTGAATTTGGTCTTTGGTAGGTTGGAGCTCAATGGTGACTTTCAACCTGGGAATGTGGTTGTATCTCAGTATACAACACCCATTACTCTATGCAATGTTTATGCTTTACATATTGCAAGAGTTGATTGTGTAACAGTTGTTTTTCTAGTTTAACATCTGCAAGGTCTACACTACTAATTTATTATTTTAGAAATTTATATATTGCCAACTTATTCCACGGTGCTTTACATTTTAAAGGGGGAAATTTAACGAAAAATTTGACTATTACAAATTGTTACAGGCACAAGAGGACCCTACCCCCAAAAAGTCTACAGTGTTATTTAAATAGGCTGAGATTAGTGAGTAATTTCTAGAGATGCTTTTGGAGCAGAAGAAGGCCAATGCTGATGTAGGCATATATTCATTGGCTGAGAATGTCAGTTGAGAACTTTCAGACAATGAATGATTGAACAAGTTCTTCCATTAAACATAACTTACATTCAGCTTCTCCAGCTCTAGAAAGATCGGAAGCTGAAAGGGCACAAAGGTAAGTGTCAATGATACTTGGAGTGCTCCTTTAAGTAATGTAACTAATGCAAGTTATGTCTGCAAGATTGTTGGTATTTATCCAGATCCAGAGCCCATTGTTCTGCCATTCATCCACGACCATCACCTCATGTTGCAGCATGATAATGCACAGCCCCATGTTGCAAAGATCTGTATACAATTCCTGGAAGCTGAAAACATCACAGTTCTTGCATGGCTAGCATACTCACCAGACATGTCACCCATTGAGCATGTTTGGGATGCGTATACCAGGTCCTGCAAATATCCTCCAACTTCGCACTGCCATTAAAGAGGAGTGGACCAACATTCTACAGGCCACAATCAACAACTTGTTTAACTCTATGCAAAGGAGATGTGTGGCACTGTGTGAGGCAAATGGCGGTCACACCAGATACTGACTGGTTTTCGGACCCCCTCGGATCCTCGGAGTAAAACTGCACATTTTAGAGTGGCCTTTTATTATGGCCAGCCTAAGGCACACCTGTGCAATAATCTGTAAAGGCACACCTGTGCAATAATCATGCTGTCTAATCAGCATCTTGATATGCAACACCTGTGAGTTGGATGGATTATCTCGGCAAAGGAGAAGTGCTCACTAACACAGATTTAGGCAGATTTGTGAATAATATTTGAGAGAAATAGGCCTTTTGTGTACATAGAAAAAGTCGTAGATCTTTGAGTTCAGCTCATGAAAAATGGGGACAAAAACAAAAGTGTTGTGTTTATGATTTTGTTCAGTTTTTATAAAGTAGGCTGATTGCAAAGGTAAGGCCTCATATTGGATATGCAGTACACTTTTGGGCACCAGCTTCTAAGAAAGGTATTGTGGAAATGGAAATTAAAGGAATGGAAAATTTCAGCTTTGAGGACATTCTTTCTAAATGAGGTTGTATGCTCTGGAGATAATGCCCATAGTAAGGGAGATTTGTTTATCATATACGAGTTTGTTCAAGGGCAATGCAGAATACGCTCTGCCAAGGGAAGTTTGTTTTGGCTGATTCAGTCAGTACTTTCTAAAAAGGTTGGATACAAAAAATGATTTAATTTCACTTTCAGTAATGTTGATCCAAGGAAAAAAAATTTATTGCATTAAGACAATTTTTTTTCCTTTATTTAACACAGAGACTAATTTTTAAAGAACGTCATTGCCGAAGGTGGTGGGTCTGCTAGTATCTTACCTAATTAAAGGGACACTACAGGCACCCAGACCAAATTATTTCATTGAAGTGATCTGGGTGCAGTATCCCTGTTCCTTTAACCCTGCAATGAAAAACATTGCAGTTTTTGAGAAACTGCAATGTTTACATAAAAGGTTAAGACTGCCTCTAGTGGCTGTCTGTCCAGCAAGTTTAAAAACCCCATAGGAAAGCACTGAGTTAATTCTTTCCTATGGGGAAGGTCTAATGTGTGTGCATTAGATCCCCCCCCCCCCCATCAATCGGCAGAGGAGGAGCTGGAAACAGGTATATTTTTAAAGGGTCTCTTAACTCTTTACATCACCGAAGGTGGGTGGCACGAGGGAATGTGGGAAGAGAGTTCCTATTGTGTTCCAAATATAGCTTTATATTCCTAACACTACAGTGTTCCTTTAACTTCACATAATACCTCTATTTGTGTCATAATATATGAATATTTTTTGCAATGGACATCTTACTTATATATGAGAGTAACATTTTTTTCATGAATATTTGTATGAGGTTTTATAGGGTTCCTACTTTCAGTACACACACAGGAGTAGGAACTTTCATCATATATACAATCCCTGTGTGATTTATTAAGGCCCGAATGCCGTTTTACTGCAAATGTATGCCAATATCAAGGAGTACAAGCCAAGTCATTAGCTGGAATAACAATATTTTTAGATAGTATAAAACTCTTAAAGTGACACTCTGCTTTGGGAATTATACAACTTTAATGAATTTTATAGGTTTTGGCCTCATTAATATGCTGTGTTTGTTTGCATGCTCAAATATTTATGTTTCTTGTAAAAATGAAAAGAAAGTCTTGCATTATTAGCATGTCTCCTTAGCCATACCCCCAATTGTAACATACATCCTTCCTTGACCACAGACAATGAACTGCAGACACACCAGCTTGGCATGAATAGGTTTCGCAGGTAGTCATTTACATGTCTGTCTATCCCTTCTTCTGTTTTCCTTCCTGTGCATATCTAAGAAATAATACTTAGAAGCCCAGTGTTGTATGTTTGCACCAGGCTATAATAGCACTATTTAGTAGACATGCGTATTTAGTAGCAAACTGGAATCTCACTTATAATCATACAACACTGATGGATAGAGTAAAAAGGGGCAAGGCAATGCTGCAAATCATGCCGCCGGTGACGGCCAAAAGGGCGGACCCATCCAGAAAGGGGGTGAATCTGCCCAAAGATTTGACAGTTTAGCCTGGTATGAATGCACTTGTCAAACAGCTTCTAAAACAGAACTTGCCTGAAGTCAGAGGAAAAAAGGGAGGGCGGGGTGGGGGGAGGTATTTAAACATGTTTTTTTTTTTTTGGTAAATTGCATTAAATGCATTCATTTTTAATGTTCATACATCATATGACATAATAGAATACCAAGTCTCAACATAGAGGATGCACAGGACTACAGTAGCTGTAAGTCATATGAGCCAGGGGTGTGACAAGCGCCCTCCACACAAGTACAAACACCTCTTAATGTGCAGCATTGAAACAAACTACACAAACAGACTCCTACAACTATGAACACTTCTAAGCAGACATGGTCATGGTGGTTGGAGTAAGCCTTTAATGATAATTGCAACGGAATGTAAGACACATGTCTGTATTTCAGCATAAGATTCACATACAGTGAATACAGTTAAAATTTAAACGTAGGTAGTTCACAATCTCTGTAATGTTAATGTAAAGCTCAGACCCACAAAAATCCTCTTCCTGACTGTAAGAGTGAAGGGGATAAATAAGTTCCCTAAACATTTAAATGACTTGCCAAGTTACACTGAGAATCCTAATCTCATGTCATGAAAGAGATTTTGCAGGACTATTATGTTTTTGTTGCCTTTCCCTTTCCCAGAAATAAATATATTTTTAGGAAAAAATGAAACTCACCAAAGTGAAAGAGAACTGCTACATGTGACTATGTATGAGTGATATTAATGGTGAATAATGCTGAATACCCATAACAGGAAGTTAAATGAAGAAGTATATATATACAGTATCTCACAAAAGTGAGTACACCCGTCACATTTTTGTAAATATTTTATATCTTTTCACGTGACAACTGAAGAAATGACACTCTGCTACAATACAGCCTGTATAACAGTGTAAATTTGCTGTCCCCTCAAAATAACTCAACGCACAGCCATTAATGTCTAAAACCTTGGCAACAAAAGTGAGTACACCCTTAAGTGGAAATGTCAAAATTGGGCCCAATGTGTCAATATTTTGTGTGGCCACCATTATTTTCCAGCACTGCCTTAACCCTCATGGGCATGGAGTTCACCAGAGTTTCACAGGTTGCCACTGGAGTCCTCTTCCACTCCTCCATGACGACAACACGGAGCTGGTGGAGTTACAGTCCATCACCTTTACCCTCAGCTTCTCTAGCAAGGCAGTGGTAATCTTGGAGGTGTGTTTGGGGTCATTATCATGTTGGAATACTGCCATGTGGCCTGGCTCTGAAGGGTGGGGATCATGCTCTGCTTCAGTATGTCACAGTACATGTTGGAATTCATGGTTCCCTCAATGAACTGTAGCTCCCCAGTGCCTGCAGCACTCATGCAGGCCCAGACCATGACACTCCCACCACCAACAAATTATTTTTAAAAAAGCTCTTCAGCAAAAATAAAAAAATATATACTTTTATTGGGTGAGATAAAGTACCACCAAAATTGTGCAAAAGTTTAAATGATTTAATAATGAAATGTACCCCTGCTCTTCTTAAATATTTCATAGTGGGAACAAAATCTATATTAAAAAGTTATGTTGAAGGATATATGAACAGTGAAATGAGGTGTAACCTCTCATTTTAGCACATGCATGAAAGTAGACTCTCAGAAAAGAAATATATTGTAAAAAGCAATGTAATCTTGTAAAAGAATGATACCGACATGCAGTATAACTCTTGCACTCTCCAAATACATAAAAACCTTTGGTCAAGCATCTTTTGACGACTGCAAGGTGCTCAATACCCTCTCTGTGGCGAGAGCGGTGTGCGCCTACATTCCAGGAGTTGCTCAGTGGGTAAGTGATATATGTACAATGGAATCACTTACAGTTTCTATACAAGATGGGGTTGAAAATCACATGCAGATTTGAGTCAGTGGTTTCAGTTTGTTTCTGGTCACTGAAACCAAGACAACAAACCCAGCTAGGGTCTATTCAGTAGACAATGACTTAACTTTTGTAAATTCAGATGATTTAATTCAACTCTATTCTCTTGCATTTTGTGGTTAAAATTCCTCTGTGGCTCACTGCTTTCACTAACCGTCAGATGTTAACCAAATTGAGATAGGATGGATCCCTGCTATTTTCAAATGGATCATTCTTGAATGTAATTTATTTCAAGTAATTCAATCAAAATCCAACCGAATTGCAACTGAACTCTGACCAAATTATCCTGTAAAAAAAAAAAAATAATAGACAAACGTTTGCCACGGACTCCTGGAAGACTGTGAAAGCTGGCCTCCTGCCCACTAACTATGGTCCAGGTCAGCGACCCTGTTCAGGGGTTACCCTACCCAGCCTCCATTAGCAGCTTTCCCTGGGTGCCCCTTGTTCGGCACTTTCCCTTCATTCGAATGGAACCGAATGCTAGCTCCCTGGCGGCCGTTCGCATGAACAAATCCATGAATGGTCCTCAGCTGTACTTAGCCGCGACTGCTATGGAACTAATTTCGGTTTGAGGACTTCGTGGTTCCCGGTCACCTCAGCAGTACTTAGTCTGGAATGTTATGGAACTGTTTTCGGCATGAGGTGACCTTGCGGTTCCTGGACAACTTGTTCCGGGGTTTTGAACCATTTAAAGGCTTTTTGGAAAGGTACCTGAGACTAAGAGAAACAAACGCTTCCTGAGAGCCAGGCGGAGCACCCTGTATTGTGGCCGCACGAGCTTCTGAAAGTTGACCGGCCAAAGCACCAAATTGGCTAATTAAAATCAGTTGTACTCCCAGAACTTTGTGTCGTCTGGTTACTAGGAGGGGAAAGGGCTAATCACTGCTCAGCACCTTGTTCCAGCTTGTGGAGGATTCAGCAGGGAAAGTTCATGTAAGGACTGTGTGTCGTCCAGTCGTGGGAGGGAATAGAGCTAGTCCCCTATCCTGTTACAGGACGTAGAGGCTCGAGGAGGACCCCAGTCAAGTCACGGAGACTGGGGCCCAAGCGTTGAGTTTTCCCCAGTTCCAGCTAGGAAGCAAGTCCTTGGCGGAGGTACCCAGCCAGGGTACAGAGAGCTCCACTACATACAATAAGACTAGATTTGGTGGGGAGTTATGCATGGGGTTTCCTTATAGAGTTAGGGAAGTTTGGAGTCGCATTAAAGTAAGTTAGGATTAGAAATGCAATTTAGTTGCAATTTGAATGTATGTGACTAGGTAGTGCAAATTTTTTAAACAACAGAACTTGCCTTTTGTGAGTAACCAAATGCTAAACAAGGCATCCGCAGGTTTACGTACTGGCTAGATCACCACACTTACCTTCTCTCGCACTAGCTGCCCACGATGTGAAGTAGTTAGTGCACAACAAGTGCCTTTTTAACTACACTCATGGTGAACTGACAATTAAATCCAGGGCATTAAAGCCCATACGTGAACACTACAGTAGCCCTTGGTGTACAGACAGCCAATCATCCTGGCATGCTAGCGCTCTGTTTTAATATGCCCCTATTTAAGGCGGACATGTTTTCTGTGATGCTAATTGTGCCATGGACAGGCCCATCACCGGCTTATCTCCTGCCCACTACCTTCCTCACCCGATATTAAGAGTTAACAGGTCTGCAACAGCCCCATACTCACTCTATGTAACCAAATCAGAACTGGTTGCAAAACAATATTTTTTAATTTACATTTACCTTCCTATCAAATTCACACCTTTTCTCACTCAACAAAGAACAATTTACTTAGCCAGTCATTCAGTCAGCCCTTGTGCCTTCCCGAAAGTGGCAGTAAGGTTTACTTTTTACAGCTACTGTACATATAGAAACCATTAACTCTAGAAAGATAAAGGCATATCTGAAGGTATACATTAGGGCATATTCCCATTGCATTGGTTGATGTAAATAATATCGCTAGTTAATCATGAGGAAACATCTAAATCAAATTTTTGTAAGACTCTGGAAACTTCACTATAATAGTCACATATTTCTTAAGAATCCAACGAGCAAGACCATTGTGGAAATTCATAGCTAGTACTCTAACATACTTCCTATGTTTAAAAATATGATATCCCTCCTACACAAACTGTCCGGAGTATTCTTAAAGACAAGATAGGCAGCTACCTATATGTAGATGTCTAACAGGGGTACTTACTCAAGCACTAAAAATGCTTGTTTCTTTTATACTGCCATGCAATCATTACGTACAGCAGTAGATTGGCATCCTTATTGATAAGAGGTGAAGATGGAAGAAGACCCTCAGGAATAATTAGGATCTTCATAATGTCATAATGTCTCCAAAACAGTGGGCAACCCTTGGTTCCAGGTACGGATATGTAAACCTGACCTTAAAGTCAAGGAATACAATATAATCACTAATGCATTTCTGCAGTAAAAACATATAGTAAGAAACATTTTGTTGAGTAGTTAATTAACTTATTTCATTTGTTGGCTATACATCCATATAATCTTTCCATGGATACAATAGCGTACCGTGTAGTGAAGAGGTTAAAATGGACCTGTCCACTAACAAACATTATGTTAATTCATAGACCATAACAATCAGCCTGTTCATAATAGACTTCATAATAGAACTGGAACTGATTATTCTCGACTACCAGTGACATGGCTAATGAATTGCTCGTATCTCTGGAGAGCTTCCTCTGTTCGTCTTTTTACGATGTACCTGTCCTGAAAAAATAACCGCCGTCTGTACAAAAAGAAACCTTTAATCTGTCAGCAAAGCCGTAGTTTTTGGAAAACATTATTGTCTTGAATAAGGACTTGAATTATTATTTAATTGTTCATTTTGGAGAGGTCTCGCTCGATAGGCTGATAATAAAACTGGTGATATTGCGGTGCTTTTGCGGGCTTTTCTACTGCATCACTGAACGAAGGTTACAAACAGCCAAGTGCCTTAAAAAATGCTAACAGGTGATAGGGGTGCAATATTATAATGACAGGGATTATTTGTCCTTTTGTTGGTATCACAGATTAACAAGGAATCAGTAGATAGTGTTGCCTGTACCCACTATCAAGCCAGGAGAGGTGTGACTAGGTCTGTACGGGCAAAAACAAGAAACATAGAATGTGACGACAGATAAGAACCATTTGGCCAATCTAGCCTGCCCAATTTTCTAAATACTTTTATTAGTCCCTGGCCTTATCTTATAGCTAGGATAGCCTTATGCCTATCCCACGCATGCTTAAACTCCTTCACGGTGTTAACCTCTACCACTTCAGCTGGAAGGCTATTCCATGCATTCACTACCTTCTTAGTAGAGTAACACATCCTGTAGCCCCATGTAGCCAAAGCACAGCTAAGCAAAAAAGGGCCTTGACAGGGGTTAGGAGGCGGGCATAGGAGGAGGGAAGGAAGTATGGAGTTATGGGTAAGTAGGCTGGGCTATTTAAATAGGCAGCCATTTTAAGTGAGCTCACTTCTAATTTCCTACCTGACCAAGTTTGTCCCGCCCACCCTCCCTATAGATATTGTTTATGGTTAGGGGATATCCCGTTTTTTCACAGCGGCGGGATAGGGAGCTGAAGGAGAAGGAATAGGCTCCCTAGGATGAACGTGACAGATATGGAAAACTGTGGTCATTGGTGGTTGGTAGGTTTCGAGTCCTGTCGGTGGCTCAGAACCTGGTGGGGTAGGGGTATCCGGGTATACCCCTGCCATGGTTAAATTTATGTTGGCACTTTAAGTTGGTATGTTGGAATAATGTTGGTATATGTTATATATATATGTTATTTATATGGGGGTCATTGCCTTTTATATTAACAGAAGGAATCGGATGCGAGGGCGGAGTATGGGGGGCAATGACCCATGTTTATTTGTTAAATTATTACTATTATTATGTTATGTTGAATATATGGTTATTATTATTCAGATTGTTTAATAAAGCTGTGGACAAATTTTCCCATATACCCGAGTGTCAGTGCATTATTGGGTTAGGTATGTGGGAGGGTTGTCCTGGAGTCCGACTGCCCATATGGCGACTATACACCGGTCATGATATTATTTTTAAAAATCACAATGGCAGAGAATTGAGCAGTGACACTGCAGGGGCATGATCTGTACACCAAAACTGCTTCATTAAGATGAAGTTGTTATGATCCCTATAGTGTCACTTTAATGTTTGTCTGCAAACATCGGAAACCACCCAACTAGTTTGACATTTGTGTTTCTTGACTGGATAATTACAGGGACTTTGGAGGAATAAAAATAGGGTATTTATCTACCAGCTTTGCACACTAACCAAAACTGCCATTTGTTAATTAAGGAAATAAAAAAGGGGAACAAAAGACATGAGAATTTCAAACTTACTCATACAAAGACATTCAATTATTAAAAACAATAGTTAAATATAAGAGCTGTAGAGAAATCAGTTTATTTAAATGTAAAACAATCAAAATTTCTATAACCATAAGTTTGTCCGTGCCTACTGACATGTAAGGTACTAAATGAAAAAAACAGCATAAGACCAAGCAGAATGACGTCTTAAAAAAATCCACACCGTACACAAATATTGCCACAAAAGGCTTGGGGTTGTGTGAACAGAGGAGTTGGGTACAATTTCCTTTAGGTTTAAAGATGTAGTGGCACCTGCTCTTTGTACCGAAAGTCAAGGAAGTTTTTGAGGGCTAAATAATTGGAAGGGCTTTGAATAGTGTTTTCCTTGAATAGGAAAGGTCTCCAGCATGGAGTGCATCTTCAAAAGTAGTGAGATTTGACTTGGCTAATCCAAGCTTATCTCTGCCATTCGTATTACACTATAGGAAGAGATTTTGCGATAAAGTGTAATAGGAAACACGTAGAAGCTTTAATTGTCCAGGAGTCAGCACTGCTAACTTAAAGGAATACAAATATGTATTCCTGATACTATAGCTCTAAGATCGCCCATTAAGGCGGCCAGGCCATTGCCCCCAGTGAAAAAAGTGGTTTAATCTTTTTTCCAGCACCATGCGGGTCTCCTCGCTGATGGCTACGCCTCCTTGGCTGAGATCATCAAATTTGATTATATCAGCCAATCCGATGCTTTATCATAGGAAAGCATTGGGAGGCTATTGCGCCTGCACAGCAAAACACTGCGCTGGCCAATCAGCTTTTTCTCATTGAATTAATGCATCTCAATGAGGAGTGTTCAGGGCTTTGATGCAGAGCGTGGAGACATTGATCGTCAGTGCTCCACATTGTGCAGCACTGACCCAGGAAGCAAATCTAGTGGCCTTATGAAAAACTTCCACTAGAGGTGTTCCTAGACAGTAATGTAAACACTGTCAAAACCTGCAGGAACAAGCTATATTAAGCTGTAGTTGTTTTGGTGACTATAGTGTCTCTTTAATGATACTTGTTCACTACTGGCATTGGTTGGATATTAAATTTTGTTTTTTAAACCGTACGGGGATAATAAAGCCATTAGATTTTAACCAAGGAATATCTGAAGTTTGTTTGTGTACACATGAACTACAACCAAAAGCCTCACCCATTGTACAGCGCTACGGAATCTGATGGCGCTATATAAATAATAAAATAATAATAGAGACTTTAGGTGAACTGTAGTTCACAGAGCTGAACCACAAACTCTGTTGGAGTAGGTGACTCGTCAGGTACCACGGAAAAAAATATACTCACATTTAAAAAAACAACTGGTAAAATGGTAAGACAACTACTAGGACAGCAAAGGCAATACACCAGATTTATTCCCTTTTTTTCGTAAGACCGGGAAACCCATTACCCATATACCTCTTGGACGGCAGAAGGTTGAATTAACATAGTTTTTATACCCAAAAAATCAGTTTACACATTTCACCAACTCAAAGACAAATTAGCTTCGATGTCCCTTTCTTCACATATTTACAGAAGCATAGCTTGATAGGCACTATATTACCACACCCTGGTTTGGAAGACTGTGACAATTCTATAGACCACCCACTCACACAACCAACTACTTCATCATATACAATAAACTAACAAAGAAAAAGTAATAGCTCACTGCAAAATAACATAATTTACAATAAACTCACTTTAACTTCAAATTCAAACAGCCCAGACCATACAGCCACATAATTAGGCTTGTCTTGGTGGATAACATATTTTCCAACATTAACTCACAAAAAAATCATAACTACAGTCAAACAACTTACATGTTTACCATCAGGCTCAGTGCAGGAAATGCATTCAAAGATCATGCACCACGTGTATTACTCTCTTCAAAAACTATTTCTGTTAAAACAATTAGATTTGACCATTGTTTAAAGTGTGGGACGAGCGTAGCGGACTTTTATAATTGCTTTTGGGGCGGTGTAGAAATTGAAACATTCTGGAGACAAGTCGCACAACATATCGAGAGTTACAGGTAAATGTTTTGAGATTTCCCCAGCTTCGGCGATGTTGTGGGGGATGTAAGATTCGAACCAGGATTCTAAACTAGCCCATATGATTTTGGCTGCGGCCAGTAAGAGCATACTACAATGCTGGATCGTCCCCTTTCCACCAACAATACTATTACTGAGAAACAAAAATATCTTTCCTATTCCACATGGACTTGTTGGGGGCTTTACTTAACAAAAGCACCCAAATGAAAAAAATCTTCATCACTTGGCAATAGTGATGTCCCGAACGGTTCGCCGAATGGTTCGCGAACGGTTCGCCATGGACTCATCATTGAGTAAACTTTGACCCTGTACCTCACAGTCAGCAGACACATTCCAGCCAATCAGCAGCAGACCCTCCCTCCTAGACCCTCCCACCTCCTGGACAGCTCACTAAGAATGCAGCTTCACAATGAATGTAAAATGGATGCTGTCCAGGAGGTGGGATATGGCAATATAACAGTTTTTACACTAGATGAACCAGGTTTGTTCCCCCAGCCCCACAATACACATCTAATATGCTATACGGAGGTATTAGACTTCACTAGCTAGCACAATTCGGTAAAAGAGAGAATTTAAATTTCTTATGTTTTATATTTCGTCAGATCATTTATCATGTTTATATTTTATTGTATCTGTTTTATTGCAAACATATGGAAAATGTCATACACAATATGCCAACTAATGAGCATTTTTCTATAGCTTTTATAATCGTTCAATGTGAAAATGTTCTTATACTCTTCATTGCTTTATGACAATAAAAGTGTTTCAAACTAAAAAAACAACTGATGGCTGTGGGCTACAAATAGGAATCGTTAGTTGTAGTACAAAAACGGTGAAGCCGACAGTAAAGGACAAATGGTAAAAAATAAATAAATAAATTTAAAATACATAGTAAGAATCATTATTCATTCTTTTGTCACAAACAAATTATGAAATTAAACTTTAATTTTCTGCAGCACTCCAGGTTTGGAGTTTTAAACATTGACTCTGCCAACCTCTAATTCAAATTAATTTTTCAAAAACTATATATGAGACAGGAGATAGGCAGTGTGGTGCTGCTTTGTATTAATAAAATATATGACATGCTACATTGAATAATGTTAGGTTTGAACCCCCTGGGAGCCCAAAAAAACAGATGCAAGGAAATGACCGACTTCATAAATGAGGAAGAAAGCAACTTCGAGAGAACTAAAGAATGCTATTTATATATAATGTGGTATCTTGATTAAACACTGAATTGACTTAAAGGGATCCCATAGTGCCAGGAAAACAAAGGTGTTTTCCTGGCACCATAGGGTTATTAGGTCCCCCCTCCCTCGGGGCCCCCTCCTGCGGCACAGAAGGGGTTGAAACTCCTTCAGCCACTAACCTGAATCCTGCGCTGATGTCCCTCGGCGCTGGGTTAGGCTCCATCCACGCTCCTCCCCCTCAGTCATCAGCCGGCGGGGGAGACCTAATGCGCATGCGCGGCCATGACTGCGCGTGCTTTAGACCTCCCCATAGGAAAGCATTATTCAATGCTTTCCTATGGGGAAAATCTAATGCTGGAAGTCCGTGAGGACGTCCAGCTTCAGATAATGGACCAAAAGTCCGTTAGGATTCCAGAAGTGCCCCCATTGGCTGTCTGGTAGACAGTCACTGGGGCAGACTTAGAGCTGCAATGTAAACAATGTAAACATTGCAGCACTAAGTGCGAAAGGGTCACAGCACCAAGACTACTTCAATTAGCTGAAGTGGTCTGGGTGCCTACAGTGTCCCTTTCTATCAAATAGAAAATGAAAACAGCCTAGTTGAATATAATATATATCCAGTTAGTAGTATTTACATTTCTACTATTTTTGCCCTAATTCAAATTGAGATGACACAAGCAGTACCAATCGCCATGATAAAACAGCAATGATGCAATAATACAATAATGTAAGATACAGCCACATAAGTATGTGAATGGTGAAGAGCAGTATTGTGATCCGAATTTCTAAAAACCAGTCTCTTAGGAATGTCTGATATTAAGTCCAAGCCTTTCCATGGTTCAAGTCCCCTCTCTCAGCCAAACTCTCCAGTTCCACAAAACGCATGTCTACAGAAACCCATATAGATAATATGCGATGGAATGAAGGTCCCCAATGGCACCCCTGAAAGTCCTACCCTGGGTCTAGCAGATTTACTACAACATTATTTCTTTCTAAGAGAGTACTTTCCAAGGTTTCATGCAGGTAAATGGATTATAAAATTGTGATTTACTCACAACTTCCACTTGTCAATGACATACGAGAACCTTACCAACACACACCCCCCAACATTCCAAATGGACAAAGAGGAACACTTTAATTTTAGTGGTGTGAGTGGAGTGTGACCAGGGACAGGGCTGTTCTGGGAAATTTTAGGTGACTAAAACTAAACCTATTTTGCCCCTAGTTCTGTGCCCTTTCATGGATCTTGCTATAGTTCATAGTTCACTTCTTTGTATTAACTGGTTTGTCTTGGATTTTGGCTACTTCTGTATCCCTGACCTGGTTTGTAGTATATTTTTATCGCTATCCTGGTTACTACCTCCAATTACCCATATATCTGTTATCCTTACCTGGCTCGTCTACTGACCACGCTTTTTCCCAATTGTACACATTAAGCCCGGCTACTCTAAAGTCCAGTGATATATCTATAATGTCTCTTCTGTGGCTTACCCAAGTTCTGCATATAAGGGTATATCCTCAGTGTCATTTACACAGCCTAATTTCTAAACACATTTATTAAGACACATTGTGCAGACTGGGACGATAAATCCACCAAAAATCTATATCTGAAATGGTTGAGGATTTAGGAGTGATATATAGGCAACCATGGAAGATTTTAGTTGTGAAGAATGGATGCAAAATCTACATTTGTTCATTTTAGAAAATTATAATTTTAGATGGAATATAATAACGCTGCAAAAATATACCCGGAACAAGTACAAACAGAGTTCTGTTAACCTGCTCATTATCTGTACTGTACAAAGAAAAATAAAAAATATATATATATTTTTTAGACAGAATATTTGGGGATATAAAAGTAACGTTATCCCTTTTGGGGCACAATTGGACATTTCTTCGAATTGCTTTTAAGACTTCATTTGGGTAAACCACCGAAACAAAGTGTGTGAAAGTTGAACTTGCTAGACTTGCTATTTTTCTACCTCTATTATTAAATGACTATGTATGGTCAAACATTGTTGTAAAAAGGGTTCTAAAAAAAGGACACTTTGTAAATACTGCTGATTTATATACCTCCAGTAATTTTACAGTGGAAAGGAGGACACATTAAATTCTGGTTTAAATCAACAAAGCTATTCTATACTATGTAGAAGATACAGTCATTCAAAGATTTACATTCCTAGCAATTTTGACAAAAGTAACAGAAATAGTTTTACAGGTCACATAATAGAGTGATCACACTATATTTACTGGCCAGGACCAACGATGCTTGAGGTGACAATTTGGTAAAAATTGCATTATAATAAAATGATGTAAATTTGACATCATTATTGGTGTACTGATTGGGTATCAGAAAAGATTGAGCAAATAAAGCTGGACTTGCACGGCATTTACAAGCACAGTTAATGTACACAGTCTTGTTAATTTGATTTAATCAAAAGGTCATTTCATCATTAAACCGGCTTTTGTCACCAAAGCCAACCTCATCCCTCACTTGCATTTGTTTTGATAATCCAACTATTTTAGCACACAGATGTCCTGGTCTGCCCTAGATTAGTAGAGTTACATTCCCAAGCAGCAGCTGATACCCAGGACTGTAACTCCCTCTAATCTCAGTCAGCACTAGGCCATACATGTTTTAAAGGTAAAGTTCTCCTCTTACATATATTATATTACATGACATTTGTACTAACACTAACCGTTAAAGGAACACTCAGTAGTGACTATGGTGCCAGCAGTGCCCAGTTCCATTCCACTGTAAGATGTCAATTAGTTTAAATCAGGGGTGCCCAAAAGGTAGATCCTCAGATGTTGGAGAACTACAACTCCCATGATGCTTTGCATGCCTTTAGAATGTTAAGAATGACACAGCATCATGGAAGCTGGAGTTTTAAAGCATCTGGGGATCTACCCTATGTGCACCCCTGGTTTAAATATAGTTTGAGAACCTACCTGGCTCCTGCATCTAGTTTTCTTCAGCAGGAGAATCAGAATTGCTCTATAGAGCAACGCAGGGCAATGCAGCATCAGTTAAAATGCTCTCAGCCAAAGAATGCGGTCCTGCGTCGGCCATGTTTTATTTTACAGAGACACCCGGCTATGCCCGCTGCAGAAGACCAGAGGTAGACAATGTGGTTATGGCCCCTGGTGGTATCTAGGCACGTAAACCTAATGACATCTCACTGTGGGATTCCGCCAGGGCAACCCTGGCACCATTACCACTACAACCGGCATTCTAAAGTATCCAGTACCCCTAAATGGCACTATTTACACTTAATATAGACAAACACACACACGCATATTGTAAGTATGTTATCTGTTAACACACTAACATAATTTCCCTCTGCAATGAATAAGTGAAAATAAAAGTATCCCACATTATGAGTAATAATGTAAATTACTAAAAAGAAAAAAATGACTTCATTAACAAGGTAAAAATATAATTGGCCATTGCTGACTGAATTCATACATATTTTACTACCTAATTAAAGAACCAAATGCACTACATATATATATATATATATATATAAAAAAAAGTTATGGAGAAAGCCCAGCCTGGGTTTTCTGCTTTTTGAATAGTGGCATTAGCTAACAGTGATGGACGCAGTGATGCAATAGAGACTGTTGGCTATTTAAGCAGTTTTTTTGGTGGGGGTGTGTCACAGTGACTCACATGGTGGTGTTGTTTTTATGAAAGTTAGTCACTTATCTGTAATTTTTAAAGGGTTACACCAAGCACCATGACCACTTCAGTGATTTGAAGGGGTCATCGTGCCTGGATTCTGTGTGTGCTACGTTTTGTTGGTTGTGAAACACTGCACATAGCGAGTTTAACCCCCGGAATCATCACGGGGCATCTGCCAGCCCGGAACAAGAGTTCCACACTTTCTCTTGTCAGTAGAGTTGAGCGGACACCTGGATGTCAATTTAGGTATTTCAGCATCTTAGTAGATAACTCCCTGATACCGTGGGAATTAGGGAGTTACCTACTAAGCGGCTGCAAGATGCAGCCACAGCACGAATAGGATCGGAGTTTCATTCGAATTAATTTGCGATCCGAACAAGTCCCGAATTGCATGCTAACATGAATGGAGAAACTGTTCTCATTCTGTTAGGATGCTATTCGGCATTTTTGTCGGCGTTCTGTCTAAATGACAGGACGTTCGGCAATACTGACAGGAAGCATCGTGGGAACAGGGAGGAAAGCTAAGGATCATGGGAAAATTGCTCTGACCAGCGGAAATGAAGCACACTTTGCTCCTCCGCTGGTCAAAGCTGGTCAAGCGGAGGAAACCTCCATTAGGCCAAGAGTCCCTAATTTGTCTGATGATTTTAAAGAAAACTAAAGAAGACAGGAAGACAAGAATAACAGATCCTGAGAGAGGGAGAGAAGAGGAAGAGATTGAGGAGAGGTAAGTTCGGCATGACAGTGCCGCTTTAAGAAAAGTATTAAGCTAACCAACGTGATATCTTTTAATTCACCAAGTAAAGTTAATTCACATACTGTAAAATAACAGGTTAGAACAAATAAAAGCGAAGCAATAAATGTAACCCTTACCTTGTAATTGCAGCCCAGAAGCACTAAGATCAAAAACTGCAGTAATTTCATAGCAACTCAGGTATCCAAAAACTGTCACTGTATGGAATATGTCATCAAAATGGTCCGAAGGTAACACTGAAGTCACAAGGATACCAGTCTTTCTAAGAAGAATTAGTGTCCAGATAAAAATAAAAATAAATATTTTAACAGAATACTTCGGATATTCGTGACCAGATTCTAAGAGTAGCAGCAGATGTTTTAAAAAGAAACCATACAAAAAGCAACTATTGTGTCCCAAACATTAGCAGAGAGAATACATACATATGATCAACACAACAGAGATCAGTCAGAGGGTTCAAAAGAGTAGCAGGAAGCAGACGAGAGATTTGGAAATACGAATATAGAAGCAACGACGAGCGATAGGTGACTAAAAGCTGCTGGAAACAGCAGAATGGTTTTTGCTTTTAACAAATGCTCCCAGCTCGTTGAGTAGACACGCCTATGGCAATCCCTGAGATTGTGTGCTAGTGAAAGTGAAACTAGGAACTTAAACAGAATCGTTTTGAAAGGGGGGCTTTTTTCAACACAGACAGATCTGGGAAACAAGAAAGCTGGTACTTTTTTATTAACTCTCTGTGCAGCTGGTTTAACTCTCTAACTGCCAGGAAAGAGCAATCTGTTTGGAAAATTAGAAGTTTAACAACTAATTGGTAACTAAATAATATAGCTACATCATTTAATTATGTGCCGTATCCAGGCAAAGCTACGCTCACATCTCTTGGACTTTGAGAAAGATAGTGACATCATTCTGCTTGAAAGCCCCTCAGTAGATAGTGGGAATATCTGGAATAGATCTTCCTTATGACATTTCCTCTAAAACCGGTGGATCGCCCAGTCCGTGCATTTACAGTTATCAAAACATCACGTGTAATTATTTGAGTTAATATTCCACAATCTCAGGGGAATACCGATGACATAGCGAAAGAACATTCAAAGTTGCATACTAATCTGTGATCTTTTTGAACAGGTTGTAGTGCAAAGAGTTCATCATTCCCTGGTGCCATGCACATAATTGCTCATAAAGATGCACGACGCATCGCCTCATTGAAAGATGCCGGTTAGATGTTCAATGGATGCAAGACTTGTGAATCTGCTATCATATAAGGGTCCTATGTTAAAATGTCACGTGACCTGTTAAAATGTTTAAAAAGTTAAAATGTTGTTATAAGTTTGATTGAAATAGCTTTTGATTTCAGTAAATATGCTGCAAACACAACAAATGACAATTTTCAGTTCTTTACAACCTATAAAGTGTTTTGAAACTTACTGTGCATAATAATTTGGAACAGTGCATTGTACGTTTTTTATGTTTAAAAAAAATACTGTTATCATTAGGAGGTTTGTTCAATAAAATTTGAAATGTACTCTTAATAGTTGATAACATGAGAATTATGCTGACTGTTATTTACATCTATTCTTTAGGTAAATGAGAAAAATATCATTTGCATAATAATTTGGAACAGGGTGTATATACCTAGTACTTCAGCTTGGGTACATTATATCAACTAGAGGGCTCCAAATGGATTCTAAAATGTTAATAGCAATTCTCGATTAGCCTCAGCCTACAGATTGTAAGACCATTCTGGACACCTCTATTAACACAGTGGGCTATTTTAAGTGGTTCTGCTTATGTTTCTGACAAAGAAGGGTGCTCAAAACCAAATGATGGCGTTCTATTGGAAAAACTCTGTTTCTGTATTGGCGTATTGTGATACTTAAAGGGACTCTCCAGTGCCAGGAAAACAAACCGTTTTCCTGGCACTGCAGGTCACCTCTCCCTCCCACTCTCCATCCCATGTTGCTGAAGGGGTTAAAACCCCTTCAGTGACTTATCTGTAATCAGCACTGATGTCCCTCGGCACTGGGTCATGCTCCGCCTATGCTCCTCCCCCGCCGACGTCAGCTGGCGGGGGAGACCTATTGAGCGTGCGCGGCCGGTGGCGGGGGAAACCTCATGCGCATGTGCAGCAATGCCGTGCACGCACATTAGACCTCCCCATAGGAAAGCATTGAATAATGCTTTCAATGCTTTCCTATGGGGATTTCGGCGACGCTGGAGGTTCTCACATAGCGTGAGGACGTCCAGCGACGTTATAGCACACTTTTCGTGTTCTATGAACACAGAAGTGTCCTTTAGTTACTGTCTAGTAGACTGCCACTAGTGGAGGACTTAACCCGTCAAGGTAAATATTGCAGTTTATGAAAACTGCAATAATTACACTTGCAGGGTTAAGGGTATTGGGAGTTGGCACCCAGACCACTCCAATGGGCAGAAGTGGTCTGGGTCCCTGGAGTGTCCCTCTAAATCAGAGGCATACCTAGGTTACAGGGTGGAAACGTATTCCCCCTCCCCCCTCATTTTGCTAGAAAAATGACATGTATATACTGACTTTGACACACACATTCATATTCACATTTAATTCCATTTATATACAAATGCGCTAACACGTTTACGTCAGATCGGGTATAAAATAAGCGTGTTTTAATTTTGTAATCAGTGCCTTTAAAGAGACATTATAGTTCCGAACTTGCAACACAGGTTGCCTCCGACCACTCGTAAATTAAATTCCACAATTTCTGCCTGACATCTCAGCATAAATACACTTACCAACATTACAAACCAAACAGATCCAATAACGACTACACAGAACATCTATAGAGAGATTGGTGAGATCTATCCAAATTATTAACAGAAAAGCTGTCTCCTCAATATATTAATGTATGGACCTATTTTTTTTTTTTCATGGTTTCCAATTTTCTCTCTTTTCATTTTTCAGATTTTTCCTTTTTTTATATTGGGAATACTCTTTTCTTTTGCATAATATTATTAGGATAATGTTGAACATATAAACCCTTTACAGAACTATTGACACTCATGCATTTTTTTAACTAAACGGCTATGTGCTAATATGTATTTTTGGTGAATCTACGTGGCTTTGTAAAGGACATTTTTGCAACTATTCAAGTTGGATTCACATGTGCATACAATCATATGATATTGTATTCTCTTAATATGTGTTTATTAAGGAATTTATAATAACACTTTGAGTCTTGTTTATACACTATTACTTTCTTTTTTTACAATTTTGCTTTTTGGTGATAAATATTTACACTTCTTTGAAACAGACAGGGAAGTACGAGAGTCCCAATCATATTTTCCCTTTTTTAGGATTAAAATAACTTTGCTATAAAACGCTGACAATTTAGAGTTTATACTTTATAGAATCTTCTAATATACTTTTTGCATTATATTTTGAATGTTGTATTAATTTTTTTATTTTTGAATAATGTGGAGGTTATTGGTTCATTACTTTGTGAAAGTACCGCAATATTAGTGGGTCCTATGCTAATTTAACATGGAATATAAACAAGGGAGTGCCCCAATAAACCCCAGCTTCCTTTTAAAACTTAAATCTAAAATGCTTTGTTGTTTTTAATTGGATATATTACTGAACAATGTTAACAAATATTGTTTTTCTTACCCGATGACACGTGATAAAAGGGACGTTCTTATTCACTTAACCACTACAGCCTATTGAAGTGGTTAAAGTGAAGTCTTTAGGTGCTGTCCCTCTGGTTTTTTATCAAACTGTTTTTGAGTGGTTTGACAAAAATCAGGCCCTCTAAGCACAAAGTCTGGCTCCTCTGTTGATACCCAAATAATGAGTGATTTAATTTGTCTACATTATTTTCTACAAATCTATACAAATTTGAAGGCCAATTAAAGGTTGTACTAAGCTGAGCCCTTGCTCAGTCTTTCATTGTCATCCAAAACTGTAAGGAATGTATCGAAAGACTCTTTGCACCATACAATCTGCAATAAGCTGGTATACAAAGAGTTTTCAAAACTTCTCTACTAGACTGGCCTTAAATGTTCCTCAACACGGCAAGCTTGAATAGGGTCCATGACATTTTCACTAAGAGTGAATTTCTATAAATATTTATTAAATATTTTACATATAATCAAAAACATACAATCACAAAAGATCATAAAACAGTAGATTAATGATCTCTCAGTGCCCATTTATCCCATTCCCTATTGTAAAAACCACAAATTAATCAGGCTATTTAGATCCAGTTCCTCAGAGATCCCAGCATACTGCATTACATACAAACAAAAACACGGGCAAAAACATGATGGTCTAAAGCATTTAAATACGGTTGAGAAGTCTAAATGGGATTCCCATTTGAAATTTACCTGTTTAATACCTTATTCACATTATAGACCCCCAGAGTATTCTCGTGGGAGGAAAATGGCAGAGCGTCGGGAGGAGAAGGTAAAGTAATATCTTCCTATTCAGGGAGTTCTCATCCAATTTTATTTATATATATGTACAAACTAATACTCTTGGATAAAGTTATTCCAACCATATTTAGTTATAGGCAAGGGCTCTCTCTCCATTTTCAGTTGGAAAGAGATTTGCGTTTTAAGTGTTACCAATGTTGGGGATTCCTTTTGCTTCCAGGAATTTACAATATACAATACCATATATCTATTTTTTTTTCGATAGTTCAGGCCAATCAAGATGTAATAAAGCAGATTGAGGAGAAACTGTCATATGAATACCTGTCAACATTCTTAATGTGTTATATGTTAATTCCCAAAAAGGTTTTCATTTTTGACCGTTCCACCAAATATGAACATAAGAGCCTTCCTGTTGGCAACAACGCCAGCACAGGGAGGAACACGTGGGGATCATCTTATTGATTTTCTTAAGAACCAGATGATAGTTTGTTAGAATCTTATATTGTAATTCTATAAGATTAAAGCAATGTACAGATTTCTTGACTATGGGCATAATCTTATATCAATTCGATAATTGGATGTCAATTTCTAGGTCTATTTTCCAATTATTTAAAATACCAATAACTGGGTCTATTATAGATGAACTTTCATTATCAAAGATAGAGCTACTCATCAAGAATCTGATATTATTTCCATATTTTAATAAGGACTCTAAACCCAAGATTTAATTATCTTTTTTACATATAAAGTTCTTCAATAGCTTTTAACTCTAAGGTATGAAAAAACTTCTTTTGAAGGTAGGTGAAATTCTAAAGCTAGTTCTTGAAAAGGTTTGATATGGGCACCCTCAAGAATATCTGTTATTACCTCTATACTATTCATTTTCCATGTGGATAAATTAATATTTTCCATATTATATTTCAAAAGACTCACACTACTTTTGGCTCTGATACTATTATCCCATGTTAAATTGTATTCTTTCTTAAATCTAGTACAAAATTTTAAGATTTGAAAAGTAAAAAAATGTTTCCCAGGTTTATTATCTAAAGTCTTAACAATACCCAGTTTTTTCGAGTCAGTTTTTTCGAGTCAATCCATAATAAGAGGGAGAGGTCAGAGATCCCCAACATGAATTTTTCAAGATCGTACCAAGCATCTTTAGGTTCTATGTTGAAGCACTTATAGATATGTTTAAGGATGTGATATTTTTTAATGTTAGGGATAACTAAACCTCCTTTATCTATTCTTTTCTCTAATATCTTTCTTTTTATTCTTGATTTTTTACCCTTTGATATATAGTCCAAGAATAATCTTTGGATCTTAAGTAAATTTGTTCTGGACAGACATATGGGGGTCACCCCAAACAAATAATTCCATATTGGGAGCACATAGGATTTTATATCATTGAAAATTCGTCCCAGCCATGAGAGTTCTAGGGATTTCCACTCATTAAGCAGTCTGGTTGTCTGATTTAACAATACCTCCCAGTTAATCTTACTTAAATTCTTTACTTGGGAGGTAAGGACTATACCCAGATATTCAGTACTCTCAGTTTCCCATTTAAAAGTATATTCTCTCTGTAATAAATCCTTAGTAGCCTTATTTAGATTCCAGCTCATAATAGTTGATTTAGATGTATTAAGCTTATAGTTCGACATGTTTCCATAGATTTCCAATTCTCTAAGAAGGGAGCTTATGGAGTTTACAGGATCTGTTAATATCAATATAACAAGATTCGCATATAAGCTTAATTTTATCTCTCTGTGATCAAACTGTATTCCCTTAATGTTTCCATTCAATCTAATATTTTGGGAGAAGGTGAGAATATATAACACTAGGGAGAGAGGGCAGCCCTGCCTAGCACCGTTTCGAACCTTAAACCAAGAGGAAGTAATACCTGAGCCAGTGATCCTAGCTGAGGGATAAGTATAGAGAGCAGATATTGCCCAAAAGATCCAGCCACTAAAACCTCTGTCAAAGTGTTTGGGACATAAAATTCCAGCTTACACGATCAAAGGCTTTATTTGCATCAAGCGAGAGTAAAATAGTCTGGTCTAATCTCCTGTTAGTCAGATCAATAAGATCTGCAACTCTTCGTATGTTATCAGAAGGATATCTTCCAGCAGCAAAACCTGTTTGATCTGGATGGATTAGAGATGGAACAATAGATTTTAATCTGTCAGATATAACAGCGGAATATAATTTTATATCAGCATTGATAAGGTATATAGGACGATAATTTTTAATCAGGGAGGGATCTTTATTATTTTTAAAAATGGGTATTTTATTTGCTTGAAGTAATTCGGCACTAATTTCACTATTGTCTGAGAAGGAATTAAATAATTTTACAAGATATTTACTAATATCATCCTTCATAATTTTATAAAATATTCCGGGGAAGCCATCTGGGCCGGGGGCTTTGTTTTTTTTTATTTTTTTTTATCTATTGCTAAGATCACTTCCTCTTCCGTTATTGTTTGATTTAACTTCCTAATTTGATCTTCTGTGAGGACAGATAGTCCGCATTCTTCTAAATAATTTTGGATCTCTTCATTCGTCTTATAGGTTTTTAAATTATACATGTTCTGATAGTAGGATCCAAAGGCCTCCCCGATTTCTGATGGAGAATATATGGTTTTTCCATTGTTAGATATTTTATACATTCTTTGGGAAGCAGTGCGCTTGTTTAATTTGGCCGTCAGAACTTTGTCAGCTTTATTCCCTTTAAGATAGTAAGTTTGATTAAGTTTTGTTAGGGATTCTTTTAACATTATCTAACAATTTTTGGTTTATTTCTTCCCTGATCTTCTCAATTCGAGAAGCTATTTCTTCAGAAGGATTTACCTTATTTTTCTCCTTTTCAGCTGAAAGTGCTATATACAAATCGGCTAAAGTTAAGCCTTTATTTAGCTCTTGTTCCCATTTGGACCAGGTGACCTCACCACACATTTATAGGTACACCAAATTTTTTGCAGGGAGATGTCTGGAGTCATGTTCTCTTCAAAAAAAAAGTTTAGTTATTTCTTTCATGTATTTACAATTATCAACTGACTCCAATAGGGTCTCATTAAGTCTCCAGGATGTACGGGGTCTTGTCTCACCTTGATTTTCTAGATCCCAATATACTGCATTGTGATCTGACCAAGTTATTTCAATAAAGCCTATCTTTTTTATCTTCTGTAACATTATATAATCACAAAGAAACAGATCTATTCGAGAGTACGAGTTATGCACCCTCGACCAATGTGTAAAGTCTCTTTTATCTGGATGTAAGATGCGCCAAACATCGTGAAGACGATTTCTTCTAACAAATCTATTAAGGCTTTGTGCTTGTTTAATTACCTCTCGTAATAATTCCGAACCTTTAGGTAATGCTTTGTCTAAAGAAGGTTCCATAACCATATTGAAATCTCCCGCCCAGATAACTGGTCCCTTCCTTATTTTATCAATTGTCCCAATTATTTTATTCAATGTACATATCTGTTCACCAGCTGCAGCATATACATTTATTAATGTTACTGTTATTTGGTTTATACTGCATACAAGGATATTGTATTTTGCGTCTACATCATTCTCTAGAGATAGTATTTCTACCGCTAATGTGTTAGCGGCTAATATAGAAAACTGTATATCCCTGGAATTTAATTCTGTCCAAATCTTTTATTAACCAGTGCATATATCTATTTTCTCTTTCCATAACTTGGAAGTGATCTTTTATTGGGTGAGTTTAGTCCCTGAATATTTAGAGATAGGAACTTAACCTCTTATTTACTCCTCCCATCTCTCCTCTCCTCCTCTGAGCCATATTACCAAGTGTTCCCGTCAGAATTAACATTCCAAAATTACAATCAATAACAAACCACATATAATGACTAACATAAAAAACAAATCTCCATGACCCCATGGGATTTTGGCTAATGCATTTCCCCACATTTTATAATAAACAGTAAAACAAAAACGGTTCGATGACCTTTAGCAGGGAAGGCTACCCTCTTGGGGTGTCCCGTATGGCATTTATATAAAGAATGGGGATGTTCTCAATAATCTGTAGATACCTAATAGTTTACAAAATGTAAATATCTAGCCATCTTCCTCTTATTTCTTTCGTTAACGACTCTTGCTATATCCCTATCTCCTCAGCAGGTGTCTTCTATCCAAGAGAATAATAATATACACTGAAGGGGAAAAATATTCATCAAAAGTAATTCTTCATAAAGGAGATGGGCATTTGAAATCTAATAGTGAGAGATGTAGACATTATATCGTATTTTGTGTATTTCTAATCTTTCTGTGATATAGTGCAGAATCCTCCTCCGATATTTAAAATATAATAGGACCGTGTCCTTAATTCGGGCTATATCTTCTCTATATATGTAGTGCAGATTATTTATAGAAAATTATCTCACTATCCTATCACTGTGAATCTCAAAGTTTAGTATTATAAGTATCAGTACAGAAGAAAGGGCCTAAATATTTCCTCATGGCCCTTGCGTCATGTGAATTGATTTATATATAACTTTCTCTTGTCTTTGTGTATTAATCGTCCATTTAAATTTATATTGTCTCCATTTATTTAATACCCATGTAAAAAATATAAATGTTGTACTAAGCTGAGCCCTTGCTCACAGTCTTTCATTGTCATCCAAAACTGTAAGGAAAGACACCTCCCTGGACTGACAAGGAAGGGGGGACATGACTGCGGCTAGGCTAAGGAGTCTTGAAGGAGTAGTAGAAGGGAGGGGTATAGATGGATACATAGTTGCTAAGATGGGAAGACAGTTATAAGGACAGTTAGGGGAGGGGACTTACCAGTCAGCTCTTGGAAGTGCAGGGATCCTGACTTTCATCTGTCCTTATTTGCTGACCCCTTTAAAAAAAACAAAAAAAAAAAACTCTATTATTCTTCAGAATTTCACCTTACCTGTTTTTCCTGATTTTCTGAGGGTGATGGAAGTTTCCCAGGAATCGTTGGTGGCCCTGTTGCAGGCTTACCGGGCTGCACATGGTGCAGGCTCGTTAGCAGCGGTGTTGGCCGGCATGGACGGTGTCCCAGGTGAAGAGGCAAGGCCAGTGGATGAGGGGCGGCGGGCCAGGCGTTCAAGGCCGCCGTCGCGACTGTCTCCCAGCCCGGTGAGAGGAGGGCGTGAAGGAAGAAGACGCCGGCGATCTGGAGTGGCTGGGGATGTGGGGCCGAGCCTTGTGTCGTCCCCCCGAGTGGTCCGGTCCCAGGTGAGGGCTGCGGCTGCGTCCGGCAGCCATTTCCAAGATGGCGGAACGGCGGGAAGATCCAGGAGCCCTCCACCTTCTCTTCTGGCATGGCCGGAAGTGACGTCACGACGCCGTTCGCGCACGGCCGGCTCGCCGGAGATGACATCATCAGCCGGCGACGGGCAAAACCCGGAAGTGGGTGCCCGCACCGGAAATAGGATGCCGGGCGCCAGGAGATCACAAGCGCCGGCTGAAGACAACTGCAATAGGGGTGCTGTGAGCCGGACAGCAGTCCTAAGGAGGTGGGAGTCCCCAGGACCGGCCGGTTCACGGGGTGCCGCAGATCAGGCGGCAGCCCCAAGGTTGCAGTGCTGCCAGGAAGCCGGCGGTCGGGAGGCCGTGTCGGCTACAGCCCCCCTGGGAGCTGGGAGGCTCCAGGGGGATTCCGGAGAGGAGGAGGAGTCCGAGGAGGGGCGAGAAGGTGATGGAGGACAGCCCCTGCGCCTCCCCTCATTTGGTGAGTTAGCATGCGCTGGCGCCTGGGGTTCGGCAGGGGGTTCAGGGTGCGGATAGTTTGAGGGGTCATGGGATGGGGGTTGGTTCTTTTCTCCCGGGGTGTGAACTGGCCCCGTTAGGGTTACATGTGCCAGCTGAGGTGCAAGAGAAGATTATTCGTGGTGAGTATGTGGATCTCCTTTCTCTCGTTCCGCCGGACAAGGAGTCCGTGGACAGACCGCGACGTGGCGAACAATTGGACGGCGAGAAGGGTAAGGCTATCCCGCGTACGTTCGGTAATTGGCTGCAAGGATTTAATATCTTTGCTAGCATGCTAGTGCGTCGGTTCCCAGAGAGGGCCCTCTCGTTATTTGGTTATTTGGACTTAATTTGGGGCGCTTACAAGGTTTATGGGGGGCAATGCTGGTTCAAACACGACCAGCAATTCCGCCAGAAGATGGCGGCGTGTCCAGGTATGGGTTTTGGGGTGCAGGACGGCAGCCTGTGGCTGCTACTGATGACCCCGTGTAGACCCTCCCCCTTTTCGGGGGCTGCCGGCGTCCCCACGGGTAGAGGCAAGGCCAGTGGATGAGGGGCGGCGGGCCAGGCGTTCAAGGCCGCCGTCGCGACTGTCTCCCAGCCCGGTGAGAGGAGGGCGTGAAGGAAGAAGACGCCGGCGATCTGGAGTGGCTGGGGATGTGGAAGGGAGTCTGTTGGCTCTTCAACGAGAGCCACTGTAAGTGGTTTAGCTCCTGCAGATTCCGGCACGAGTGTGCCCATTGCGGGGGAGCCCACCCGGCTCTCCGTTGTTTCAAGAAGGGCAGACCGTCTGCCGCCAAGGGCTCTGGTAGGGACGACGTTCCTCGCGGCGAGGACTCCGGTGAGCGTGGAAAAGATGCGTCCATGGCTAGGCAAGTATCCTAAGAGCGACGTCGCAAGCTGTGACGAGACCAATCTCGCCACATTGCATTGGAGGAGCCTGGTTGCCCGCCTGCTGCCTTTGGATTATGGACCGGCAGCTAAAGGGTTAATTTTACTGTGCAGAAAGATTTATTCCTAACCGCGGCTTAACGAGCATGTGCCGGCAATTGGGTGGTCGCGGTTACACCTAGCCGCCACACGATGGCGATGTTCTGGAGCTCCCCGGGCAGCCAGCGCTTTTCTGCCCGGCTTTCCTACGCCAAATCTGGACACTGTGTCAGCTAAGCACCGCTGAGCCTCCAGCCCCTGGTTCTGATTCGTACCAATTTAACGAATGTATGTAGATTCGGTATTTTGTGTTGGGGGAATGTTTTAACCCAGATAGCTATGCCATGGAGCCTATTCATGTAATTAAAGACTTTGGCTCCATAGCGATTAAACTGTATTCGTGTGGTGCCATTCACCTAATAATGTGCACTCAGACCTGAGCTATCTGGGGATATGTTACATGTCTGTGTTTTATGTAGTAAATGTTACTTTATGTATTTTAAAGTATAATACTGGTTTTGTGTCCCCACATGTGTAATGGAGTTTTGCCTTTGTCTTGGGAGATAATTGAGTTACTTCTCAATTATCTCCCAGGGCAGAGGGGAGGAAGCCAGGATGCATTGTGGGAATATACTGTGACTGTGTGTCCTATTTGTCTACTTGTCTGTCCCTTGTCACAGTCTCCCATTTGGTCCCCTAGGGGAGTGTCCACCAGGTGGGAGACCTGCATAAAAGCCGGGCAGGTAGCCCTCATTAAACAGACCACTGCTTGACCCTCAACACGGAGCCTTGTCTCGTTCTTGGGGGGATTCACTGTATGCTGTTAGAGACTGATTGCCAGGAGTGTAAGCTGATTGTCTGCTTTTCCTGTTCGTCTGCTAGCAGCTATTTGGGAGGTTCCAGTTCGGGAGTTGGAGTGCTATTTTGTATCCAGTTTGGGAGTTTGGTGTTCTGCAGTAGCTGTGCCTGGATCTCTGGAAAGGGGGCCGATCGCCTAAACGGTTTTTACCTCTTGTGTGCAAAACGGTCCGTTACAATTGGTGGCAAGCGGCGGGATCGTTCCCACAGACTACAGGACAGTTACAGGCGACACCATTCCGTGGATTTACAATTTGAGGGCAACGCATGTCTTAGTACAGCGACCCTGACAGCACCAAGATGGAACCAGCAGTGGAGTATGACGAGGGTGCCCTGGATGACCGAGATGCAGTCCGTAAAGGCATCTGGTACCAGGCACTGGGTATTGCGGAGTACCAGCGAGGCGAGAGATTCCCCAAGGAAGACCAGCGGTTGCAGAAGCGAGTAGCCCTGCGGATGCCCTTCCTGGGAGAGCAGCCCCTGGAGGAATGGGTGAGGAAATTGGAACACCTAGTATGGCAGGAGATGTGGATAGAAGATGCCTACCAGGTGCTCTGGTGGTATGGGGCACAATACCTGCCCTGGAAAGCCGAGCATGACAAGCCAGAGGGAGAGGAGTTTGATGGTCCTGGCTTGTTATGGGAGACTTTTGCAGAGCCTGAGTTTGGGAGCCCTACACAAGCCCGGTTCAGTGATCTCTTTGAGTGGAAGGAGAGCAGGTATGACTGGGACGACACTCACGAAATTGAGCAAGACCTGGTCCACCTGGTGACCCGAGAGATGGAGCTGGAACAGGGTTACCAAAATCTGTTCCACTCCAGTGAGAAGGCTCAGCAGGGAAGCGGAGACCCAGATCCAGACCCATTCAGCTGGGAAGATATTGTGGAGTGTTACTGGGAAGAACCACAGGTGGCCGGTGGAGATGGGACCGAGGTCTCTCCACCGGTTCTGCAGGGAATTGGGAGCCCAGTCTCCATTCCCCAGCGGCAGTGTAAAGTGCAGGGAGAGAAGAGCAGTGTCCTACCTCCCCAGCAGCAGGCTGAGTTACAGAGGGCAGAGGTAGTTGTTCCTGCCCCCCGGCAGCAGAGTGATATGCCGGGAAGGCAGTTTGAAGTGCAGGGAGAGGAGAGCAGTGTCCTCCCTCCCCAGCGACAGGCTGAGCTACAGGGGGCAGAGGTAGTTGTTCCTGCCCCCCAGCAGCCGAGTGATATGCCGGGAAGGCAGTGTGAAGTCCAGGGAGAGGAGAGCAGTGTCCTCCCTCCCCAGCGGCAGCGTGATTTTTTGGGAATTGGGAGCCCAGTCTCCATTCCCCAGCGGCAGTGTTATTTGTTGGGAATTGGGAGCCCAGTCTCCAGTCCCCAGCGGCAGAGTATCCAGCAGGGAATAGAGAGCCCAGTCTCCTTTCTCCAGCAGCAGGACACTGTATTGGGAGCGGAGACAGTCGGTCTCCCTCCACAGAGGATGAAAGTATGTATGGGAGAGGAGCTTGCTACCACCTCTCCCCAGCGGCGGATCATTAATGGGCAGGGAATAGAGAGCTCAGTCTCCTTTCCCCAGTGGCAGAGTGTTCTATCGGGAGAGGAGCCTGTTACCCCCTCTCCCCAGCGACAGCTTAGAGTATCCAAAGGGGAGACAGTCGGACATCGACAGGGATGTGTGCAGGGTGCGTTATGCGTCCTTCGACTCAGCATTGCTCCTCCTTCGGCGGGCCGGTCGTGGGGCATTATTGGCAAAATTGGATATTGAATCGGCCTTTTGTTTGTTGCCGGTTCATCCGGATTGTTTTCACTTGTTGGGGTGTTTCGCGAACGGTTGCTTCTATTATGATATGTGCATGCCCATGGGCTGCGCTATCTCTTGTTCTTATTTCGAACTGTTTTCTTCTTTTTTGGAGTGGGTCACGTCCAGAGTTTCGGGTTTGGGTTCCTTGACCCATTACCTGGACGATTTTTTGTTTGTCGGTCCGTCGGGTTCCCAGGATTGTATGGCGTTGCTTCAGGCGTTCCGGCGGGTGGCGTCGGAGTTCGGAGTTCCTGTTTCCAAACAGAAAACGGTCAGCCCGGTGTTGGTCCTTTCGTTCTTGGGTATCGAAATTGATACCGAGAGCATGGTTTTCCGGCTTCCTGAGGAGAAGTTGGAGGGGTTGCTTCGGCTGGTGGACTTGGTCAAAGGTTCCAAGAAGGTTCAGTTGCGACAAATGCAGGGCCTTTTGGGGCACTTGGTTTTCGCATGTCGGGTGTTACCGATGGGTCGGGCATTTTGTCGCAGATTGTCCTTGTCCACGGTGGGGGTGAGGGAACCCTTCCATTACATTCGGATCACGAGGCGCATCCGGTCGGATCTGGCGGTGTGGAGCTCCTTCCTACGATGTTACAACGGGCACTCTTGCTGGTTGAGGGAGGCCACCTCCAATGCCGCGTTGGATCTCTTTACCGATGCCTCGGGGTCCGTTGGTTTTGGAGCGTATTTTCGGGGTCAGTGGTGCGCGGGGGAGTGGCCGGAGGATTGGCTGTCTTCCCTATTTCGAAGAAATTTGACCTTTTTGGAACTGTTTCCGATAGTGGTCGCGCTGGAACTGTGGGGCGAGGATCTGAGAAATCAAGTGTGCTTCATGTGATTGCACGATCGTCCTCCTCGTCCCCACCAGTTTTGGCTCTTCTCCGTCACCTCGTGCTCCTTAGTCTTAAGTTTAATGTTTGGGTGCGGGCGCAACATGTCCCGGGTGTGCAGAATGTGGTGGCTGATGCATTGTCTCGCTTGCAGTGGGAGCGGTTTCGCGAGGCAGCGCCAGAGGCGCGGTGGACCGGTCTGCGGTGTCCAGACTCCTTATGGAAGCTCGATTTCGAGGCCTGATGGGCTTGGTATCGGACTCCTTGGCGGAGTCTTCCTGGAAGGCATACCGGGCAGTGTGGAGACAGTGGCTGTCGTCAGCACGGTACGGAGATGTATCCACGGAAATGGGACGTACGGAGGCGACTCTTGTGTTGCTGGATGACTTGATCAGGAGAGGTAGGTCTTGCGCAGCAGCGGAGAAGGCGCTGGCTGCCCTGTCTTTCTTGTTTCGATTTATGGGCTGGCAGGATGTTACTAAGGAATTTGGGATCCAGAGGGTGGTAAAGGGGTGGCGGCTGCGGCGTCGCCCGGATTGTCGTCGCCCGATTTCGGCGGAAATGTTGCGGCGGATTCTTTTAGTCTTGCCGACGGTCTGTGGTTCGGAGTATGTATCGAAGTTGTTTCGCGTGGCCTTCTCGGTCTGCTTTTTTGGTGCCTTTCGCATCGGCGAGTTGGTAGCCCCGAGCAAGGGGAAGGCCTCACCGTTGGCATTGTCGGATGTGCGGTCGCCTACTTCCACCGTTGCCATTTTTGTGCGGCGATCTAAGACAGACCAAGCGGTCCGGGGTGGCTGGGTTCGTTTAGGGGCTACGAGGGACGAAGTCTGTCCGGTTGGGGCCTTCCACGATTTTCTGGAGGTGCGCCCAGAGCGGGGAGGCCCTTTGTTAGCTCACTCGGATGGGTCTCCCCTAACACGGTATCAGTTCTCGGCGATGCTGAAAAGAGCATTGGCCGCGGGTGGGATGGATGGTCAAGGGTTTTCGGCCCATTCCTTTCGGATTGGGGCGGCTACCCAGGCAAGTGTATTGGGCTACTCGGCTGCGGGCATTCAACGCATTGGAAGATGGGAGTCGGGGCGTTTTAAGTCTTTATGTCCGACCTCATATGCTGTAACCCTCTTCTCGTTGTAGGTGGTCGGCCCCAGTACGTGTGGATTTTAGGGCATTCCTATGTGTACTGGGCAGCTAGGCGAGCTGAAGACCGGGCCTACGGACGGAATTTGGGGTTCTCGGTGGACTTGGCCCGAGTCAGGTGGAAGGGCATTAGGGGCCTCCGGTGGCAGCAAATTTATCCAGAGTTCGTGGCGCTGCGTAAGTTTGTGTCAGGGCCGGTGGTGGCGGTGGTCCATGCGGGCGGAAACGACTTAGGGGTATCCAGGACTGTGGACCTTCTCCACGCGATTCGGGACGAATTGGCGAGGTGCATGGCGCTATTTCCGGACATGACCTTGGTTTGGTCGGAGGTGGTTTCCAGGCTGTGCTGGCGCGCGCTTCCGCACTCTCGTGGTTTGGAGAAGAGCCGGCGCAAGCTAAATATTGCAGTGGGGAAATTTGTACGGTGGCTAGGAGGGGTGGTCGTCCGACACGTGGAGCTGGAAGGAGAGAACCAGAACTTGATGAGGAAGGATGGGGTCCACTTAAATGAGATAGGGTTGGACATCCTTAACACGGGTTTGCAGAGTGGGATTGAGGCTGCGCTGTCGGCGGGGGGTGCGATGACGGCAGGAGGCGTGAAGGGAAGTCGTCATTGCGGTGGCGGGAGTCCTGGCCAGCGCAGGCATAAGTGGTGAAGTTGCCGAGGAGGCTTGTGGAGTCGTAGCCTGTTGGGAGCTGATGGCGGAGGCAGGCTGCTCTGGACTCATGGTTTGTGGGGATAGACCCGTCTGTTGGGCAATCACCCCAACAGCTGACAGTATGATTATGTTGCTGGCATGGAAAGAATAAATAAAGCTGTGGCCGATGCCCTTACCCAACTTAATTACGGTCTCTGTGTGTCATTGGGGAAAGGGGGGCATCGGGTGGGTGGTACAGTCATCTAGACAGTAGTCAAGACACCTCCCTGGACTGACAAGGAAGGGGGGACATGACTGCGGCTAGGCTAAGGAGTCTTGAAGGAGTAGTAGAAGGGAGGGGTATAGATGGATACATAGTTGCTAAGATGGGAAGACAGTTATAAGGACAGTTAGGGGAGGGGACTTACCAGTCAGCTCTTGGAAGTGCAGGGATCCTGACTTTCCCGCCCTCCCGCCCCTAGGACATTTGGTTATGAAGGAATGTGGGTTTTGTTTCTGGTGCCTGTTGTTGGTTTGTCTTTTTCTTGTTTTTTCACAGCACGCGGGAATCCTGGCCAGCGCAGGCAGAAGTTGCCGAGGAGGCTTGGGGAGTCGCAGCCTGTTGGGAGCTGATGGTGGAGGCAGGCTGCTCTGGACTCATGGTTTGTGGGGATAGACCTGTCTGTTGGGCAATCACCCCAACAGCTGACAGTATGATTATGTTGCTGGCATGGAAAGAATAAATAAAGCTGTGGCCGATGCCCTTTCCCAACTTAATTACGGTCTCTGTGTGTCATTGAGGAAAGGGGGGCATCGGGTGGGTGGTACAGTCATCTAGACAGCAGTCATGTATCCAAAGACTCTTTGCACCATACAATCTGCAAGCTGGTATACAAAGAGTTTTCAAAACTTCTCAACTAGACTGGCCTTAAACGTTACTCGACACTGCAAGCCTGGAGTGTCCATGACATACTCACCAGGAGTGAATTTCTACTGGTCAGAACTACATTTACACTCACCAATGGCTAGGGTCGGGAGCACTGATAAAACAATAAACTGTAGTACTATGGTAGTTATAGTGTCCCTTTAAACAGTCACATAACAGAACATTAATGGTTCACCTGTCTGCTAAGCTTTTTATTTGTTTAACAAGGTCGTTCTAAGAAAGCGACCATTGCTTAAGAAAGCTTCCACTGCTTTCCATACCTAGTTACTAAGATACTACCTATCATCTTTTCCTCTCTTTAGTCTGCATAACCTTGCTACAAGTGCATCTGCTTATGTGTGATGCACACATTGCCATGCTGCGTGGCAATGGTGTGAGTCAAAGGAACATCCTGTGACTGAGTGAAATTCTATCAAGAACAGTGAATTCACCTGTGTGTAACTATACAGCTGTTTTTACCAAGTGGTTTTCTGCAATGCTGGGACACAATGTGGGGACATTTATCAAAGTGATCTAAAAAGTGCCGGTTGAACTTCGTCATTATTTTGATCATATTTATTAAAGTAATCTAAAAAGTGTTGGTTTTCTTTAGTAAATTTTGGCAGTGTTTACAGAAATTTCCATTTCAGAACGCTGCCAAAATTCTGCCACTTGCCACTTTTCTGACGAAAAAAAAAAAGGGGGGGACAAAAATTAATAAACCCATTGAGCTGCCGTAAAATACTACCTATATTCTAAAATTACAAGATTCAAAAAAGCAACACCCGCATACGGATGAAGTCGCCGCTGTTTAGACCCAAACAAATGTCGTGGCGGCTGAACGAATCGCTCCTATCTGACACGACAGTGGTAGATAAAATCAGCGACTCCATACGAACATACTTCGAGGAAAACGAAACCGACGACGTGACGCCACTGACATGTTGGGAGGCGCACAAAACTGTGATCCGCGGCCAGATTATCGCAATCAGCGCATCCCGCAAGAAGACAGCGATACAAGCGATCCTCGACCTCAGCCGGGACATAGCAGCCCTGGAGGCAAGACATAAACGCACCCTGGACGCAACAACGTATGGGGACCTGGTAACTAAAAGAGGTCAACTCACCACACATCTCAATCGCTCAATACAACGCTCATACCAACACTACAAACACATGATACATGAACACGGGGACAAATGCGGGAGGCTACTAGCAAACCTCCTCAAACAACGCAGGACCCAACTCTACATCCCAAAGATCAAGGACGCAAGACAGCAACTCAAACACCGGCCAGACCACATATCCGCAGCATTCCGAGCCTATTACCAGAACCTATATAACCTCCGCCAAGCAGCCCCAGGAGCCCCACGGACAAACATCATTGAAAACATCAGGGTATACCTGGACTCCGCGAACGTGCCCGACATAGGTGACATAGCACGAGAAGCATTAGAAGCACCTATAACACCAGAAGAAATAGCGTACGCCATCAAAAGAGCGAAAACAGGCAGAGCACCAGGACCGGACGGCCTTCCCCTCCAGTATTACAAAACATTAACACACGTTACGACACCGAAACTCCTGGCGGCACTTAATTCCATCCAAGATGGGGCCACACCGACGGCCCAATTCACCTCAGCCAACATCACCCTACTCCCGAAGGAAGGGAAGGATCCAACACTGTGCCCCAGCTACCGCCCGATATCTGTGTTAAACACGGACCTCAAGCTTCTCGCAAGCATCCTCGCGACCAGACTGGCGCCACTGCTCCCCGCATCAATCCACCCAGACCAAACAGGATTCATCCCAGGCAGGGAAGTGAGGGACAACACCATCCGGGCCCTGAACATCATAGCCCACGCCAAAACGCAAAAGACACCGGTACTACTCCTGTCAACAGACGCGGAAAAAGCGTTCGACAGAGTGGACTGGGACACGATGTTTGAAACACTGCGACAATTCGGCATAGGGGCGAGATACCTCAACTGGGTGACGGCGCTCTACACGAACCCGACAGCGCGGATCAGGATCAACGGTGCACTATCAGACCCGTTCCACATCCTCAACGGAACCAGGCAAGGATGCCCGCTCTCACCCTTACTATTTGCAATGACGCTAGAGCCCTTCCTCAATAAGATCCGACAGAACGCAGACATACAAGGAATCAGGATCGGAAACATGCACCACAAAATCCTGGCATACGCGGACGACCTATTGTTTGTGGTCACGAACCCAGAGACCTCCCTCCAGGCCATACAGACAGAATTCGAATTATACGGCCAACTTTCAAATCTCCAAATCAACCACTCGAAGTCGGAGATCCTAAACCTAACAGTCAACCACGCGCTGAGAACAACGATCCAGAGACAACATCCATACCGCTGGTGCGACCACAGAATGCGATACCTGGGGGTCTGGCTCACGCCCAACCCAGCGGACCTATATGCGCAAAACTACCTCCCAATACTAAAAAAGGCGACGGAGGAACTACACAACTGGAACTCCTACTACATATCATGGCTAGGAAGGGTAAACGCGGTCAAAATGACGCTGCTCCCCAAACTATTGTTCATATTTCAAACAGTTCCAATAACAGCCCCACCATCATTTTTCACGGCACTGAAAACGGAAGTCCGCAAATTCATATGGAAGGGCAAGTCCCCCCGAGTAGCACATGCCCAACTAATCCTGCCCAAACTCCGTGGGGGACTGGCACTACCGGACTTCGAAAAGTACTATCAAGCGACACACCTCACGAGAATCATCAGTTGGACGGTGGCCAGCGGCACGAAATTGTGGACCCAACTGGAATCAGACACGACCAACTGCGACCTCAGGACGCTACCCTGGATCCCAAAAGCAACATACAAACACAAACACATCAACAACTCATTCGTGGCGGCCACCATGCAAGTCTGGCACAGACAGGGCGCGAAACAATATCTGACAACAGACCCCGGCCCACTTCTCCCCTTGAGAGGCAACCCAGACTTCCCGGCAGGGGACATGGGCCCAACCCCGCACCCAATAGGACACAAGCCAATCATCCGCATGAAGGACATCCTCCAGAACCCCTTTGACATACGACCACTGCACGAACTATTCCCAGATAGACCTCTTACCTTCATACACACACTCCAGAGAGCGCAAATGACACAATACGCCCGATCCATCCCTCAGAAACCATCCCTCCTGAGGGACCCAACATCGTTTGAACACCTCTGTATGCAAGACAAGGAACCGCCACGGGCCATATCACAGATCTACTCGACCCTAATCACGAGCAGATACCTATTGGCACCCCCATGCGTCAGACAGTGGGAGGAAGACCTAGACGAACCCATGACAGAGGCAGAATGGGACACACTCATCACCTTAATACAGAAAACACCGGCCTCAGCACGCCTACAGGAGAATTCCTACAAAATCTTCACCAGGTGGTACCTGACGCCATCAAGGCTCCATGCAAGAAACCCAGAGATAACTGACACCTGCTGGAGATGTGAGGAAGCAGTGGGTATGTTCACACACATCTGGTGGGCGTGCCCCAAGATCCGTCCATATTGGGAGACGATCAGGCAAACTATACACGAAGTAACAGATGAATTATTGCCAGAGACCCCGGCTGCCTTCCTCCTACACAAAACTACAATGCCAACACAGGCATACATCAGATCCATCATCCCCAGACTACTAAACGCGGCCAAGGCGACCATCCCCATCTATTGGAAGCAGTCCACTGCACCCCCACTGAGACGCTGGGTAGAAGAAGTGGAAGCGACGCGAAAATTCGAAGACATGAAAGCCGTCACCACGCAACAAAGGGACCGCTACTCACAACGCTGGTTCTACTGGCTACGCCACACCGCGTCTGACCCCTTCCAAAGTCACCTAGCAGCAAACACCCCCGAGAGGAACGAGCGAGAGGAGGCGGGCCCGAGCGGGGAGCCGAGAAGCCCGGGGGCTGAGCGGAACGGGGCGGACGACAGACCACCAACCCACAACCCCCTCGCTCACTCACTTAGGACACGACCACACACACTAACACTTAAGACATCGACCTTAGGCACAAGAGAGGGTCACATTACCGGACTCAGGAAACAGAGACACATAATATTACACCAACCACCGGCTAAGGCGACACCCGCATGATACACCAGCCGCACACAACACAAACACCAGGGAATATATAGAGGAACTACAGCGAACAAGCACGGATAGAACAGGATGAAACAGCGTAACACAAATGCCCCCACACTACCGACAAGAACACAGGAAACACGGGCCGCAATAACAAACCCACTCGAAAGCTGTGCTGCCCATGAGACCGCAACAGACCTGGCACAACACACGACAACAAGCAGGAAAATAGGACGAGACAGCAGGGGCCACAAATGAGACGTGTGGGAAAGACACCGACTAAGTGACAGCAGTCCAGTAGCCCGAGACGCAATAAGCACCCACAACACATACCAGCTCAATACCTCAACACACACAGCCCTAGGAACGGGTTGAGCGCACGCGGCGCAGGCAAACTCCACTATAGATGCGATAAAAAAGCGCTGCAACATGTGACAAGTCCTAAAACAAGCATCAGAATACGCACCACACTCATCAAACAACACACACACCAGCCAGACCATACACAGCACGCACACTATGATAGCTAATAATTATATTACATTATATAGTTAAAAGTAAAATACTCGAACCGCCTCTGCGCAGGCACCTAAACGACACATCTGCTGCAATGTGAAACGAGCCTCTGCGCAGGCAACGAAACGCTAGGATATATACACAGTGACACAAGCCTCTGCGCAGGCAACTAAACGTTATGTTAGATGCAATGAAAAAACGCCTCTGCGCAGGCAACTGATTGTTCCGATCACCGCAACGAGAAACACGCCTCTGCGCAGGCAACCGACTGTAATGTTTAAATACAATCGTAAACCACGCTTATGACATGATACCAATAAAAATATTTAAAACAAAAAAGCAACACATTAAAAAAACAACAAATTGAATCAATTGCTCCAAAAACTAAACATACAAGTGTTGGTGAATAATCTCCTTTTATGTGGTTTATTTTTGTCATCTTGTGAAATGCATAAGTATTGTATGATTATGCAATATAACATCATTGGGTCTTTCCTTTGTTGTAGGGATGATTGCTAGTAATATTTTGTGAAAATTATGAAAAATGAATAAGTTTATTGATATTAAAACTATTATTAATATTAATATGGCAAACAATAATTATTTTAGGACCACACCAACCGTTTTTATTTTAAGAGATATCTACTATTTTAGAACATACAATAACTATATTACTTAAAAATATAATTTATTGTGACAACAACAATCTGTATTTTCTGGCATAATATGTCTGACCATGTCTGACAATGTGCAAAACTGTGTGCAAACTCTTTGTGCTTTAGTGTTACTTATGTTATGGGCAAATGCAAATATTACAAGTTTTAGAATTAAATGTTGTATTTCTTAAACTGTGTACTTTGTCTTTAAGAGATATTGTAAACTGACAAGGTGTTAGAACATATTGTTTTTCATAACTGTTTCTTTAAGCAATAACCTCAGTGCATAATATGTTTGCGCCATTTTGTCCCAGACGAATTACAATTACAATAATGCATAAACAAGCTTCAAGGCTATACTGCGACTCTTGCAGTACACAATATACTGTGGTAACCCCAAGTTAATGGAACTTCCCCAAATTTGGGAATCTCCCAAGACTGTACACTTACGACTTAGTATAAACAACAGATAACCTATTCAGACTTTAAGATGCCATCTTGAACGAAGTCAGGAAAATTTCCATGACGTTTGCACCCTTTAGATATGGCCTTGTATGTTTGCCAAATTAAAGGACCACTATAGTGCCAGGAAAACATACTCGTTTTCCTGGCACTATAGTGCCCTGAGGGTGCCCCCACCCTCAGGGTCCCCCTCCCGCCCGGCTCTGGAAGGGGGAAAGGGGTAAAAACTTACCTTTTCCAGCGCTGGGGAACTCTCCTCCTTCTCTCCTCCCCGGCTGAATGAGCGCAAGAGCTGCGCGCGATTTCAGTTATAGAAAATTTACAATGCGACGCTTGCGTGCTCTCACTGTGAAAATCACAGTGAGAAGCACGCAAGCGCCTCTAGTGGCTGTCAATGAGACAGCCACTAGAGGATTAAGGGGAAGGCTTAACCCATTCATAAACATAGCAGTTTCTCTGAAACTGCTATGTTTATAAAAAAAAATGGGTTAACCCTAGAAGGACCAGGCACCCAGACCACTTCATTAAGCTGAAGTGGTCTGGGTGCCTAGAGTGGTCCTTTAAGGGAGGTCCTAAAATGAATAAAGTAAATGAACTACGGCAACCCTAAAATGGAGACACCTAAGGTATAAATAGGTGTACTTTTAAATGTTAAGACACAGAGGAGAGACTTGGAGACAGACGCTGCTCCATCTTAAAATGACAGAGAGGCTGACATGATGACATGTTCAGAAGAGTATGTTAACCTATTAATGATATTTGCAAGCATGTAATTTAATCTTATAAACTCTGCTATAATGGATTTTATATTTATATTTTTATATAATAAATATCCAAAAAGACAAAACTATTGGTTCCAAGACAATCCTTATTTTATATTGTATTCTCAATTATTTATATATGTTAAATAGAGGATCTCTTACACTATATAAAATTATGGCTAAGATATCTTTATGGTTAGCCCTACTAAGTTCTATGCTTTAAGACATTATAGTGGTAAATAAGGGAACCACATGCGGTTACACTTATAATTTGTAAACATTAGATTTGTGCATTCGTTTTTATACGAATGTGAATCAGTACAAATTCCAGGTAGAGAAACTTACCTTCGGCCACGATTCGCGTTGATCCCGGTTGGAGCATCAGGCAGATATCATCAGTGAAAGGGCAGTTTGTTTGTGGAAAATGCCAAAAAAAAATATGAACACAAACTTTGCCCAGTGTTTCTGATTAGGTGGCTACTAAAAAAAGACTGGACATACCCCATTTTGAATAGCCTGGGTTGTCTACTTTTGCAAATGGAATGCCATAATGGGGGTAATTCTCATTCCTTGGCTCCCATATGGTCTGAAAGGCAACATAAGCCATGTAAACCAATCTAGCAAACTGAAATGGGAAAGCCCAATTTTGACCCTAGAACTTTCCAAAACCCCATAAACCTGTACACGGGGGAGTACTGTTATACTCGTGAGACATTGCTGAACACAAATATATGTTATTTATTGCAGTAAAGCTAACAGTATCATGACATTTACAGTTAAAAAAAATAACAAAAATGTCTCAATTTCTCAAACTTTTTATATATTTTATTCATATTAAATTATGATTCATATATAAATATTTGATGTGAAATGAGAGACCTGTTTCACTTGAACAAAATTATATTTAATAAGTGTGGGTGCACTTAATATGAAAGAGGTAAATTATAGTTGAACAGCTTAAATTGTAGTTTTTTTTTTATTATTATTATTATTATTAGCCGGACCTTTTTTACATGGCCGCGGCTGCCATCTTTTTGGTGTCTACACCTCGCGGCGACCTTTTTTCTTACATGCTTTCCCGCTTTTTTTGCTCTGGAACACCCACTCCCCTGTTTGGAGTAGGTGTCCAGGATTAGTTGGTGGTGGACGGTTCCCTGTTTTCTGCACTCCCCTTCCTCTTTATTAAGTGACTGTGAGTACTGGGAATAGTTGTTCTTATGGGTTACTTAACCCTGTTCTCATTTTCTATTAAATTGTACCTTGCAATTCTGCTTCTCCATTATAATTCATTTAAAAAATGCAATCACCTAAGAATTTACCTGGTTCATCTGGGGCACAAATTGATCCCCAAGCCCCCCTGGTTTTTCCACCTATGGTCTCTGGGGATGAAGCTGATTTCCCAGCATCTGAGGAAATTCAAGCTATTATGGACATTACTGTCTCTAAATCTGTGTCAAAAGCCCTGGCATCTGCCATGGACATTAAGTCCTTTATGCAGGCTTTATTGCAAGTCCAGTTGGCGATCCCTCTGGCCTCTCACCACCCACACCCCGGATGTAAGGCCTCGGCTAAGCTAAAGCACTCCTCCAAATTGGTGATGGACAGTTCAAAACCTGTCAAAGATGGCGCGATTATACATTCACCGCACAAGAGAGCCTCTAGCCGGTCAAAAGCGGCTAGACACTGGAAATGGGCAAAAGCCCAAACTGATTCCAGATGAGGAGAGTGCCCTTACTTTAGATTCAGACCAATCTAATGATTTATCTGACCTGGATTTGGATTACAGATTTGAGGAGGATCATAAACCCTCTACTGACGTGCATGCCACTGGCACTCCTGGCTCTGATTTGGCCAAAGAGGGTAAAATACTTGACCAACAGGGCAAAACTTTATTTGAGCATGATGACTTACGTCACCCCCGCTCAGCGGAATGGTCACCGGGCGAGCATGTGGCTCGCTACGTCGCATCCCGGGTCCACAAGCCTCTGAATAAGGCAGCACGAAATAAATTGCAGGCTGAATGCCCATGCCCCACTGTACCAGATGATGTCTGCAAGACTCCCCAAATCGACCCCAAAATTATCCAATTCTTGTGCAAAACTGGGTGGTAACCAAAGAAAGGTTTGGATTTTGCCAAGGAATTGCCAAGATAAGGTCTTAGATATTTCGGGTCCAGCGACCAAGATCTTCGAGGCTGTGGAAGAATCCTTGGCTCAAGACGATTAACTAGATTGTCTCACAATTAGGGTCTGGATCCAGAGGGTAATATGCTTGATCAGCAATGCAAATACTGCTCTTGCCACAGAGCGCCATAAGTCAATTCTCTTAAAGATAGAGACAAAGCTCATTAATATGGCGATTACAGAGCCAGGCGCTCAAGCAAAAGGTTTCCTGTTTGGCGAGTCTTTTGTGAAAGACCTGGGCTCCTATGTCCAAACATTTACAGCCTTAGACAAGGTACAGTCAAATATTTAAAGGGTGTTTCACCCAAAGGTTTTTACTGGGGCTGGCAGAGCAAGGGGCTGTCTGTCCGGCAGAGTTAATAGAGGTTCACGCCCGAACCGAGGCTCCTACTTGGGGAGAACTCCCTTTCCTGAACAGAGGTGTGTTCCGACCTTCTTCCCTCAACGAGGCAGACCCTAGGTGTCATAGGCGCACAGGGTGCTGCTTCAGGATGACGTCCTTACAGTAAGCTATATAACGCAATTTTCTTCCCTGTTGATAATAGGGGGCAGACTCACACATTTTTCCATACCTGGGCTCTCATTACATCAGATCAATACTCAGCCTGGATACTCAGTGCTGTCCACTGGTATCTAATAGATTTTGTGTCCCTTCCTACACAACATGTTTTTTCCCCTCTAGACATGACCCTTGTTTCCGAGGAAGTACAAGAATTGGCACTTAAATGTGATATTCAAGAAGTCCCTATGCATACCCCAGGTTTTGTGAGCAATTTGTTTATTGTCCCCAAGAAAGGTGGCGGAACCCGCCCTGTCATCAATCTGAAACAACTAAATACTTATGTAACTTACCATCACATCAAGATGGAAGGCATTCATTGCCTAAGAGGATGGTCAAACTTGACCTAAGGGACGCATATCTCATGGTGCCCATTGCAGATGTTCATCAAGATTTCCTGCAATTCACGTGACAAGGAAGAAAATGGCGGTTCTGCGCCTTGGTGCGTCACCAAGCTTATGAAGCCCGTTATCGCTCTCCTCCGCAGTCTTGGGATTCGTCTAATCATTTATTTAGACGACATTCAGCTGTAATCTCAATCGATCCCTCTACTTCATACTCATCTTGGTTGGACCACAACCTTATTACAAAATCTGGGCTTCTTTATAAATTGGGAAAAGTTCATACTCATTCCCACTCAACGGATAGAGTTTCTGGGCCTCATAGTGGATTTGTCCAGGCAAACCCTATACCTAACAACGTCGAAAAACTCAAAAAAGAGATACGGCGCATTCTTGCCACTTCACAATTCTCTCTCAAGCATCTGGCCAGCGTGATCGGGCTCCTAGCTGCCTTCATACAAGCCATATTTCCAGGCCCCTTTCACTACAAAGCCCCTCAACGCCTACAGGCGTCATACCTCAGGGGTGGCGCCTCATACGAAGATATTGTGACACCAGACGCAGAGGCGAAGGAGGAACTCCACTGGTGGCTCCTACACATGGAGGCGTGGAATGGCAGAACCATTTTCGGCTCCAGATGTAGTTATAGAGTCGGACGCGAGTTCTTACAGATGGGGTACGCGCTGCGGAGATGTCTCCACAGGCGGACGATGGTCAGAAGTGGAGTCAACGTTGCATATAAAATGCCTAGAACTCCTAGCAGGGTCCTTGGCGATTCACAGCCTTTCCCCGTCCCTGTCACAGTGTTCAATCCTAGTAAAAACATCTCGGCTTTCTCCGTTATATCAACCATCTCGGAGGCACGAGATCGAAATTCCTGGCGAATTTGGCCCGAGACTTTTGGCAGTTTTGTCTTCAGCACAATATTGCTGTCAGAGCGGAATATATACCAGGGTTGTCCAACATTACGGTGGATTGGTACTCCCGCCATCTGCGAGATTCCAATGACAGGCACCTCGATCCCCGAATCTTCCAATGCATTTGGGATCTGTGGGGTCCTCTGGCAATAGACTTGTTTGCCTCTCGCTTGAATGCCAAACTTCCAAACTTTTTCAGTTGGAGACCGGACCCTACGGCATCGGCTACAAATGAATTCTCCCAGGACTGGTCCATCGCCAGGAATTACGCATTCCCTCCATTTGCCCTCATCCCTCTTTGCCTCCTCCATCTGTGGCGCCAATCGGGTTGCCTAGTGATAACCCCCATTTGGCCGTCGCAACCTTGGTTCCCTCCTCTACTGGAGATGGCTATAGATCACCCACGGCTCCTCCCGGACTCCCAATCTCTCCTACGGGACCCCGACGGGACCCTCCACCCCTTGATCCTCCACGGTCTCCTCTGCCTCATGGTGTGGCTAATTTCCAAGGTCCCTTGTCGATCAACAGAGTTTTGCAATCGACTCTCCGACTTCTCGAGGGTGCATGGGCTCCCGGCACGAGACAGTCTTCCAAGTCTGCTTGGCGCACATGGGATGGTTGGTGCGTATCACGAGGTGTGGATCCCATATCAACTCCTGTGATGACTGGACGCCACCCATTTGTGTGTCGTCTTCTCCGCAACATTCGCTTCGCAAGGCCACCCCTGCCTCACTATTCCTCCTTATGGGACGTCTCTCTGGTATTAAACTTCCTCATACTTTGGCCAGATAATGAATCTTTATCCCTGAAACAACTCTCGGCTAAACTGGTTATGCTGTTTTGCATGATCTCATGCAATAGAGTATTAGATGTTAGGGCACTCGATGTCGATAACCGCTCCTTCTCCCCAGACGGAGTTGTTTTTGACATTTCGCGGAGGACAAAATTGTCCTCCCAGTCAGTCTTATTTTCCCATGAAACCGCGACTATTGCCCGGTGGCATGCCTACTGGTTTACAAAGCACGTACCACCCCCCCCTTCAGACAGGTTCAGACCCCCAACTCTTCGTTTCCTTTTGTAAACCGCATGCTCCAGTATCCTCCCCTACCTTGGCTCGTTGGGTCAAATGGCTCATGTCCTTGGCAGGTATTTTCTCCTCAAATGATGGAAGATAAGAAAAGGGCTTTCAAAACATTTATATCAGAGGAGTTGAATGCTTCCTATAACAAATATAAGCATTTCAATGGGGCTTGCAAAAGGGCACTTAGATGGGCCAAACTTGAAAATGAAAAGCTAATAGCCAAAGAGAGTAAGTCCAACCCCAAAAAGGTTTTTTAAGTACGTTAATGTCAAAAAGGTCAAGAGTGAAAGTGTTGGTGCATTGAAAAAAGAGATGGGTGACTTAATCAAGACGGATGAGGACAAGGCAAAATTCAAAATAATAATTTTTCTTCAGTATGTAGGGAAGAAGACTCTATGGCTGTAGATTTGCAAATCCCTGTTACAAAAGCCTTACAGCAGACAGGTGATTTGTTAATACAGGATAAAATGCTACAGAAATAAAGTTAATGTAAACAAAGCCCCAGGAAAAGATGGTATTCACCCACACATGCTTAGGGAGCTTAGTGTAGAAATATTTATACAACTGTTTTTCATTTTTTAGGATTCTTTTCTTTCAAGCATTGAATCAGATGATTGAAGAAAAGCAGATGTGGTATCTAGCAACAAAAAGAGAGAATATGAGAAATCTGAGAGTTGACAAAAGCTTAGAGAAACTCAGTAGTTTGCCCTTCAGTTAATCCCTGCTCAGGTCTCAAAAATGTTTTTTTCTCACTTTTGCCATTACAAAGAAAACCTATACCATTTGCATATCAGACTGATCCCACCATAAAGGCTAGAACTGAAATACCGGCAAGTTTCCTCTGCACAAGAGATACTGCAACCCTGGAGAATTGTTTCGGCCTTCTTTGCGCCTCGTCAGGTGTCCACTTTTAAAAAGTATTCAAAAGCTCAACCTGGAAACTATAGACACGCAAGCTTAACATCTGTGGTTGGGAAATTATTTGCAGAGCTGTTATTCAAGAATTCATTTTCAACAATAATATCATTAGAATTAACATAGTGTTATGGAAGACAGGTCATGCCAAACTAGCTTAATTGTGTTTTATGCACAAGCGAGTAGATAATTTCTGCCATGTTTTCAAACGTTTGCTGATTATACTAAATTATCTTAAAGGGACACTGTAAGCATTTAAATAACTTATACTTAAAGGGACACTATAATCACCAGAACAACTACAGCCTAATGTAGTTGTTCTGGTGAACATAACATGTACCTGCAGCCTTTTGCTGTAAACACTGCCTTTTCAGAGGAAAGACAGTGTTTATATTGCTCCCTAGGGACACCTCATGTGGTCACTCCTCAGATGGCCACTGGAGGTGCTTCCTGAGGCAGTGCTGCACAGCCTGCAGCACTGATGTTCAGCGTCAATTCTGATTATGTCAGCCAAGAAGGCGGATCGGGGGCGGGCCAGTGCTGGCGGACACACACAGCACTGGAAATAAGATACGTTTATTACCTTTTAAGGGCGCAAGCCACCTAAATGGTGGTTTTACACTATAGGGTCTGGAATACATGTTTGTGCTCCTGACCCTATAGTGTTCCTTTAAATGTTTTTTTGCATAAGAATAATATGCAAAGATATTATTTATATGTATGTAGAGAGGTTGTTTATTCAAGGAGAATTCTGATTGCCATTATGGAGTCAAGAAGGAATTATGTTTCCCTCTTTGTGGCATAAATGGAAATGGGTACAATTGGGTTATTTGCCTTCTTTTGGATCAACAACATAAACTAATGTGTAGCAAGGTTGAACTTGATGTACTTTGGTCTTTTCCCCATCTTTGAATGGCTGCCCTGTGGAACTATGCTCCCATTAATCTGGTGCTGAAAGAATAGAGACTATATGGCATGTGGAGGAGCTTGGAGGCCAGTCCCCTTTCTAGAAGCTGTGAACCCTCTGTTGTTACTGAAACTGGACTCAGTGAATACTGTGGCTAACCATTCAGAAGGCTATTTTGAGATGCAACACATTTTTGACCAAAGGCCTTTATCGCACCTTTGCCATGGGTTCATTCTATCACAATTTCCACCTTTCTGTTTAAGTGTATCCATGTATATTATATATTTATTTATTTAAGGAAAATAGGGCTTCCATTTGATATCCTATTAATTCACAAAATAAATTATTAAATAGGAATAAATTATTTTAAAAAATTAGGACCCTTTCCACCCGATCCTTTCAGTTAGCCAACGGTACACAGCAAGGTTGCCCACTGCCCACCATTCTGTTTGTCCTATCCTTAGACCCTCTCTTACAGGCTTTACGCAGACACCCGAATGTTCAGGGGGTAGTGGTGGGTGGCCAGGAGGTTTTAGTCTCAGCGTACGCTAAAGATGTACTGTTGACCTTGACAAAATCGAGTACCTCCATGAGGGCAGTCACGGATATTATCACTCGATTTGGACTAATATCTGGGTACAAAACGAACATGACCAAATCTAGCCCTCTCCTGATAGGGATGTGTGCGGAAGACACGGCATCTTAACATGACGCTCACTCTATACAGATAGCCAAAAGATCGATCTCATACCTAGGAATCCAACTGACGGCCGACCCTGCTAAATTATATGAATTAAACTACCCTCTCTATTGAAAGTCCTAACTAGGGACATGGAGAATTGGATGGAGAAGACTATCTCTTGGATTGGCCAAATTCGTTCCATTGAAATGAACATATTACAGAGATTACTTTTCCTATTCCAAGCTTTATCTCTACCAGTCACTAAAGCTGGGTTGGCACCGCTTTAAAAAGCGATTTGCAAATTTATCTGGCACAACAAGAGACACAAGTGTGTGGCGAAACGTATTGTACCGTCCGAAACGACTGGGAGGCCTATGATTGCCCAATCTATACTTCTATTATGTAGCAGCACAGTTAGCTTCAGTAGCCATGTGGCACGTCCCCTTGGAGGTGAGGAAGTGGGTAGATCTCAAGTCACTCCTGATTGGAGCAGACCTCCCACAATACCTTATGTGGATACCAAAGGAATTCAGGCTTATGATACGGACAGCGTGTCCAGCCATCTTAAACTCCCTTCGGCTGTGGGACGCTTCAGCTCAGAAATATAGCCTGGCCTCCTCTCCCTCACCACTAATGTCATACCTAAGGAACAGAGCATTCGCCACGGGACTAACCAAGCAGATTTCTTTAGATATCTGCAAATTGCAGATTTAGCGTAAGAAACCCACATCAGGGAAGCAGCACACACTGCTTTGACATTTTACGAGAGGCTATGCCTGAACAAACTATCACCTAAGGGACGGATCACACAAATGTTATCGCCCAAGTCTGCATGGAGACGAAGGACTGGGGTAGATTGACATATATAGACCATTGAGAGATGTACCTGGGAGAGGTACTGGAGGGCATAGAGTGGCAGGAGATCTGGGAAGCCAGCTGTTCCTCCTCCATATGCGTGTCTATGCAGGAACAATCCTTTAAGACAGTATTTTGGTGGTATACCACTCTGGTGGAGCTGTGTCGGATGCAAAAGATGCCGGACGACGTGTGTTGGAGAAGTTGCGGCTTCAGGGGCATCTATCAACAACTGGTAGGACTGTCCCAAAATCAGGATCTTCTGGGAATCGATCGGGGAAGTGGTAAGACAGGTTTTTCAAAGGGCACTACCCCTTGACCTCTGGATATACTTACTGAACAGGTCAGTGGATGGTTGGACCAAGCACGAACAACAGTTATTACAAAAGATCACATTGGCGGCCCGTAGAGCAATAGCACAGCATTGGCTAAAATTGAATCCCTCCCTCTCTCCCAGTGGTGATGGGTAAACTAAAAGATGTTTATATTATGGACGACTTAACGGCTAGGGTGCAAGGATCCACTAGGAAGTTTGACAAAATATGAGGCCCTTGGGTAAATTGTCCTCTAGCGGATTGAGACAGGCAAAGCTAAGACACAAGCCTCATGTCCCACCTGGCCGATTCAGACCTTGGCTACCTCGCTGAATAAGTGAAGCTGCCCATGAGAATAGCTTACCCTTCCTCCCCACCCCCGTTGGGTAGCGGTCCTGAGTCTGCAGGCAGACAGGGACCGCTCTTCCTGCACATACGGCCCAGCTCTCTCTCTTCTCCTCTTTTCTCTCTTTTTCCTTTCTTTCTGTCTTTGATTTTCTCTGTACCTTCTCCACATGTTGATTACTCAGTTTCTCAAAATGTGCAAATATATTACCATTAGGTTTTATGTTGCACTGTTGTTTTAAGAAGGGGACACGTGACGAGCAAGTGAAAACACTAGCATATGATGTAGTAAATATACAATGTGGTATCTGTCAAGTGCCAACATTCTCTTACTTAACCATAAAAACTGTGACGTCTTAGGCCTACAGGTCCTTACGGGCCCAGCTAGCGGGTTACGTTCCGGGCATGTACTATGCAGTTTACACTCCTGTTATATGAAATGTTTACTAAGCGTTATGACCTTATTGTAATGCTATGTAACCATCTGATCTGTTGATTGTCACGCACAAATAAATAATTATTTTTTAAAATAAAAAAAAATTAAGAAAGACAATTCTCAGGTTTACATTTAATCACTTCTATACACCAAGTGCACTTAAGGAAATTTAACTCAAAATAGTTTCACTAATTAATCCTGATTGTTAAAATGCCTAATATGCTTTGGATTTCAATAATTTTTTAGAAGTCATAAAACAAATATTGCAAGGAGTGAATTATGGGTTTTAAAGCTAAATATTTGAAAAATTTGGCATGCTGAGATTACAACTTTGATAGAAGCCCCAGAATCGAAAACCGCTAAACTGTATATTTGTAGAAAGTACATCCCCCAATTTATGTAACTAAGAGCATTTTGACACTTTTCATTTAACCATTTTATTGCAAACAAAGGTTAAATTATTTGTTGGTGTTTTTTTTTTTCAGACATATTTTATTTTGGGTAAATTCACAGATCACGTGTCCCACTACTGCAAATACCTCTTATTTGTATTCTGCTAGTGTTCGTGATGACAATAATACCCCCTTTTCCCTAACATTGCCCCTAATCCACTAATCCTAGAGAAAATCTAATCCTTATTCCTTCCCATAATCCTATCCATAATTCAACCCCTAGTCCTAGTTAGCAAAGCCCAGCACAGGATGCTGAGCATGGAGCAAACATGGAGACCTCACCAAGATCTTTTCAACCTCTGGGGGTTTTCCTGATACCATGGGAAATTTAAAATCACAGGGGCTGTGCGTGACTGCTCAACTATGGTTTCTAAATTAATTTAAAAAGCTTTGTACCATGCTCATTTAGAGCGTGGCACATAGCATATCTGTCAGTCTGGGACCAGTAATTGTGGCCGCAGCTGATGGCTGATGTGTGTTTCCTTCATCCTCCACACTGCCTTGTTGTTTGTCCATTATGGTGTTGTTGAATTGTTCCAAGAGAGGGCTTCCAGACCAGTTCAGACTGAGGGCACTGCAACTCTATGAGGTCTCCTGTGTGGTTCCCGGTCATTGTCATGGTCTGTCCCCACCCTTCCTTGTAAACATGGTGCTCTACTCATACTGGCTGTAATTTAATTGAACTTCTTACTGTGATTGTTTGCTTACAGTTCTTGGTGGTCTTGTGTTTACCAGACAAACAAATGCAGGTATAAAAACCCATTACCCCTTGCAGAACTTCTGTTAGGTACTAACCACTGCATTTCAGGAATGTCCCACAAGACTTTCCATTCTGGAGATGCGCTGACCCAACCATCTCTACTTGGCCTTGTCAAAAGTCACACAGATCTTTTTGCTTGACCATTTTTTCTGCTCCCAACATAGGAAATTCAATAACTGACTGCTCACTCGCTACCTTATATATCCCACCTTTTGTCAGGAGCCATTGTAACGATATAATCAATGTTATTCACTGATCACTGTATGTGACCTATTGATCCAAAAATAGATTATAATCTTAGGTGTATGAGGTAGTCTCGAACTCATGATAAATGGAATTATTTTCAGCTAATATATTCTATTTGCTCTAATTGTAAACAAATTATAATACGACAAAATTGTGACAAGAAAAAATATTTTTTTCACTTTTTTTTAGTTTATTAAAACTAAATAATGAGTAATGCATAAATTTATGGTATAACAATAAATCCATGTTTGTCCTTTAAAAAAAAAACAAAAACAATATTTGATTATCTACATGCTCTTTATAATTGGTGTGCATATTTGTAGATAGGGGTTTTGGGCATTGTTTAAGTGATGTATAGTTGCATATATGGTCTGTATATTACGTTGCTTTTAAAGTCTTTGGTGTATTAACACGAAGCGGTAAAATATACATAAACAGTGCGTATTGGTGTGCATTGTCGTTTGTAATATATGGCATTTACGAAACCATCCTTTATGACCCATTTTGTAAATCACTGCTGTTTTTTTCCGGTTTAATTTTTTTATTTTAAAAGTAAATTACAAAATGTAGGCGAAACAGTGCGGATAAAAAAAACTAAAAAAAATCACCATAAAGAACAAACCGTCCATAAAAATAAATAAATAAATAAAATCTCTGTAAAACTGGACAGCAAATTAAATCCAACATATTATTATTTTATTTTTTTTAAATCAATTTATTAGAGGTAATTGCAAATTAGCTGGAGCAAGGGAAAATAATAATATATATATAAATATTTTCAGTTCAGTGTCTAAATAATGCATTAAACATGGTAGTGGGGTCAGCTTCAGCCTGTAGAGCGAACTGGCTATTCCCTGGCTTGCTGCAATGACCCTAACCCTATTAAACGCTGCTACTCCAGCAGCCATTTCGCAGCAGTAAGCCCCGCCCCCCGCAAGGCTTGCTAGCGCCTCAGACGTCACGAGCAGCCATTACGTGAGCGGCGTCGGCGATGGCCGCAGACAAGATGTCGGCGAGAAGTGGGAAGGGAGGTCACGTCGCTGCGTCACGTGGCCCGCCGGCAGCCAATCGCGTCGATTGCTGGGGTTTCTGGTCGAAGGGCGCCTTTTCGACTGTGCCGTAAAGTGACGCAGCGTGGGCTCCCTCTCTCTGGAACGGTTACTGTCGTCGCTATTGTTGCGCAGAAGGGGAGTCCGGGGAAATCCTCCAGTTGTTGTTCGTGAGGGGAAACTCTACCGAGTGAGTGAGAGCAGCAGGTGAGCAGAGTGTCTCCTCATATTGCTGGTTATGGGGGGGAATATTGTGTCCAGTCCTTTATATGTCCTTACACCGACTGCTGTGTATCTATCTATATATATACACCTTGTTACAGGATATATAAACACACACTGGATACACAGCAGTTGTATATCTGGATATATTTATATATTAATCCCGCACTGAGCTCTCACACACAGTCAGCACACCTTGTTACAGGATATATAAACACACACTGGATACACAGCAGTTGTATATCTGGATATATTTATATATTAATCCCGCACTGAGCTCTCACACACGGTCAGCGCACCTTGTTACAGGATATATAAACACACACTGGATACACAGCAGTTGTATATCTGGATATATTTATATATTAATCCTGCACTGAGCTCTCACACACGGTCAGCGCACCTTGTTACAGGATATATAAACACACACTGGATACACAGCAGTTGTATATCTGGATATATTTATATATTAATCCTGCACTGAGCTCTCACACACGGTCAGCACACCTTGTTACAGGATATATAAACACACACTGGATACACGGCAGTTGTATATCTGGATATATTTATATATTAATCCCGCACTGAGCTCTCACACACGGTCAGCGCACCTTGTTACAGGATATATAAACACACACTGGATACACGGCAGTTGTATATCTGGATATATTTATATATTAATCCTGCACTGAGCTCTCACACACGGTCAGCGCACCTTGTTACAGGATATATAAACACACACTGGATACACGGCAGTTGTATATCTGGATATATTTATATATTAATCCCGCACTGAGCTCTCACACACAGTCAGCGCACCTTGTTACAGGATATATAAACACACACTGGATACACAGCAGTTGTATATCTGGATATATTTATATATTAATCCCGCACTGAGCTCTCACACACAGTCAGCGCACCTTGTTACAGGATATATAAACACACACTGGATACACGGCAGTTGTATATCTGGATATATTTATATATTAATCCCGCACTGAGCTCTCACACACGGTCAGCGCACCTTGTTACAGGATATATAAACACACACTGGATACACAGCAGTTGTATATCTGGATATATTTATATATTAATCCTGCACTGAGCTCTCACACACGGTCAGCGCACCTTGTTACAGGATATATAAACACACACTGGATACACGGCAGTTGTATATCTGGATATATTTATATATTAATCCTGCACTGAGCTCTCACACACTGTCAGCGCACCTTGTTACAGGATATATAAACACACACTGGATACACAGCAGTTGTATATCTGGATATATTTATATATTAATCCTGCACTGAGCTCTCACACACAGTCAGCGCACCTTGTTACAGGATATATAAACACACACTGGATACACAGCAGTTGTATATCTGGATATATTTATATATTAATCCCACACTGAGCTCTCACACACAGTCAGAGCACCTTGTTACAGGATATATAAACACACACTGGATACACAGCAGTTGTATATCTGGATATATTTATATATTAATCCCACACTGAGCTCTCACACACAGTCAGCGCACCTTGTTACAGGATATATAAACACACACTGGATACACGGCAGTTGTATATCTGGATATATTTATATATTAATCCTGCACTGAGCTCTCACACACGGTCAGCGCACCTTGTTACAGGATATATAAACACACACTGGATACACGGCAGTTGTATATCTGGATATATTTATATATTAATCCCGCACTGAGCTCTCACACACAGTCAGCACACCTTGTTGCAGGATATATAAACACACACTGGATACACGGCAGTTGTATATCTGGATATATTTATATATTAATCCTGCACTGAGCTCTCACACACAGTCAGCACACCTTGTTGCAGGATATATAAACACACACTGGATACACAGCAGTTGTATATCTGGATATATTTATATATTAATCCTGCACTGAGCTCTCACACACGGTCAGGGCACCTTGTTACAGGATATATAAACACACACTGGATACACGGCAGTTGTATATCTGGATATATTTATATATTAATCATGCACTGAGCTCTCACACACGGTCAGCGCACCTTGTTACAGGATATAAAAACACACACTGGATACACGGCAGTTGTATATCTGGATATATTTATATATTAATCCTGCACTGAGCTCTCACACACAGTCAGCACACCTTGTTACAGGATATAAAAACACACACTGGATACACAGCAGTTGTATATCTGGATATATTTATATATTAATCCTGCACTGAGCTCTCACACGATCAGCGCACCTTGTTACAGGATATATAAACACACACTGGATACACGGCAGTTGTATATCTGGATATATTTATATATTAATCCTGCACTGAGCTCTCACACACGGTCAGCACACCTTGTTACAGGATATATAAACACACACTGGATACACAGCAGTTGTATATCTGGATATATTTATATATTAATCCTGCACTGAGCTCTCACACACAGTCAGCACACCTTGTTACAGGATATAAAAACACACACTGGATACACGGCAGTTGTATATCTGGATATATTTATATATTAATCCCGCACTGAGCTCTCACACACGGTCAGCGCACCTTGTTACAGGATATATAAACACACACTGGATACACAGCAGGTGTATATCTGGATATATTTATATATTAATCC
>OW240917.1:230251001-230339998 GCA_933207985.1 Pelobates cultripes | reverse complement strand
AAGAGAGGGTCACATTACCGGACTCAGGAAACAGAGACACATAATATTACACCAACCACCGGCTAAGGCGACACCCGCATGATACACCAGCCGCACACAACACAAACACCAGGGAATATATAGAGGAACTACAGCGAACAAGCACGGATAGAACAGGATGAAACAACGTAACACAAATGCCCCCACACTACCGACAAGAACACAGGAAACACGGGCCGCAATAACAGACCCACTCGAAAGCTGTGCTGCCCATGAGACCGCAACAGACCCGGCACAACACACGACAACAAGCAGGAAAATAGGACGAGACAGCAGGGGCCACAAATGAGACGTGTGGGAAAGACACAGACTAAGTGACAGCAGTCCAGTAGCCCAAGACGCAATAAGCACCCACAACACATACCAGCTCAATACCTCAACACACACAGCCCTAGGAACGGGTTGAGCGCACGCGGCGCAGGCAAACTCCACTATAGATGCGATAAAAAAGCGCTGCAACATGTGACAAGTCCTAAAACAAGCATCAGAATACGCACCACACTCATCAAACAACACACACACCAGCCAGACCATACACAGCACGCACACTATGATAGCTAATAATTATATTACATTATATAGTTAAAAGTAAAATACTCGAACCGCCTCTGCGCAGGCACCTAAACGACACATCTGCTGCAATGTGAAACGAGCCTCTGCGCAGGCAACGAAACGCTAGGATATATACACAGTGACACAAGCCTCTGCGCAGGCAACTAAACGTTATGTTAGATGCAATGAAAAAACGCCTCTGCGCAGGCAACTGATTGTTCCGATCACCGCAACGAGAAACACGCCTCTGCGCAGGCAACCGACTGTAATGTTTAAATACAATCGTAAACCACGCTTATGACATGATACCAATAAAAATATTTAAAACAAAAAAGCAACACATTAAAAAAACAACAAATTGAATCAATTGCTCCAAAAACTAAACATACAAGTGTTGGTGAATAATCTCCTTTTATGTGGTTTATTTTTGTCATCTTGTGAAATGCATAAGTATTGTATGATTATGCAATATAACATCATTGGGTCTTTCCTTTGTTGTAGGGATGATTGCTAGTAATATTTTGTGAAAATTATGAAAAATGAATAAGTTTATTGATATTAAAACTATTATTAATATTAATATGGCAAACAATAATTATTTTAGGACCACACCAACCGTTTTTATTTTAAGAGATATCTACTATTTTAGAACATACAATAACTATATTACTTAAAAATATAATTTATTGTGACAACAACAATCTGTATTTTCTGGCATAATATGTCTGACCATGTCTGACAATGTGCAAAACTGTGTGCAAACTCTTTGTGCTTTAGTGTTACTTATGTTATGGGCAAATGCAAATATTACAAGTTTTAGAATGAAATGTTGTATTTCTTAAACTGTGTACTTTGTCTTTAAGAGATATTGTAAACTGACAAGGTGTTAGAACATATTGTTTTTCATAACTGTTTCTTTAAGCAATAACCTCAGTGCATAATATGTTTGCGCCATTTTGTCCCAGACGAATTACAATTACAATAATGCATAAACAAGCTTCAAGGCTATACTGCGACTCTTGCAGTACACAATATACTGTGGTAACCCCAAGTTAATGGAACTTCCCCAAATTTGGGAATCTCCCAAGACTGTACACTTACGACTTAGTATAAACAACAGATAACCTATTCAGACTTTAAGATGCCATCTTGAACGAAGTCAGGAAAATTTCCATGACATATACACCCTTTAGTTATGGCCTTGTATGTTTGCCAAGTTAAGGGATTACTATAGTGCCAGGAAAATGCTACCTGTTTTCCCTGAAGTATCTATAGGTGCTGCCCCTGAGTGGGGTGCCCCCACCTCAGGGAACCCTCCGCCTCGCCCTGGAAAGGGGTTAAAACTTCTTACCTTCGCCGCTTCGGGCGGGAACCTCCTCCCCTCCCATCTTCTCACGGCTGAATGCGCATCACAAAAGAGCTGCGCCACAAGATTCAGCTTCGTCGCGATAGGAAAGCATTTACAATGCTTTCTCATGGACGCTGGAGTACTTTCACACCGAAAAATCACAGTGAGAAGCACGCAAGCGCCTCTAGTGGCTGTCAATGAGACAGCCACTAGAGGATTAAGGGGAAGGCTTAACCCATTCATAAACATAGCAGTTTCTCTGAAACTGCTATGTTTATAAAAAAAAATGGGTTAACCCTAGAAGGACCAGGCACCCAGACCACTTCATTAAGCTGAAGTGGTCTGGGTGCCTAGAGTGGTCCTTTAAGGGAGGTCCTAAAATGAATAAAGTAAATGAACTACGGCAACCCTAAAATGGAGACACCTAAGGTATAAATAGGTGTACTTTTAAATGTTAAGACACAGAGGAGAGACTTGGAGACAGACGCTGCTCCATCTTAAAATGACAGAGAGGCTGACATGATGACATGTTCAGAAGAGTATGTTAACCTATTAATGATATTTGCAAGCATGTAATTTAATCTTATAAACTCTGCTATAATGGATTTTATATTTATATTTTTATATAATAAATATCCAAAAAGACAAAACTATTGGTTCCAAGACAATCCTTATTTTATATTGTATTCTCAATTATTTATATATGTTAAATAGAGGATCTCTTACACTATATAAAATTATGGCTAAGATATCTTTATGGTTAGCCCTACTAAGTTCTATGCTTTAAGACATTATAGTGGTAAATAAGGGAACCACATGCGGTTACACTTATAATTTGTAAACATTAGATTTGTGCATTCGTTTTTATACGAATGTGAATCAGTACAAATTCCAGGTAGAGAAACTTACCTTCGGCCACGATTCGCGTTGATCCCGGTTGGAGCATCAGGCAGATATCATCAGTGAAAGGGCAGTTTGTTTGTGGAAAATGCCCAAAAAAAATATGAACACAAACTTTGCCCAGTGTTTCTGATTAGGTGGCTACTAAAAAAAGACTGGACATACCCCATTTTGAATAGCCTGGGTTGTCTACTTTTGCAAATGGAATGCCATAATGGGGGTAATTCTCATTCCTTGGCTCCCATATGGTCTGAAAGGCAACATAAGCCATGTAAACCAATCTAGCAAACTGAAATGGGAAAGCCCAATTTTGACCCTAGAACTTTCCAAAACCCCATAAACCTGTACACGGGGGAGTACTGTTATACTCGTGAGACATTGCTGAACACAAATATATGTTATTTATTGCAGTAAAGCTAACAGTATCATGACATTTACAGTTAAAAAAAATAACAAAAATGTCTCAATTTCTCAAACTTTTTATATATTTTATTCATATTAAATTATGATTCATATATAAATATTTGATGTGAAATGAGAGACCTGTTTCACTTGAACAAAATTATATTTAATAAGTGTGGGTGCACTTAATATGAAAGAGGTAAATTATAGTTGAACAGCTTAAATTGTAGTTTTTTTTTTATTATTATTATTATTATTAGCCGGACCTTTTTTACATGGCCGCGGCTGCCATCTTTTTGGTGTCTACACCTCGCGGCGACCTTTTTTCTTACATGCTTTCCCGCTTTTTTTGCTCTGGAACACCCACTCCCCTGTTTGGAGTAGGTGTCCAGGATTAGTTGGTGGTGGACGGTTCCCTGTTTTCTGCACTCCCCTTCCTCTTTATTAAGTGACTGTGAGTACTGGGAATAGTTGTTCTTATGGGTTACTTAACCCTGTTCTCATTTTCTATTAAATTGTACCTTGCAATTCTGCTTCTCCATTATAATTCATTTAAAAAATGCAATCACCTAAGAATTTACCTGGTTCATCTGGGGCACAAATTGATCCCCAAGCCCCCCTGGTTTTTCCACCTATGGTCTCTGGGGATGAAGCTGATTTCCCAGCATCTGAGGAAATTCAAGCTATTATGGACATTACTGTCTCTAAATCTGTGTCAAAAGCCCTGGCATCTGCCATGGACATTAAGTCCTTTATGCAGGCTTTATTGCAAGTCCAGTTGGCGATCCCTCTGGCCTCTCACCACCCACACCCCGGATGTAAGGCCTCGGCTAAGCTAAAGCACTCCTCCAAATTGGTGATGGACAGTTCAAAACCTGTCAAAGATGGCGCGATTATACATTCACCGCACAAGAGAGCCTCTAGCCGGTCAAAAGCGGCTAGACACTGGAAATGGGCAAAAGCCCAAACTGATTCCAGATGAGGAGAGTGCCCTTACTTTAGATTCAGACCAATCTAATGATTTATCTGACCTGGATTTGGATTACAGATTTGAGGAGGATCATAAACCCTCTACTGACGTGCATGCCACTGGCACTCCTGGCTCTGATTTGGCCAAAGAGGGTAAAATACTTGACCAACAGGGCAAAACTTTATTTGAGCATGATGACTTACGTCACCCCCGCTCAGCGGAATGGTCACCGGGCGAGCATGTGGCTCGCTACGTCGCATCCCGGGTCCACAAGCCTCTGAATAAGGCAGCACGAAATAAATTGCAGGCTGAATGCCCATGCCCCACTGTACCAGATGATGTCTGCAAGACTCCCCAAATCGACCCCAAAATTATCCAATTCTTGTGCAAAACTGGGTGGTAACCAAAGAAAGGTTTGGATTTTGCCAAGGAATTGCCAAGATAAGGTCTTAGATATTTCGGGTCCAGCGACCAAGATCTTCGAGGCTGTGGAAGAATCCTTGGCTCAAGACGATTAACTAGATTGTCTCACAATTAGGGTCTGGATCCAGAGGGTAATATGCTTGATCAGCAATGCAAATACTGCTCTTGCCACAGAGCGCCATAAGTCAATTCTCTTAAAGATAGAGACAAAGCTCATTAATATGGCGATTACAGAGCCAGGCGCTCAAGCAAAAGGTTTCCTGTTTGGCGAGTCTTTTGTGAAAGACCTGGGCTCCTATGTCCAAACATTTACAGCCTTAGACAAGGTACAGTCAAATATTTAAAGGGTGTTTCACCCAAAGGTTTTTACTGGGGCTGGCAGAGCAAGGGGCTGTCTGTCCGGCAGAGTTAATAGAGGTTCACGCCCGAACCGAGGCTCCTACTTGGGGAGAACTCCCTTTCCTGAACAGAGGTGTGTTCCGACCTTCTTCCCTCAACGAGGCAGACCCTAGGTGTCATAGGCGCACAGGGTGCTGCTTCAGGATGACGTCCTTACAGTAAGCTATATAACGCAATTTTCTTCCCTGTTGATAATAGGGGGCAGACTCACACATTTTTCCATACCTGGGCTCTCATTACATCAGATCAATACTCAGCCTGGATACTCAGTGCTGTCCACTGGTATCTAATAGATTTTGTGTCCCTTCCTACACAACATGTTTTTTCCCCTCTAGACATGACCCTTGTTTCCGAGGAAGTACAAGAATTGGCACTTAAATGTGATATTCAAGAAGTCCCTATGCATACCCCAGGTTTTGTGAGCAATTTGTTTATTGTCCCCAAGAAAGGTGGCGGAACCCGCCCTGTCATCAATCTGAAACAACTAAATACTTATGTAACTTACCATCACATCAAGATGGAAGGCATTCATTGCCTAAGAGGATGGTCAAACTTGACCTAAGGGACGCATATCTCATGGTGCCCATTGCAGATGTTCATCAAGATTTCCTGCAATTCACGTGACAAGGAAGAAAATGGCGGTTCTGCGCCTTGGTGCGTCACCAAGCTTATGAAGCCCGTTATCGCTCTCCTCCGCAGTCTTGGGATTCGTCTAATCATTTATTTAGACGACATTCAGCTGTAATCTCAATCGATCCCTCTACTTCATACTCATCTTGGTTGGACCACAACCTTATTACAAAATCTGGGCTTCTTTATAAATTGGGAAAAGTTCATACTCATTCCCACTCAACGGATAGAGTTTCTGGGCCTCATAGTGGATTTGTCCAGGCAAACCCTATACCTAACAACGTCGAAAAACTCAAAAAAGAGATACGGCGCATTCTTGCCACTTCACAATTCTCTCTCAAGCATCTGGCCAGCGTGATAGGGCTCCTAGCTGCCTTCATACAAGCCATATTTCCAGGCCCCTTTCACTACAAAGCCCCTCAACGCCTACAGGCGTCATACCTCAGGGGTGGCGCCTCATACGAAGATATTGTGACACCAGACGCAGAGGCGAAGGAGGAACTCCACTGGTGGCTCCTACACATGGAGGCGTGGAATGGCAGAACCATTTTCGGCTCCAGATGTAGTTATAGAGTCGGACGCGAGTTCTTACAGATGGGGTACGCGCTGCGGAGATGTCTCCACAGGCGGACGATGGTCAGAAGTGGAGTCAACGTTGCATATAAAATGCCTAGAACTCCTAGCAGGGTCCTTGGCGATTCACAGCCTTTCCCCGTCCCTGTCACAGTGTTCAATCCTAGTAAAAACATCTCGGCTTTCTCCGTTATATCAACCATCTCGGAGGCACGAGATCGAAATTCCTGGCGAATTTGGCCCGAGACTTTTGGCAGTTTTGTCTTCAGCACAATATTGCTGTCAGAGCGGAATATATACCAGGGTTGTCCAACATTACGGTGGATTGGTACTCCCGCCATCTGCGAGATTCCAATGACAGGCACCTCGATCCCCGAATCTTCCAATGCATTTGGGATCTGTGGGGTCCTCTGGCAATAGACTTGTTTGCCTCTCGCTTGAATGCCAAACTTCCAAACTTTTTCAGTTGGAGACCGGACCCTACGGCATCGGCTACAAATGAATTCTCCCAGGACTGGTCCATCGCCAGGAATTACGCATTCCCTCCATTTGCCCTCATCCCTCTTTGCCTCCTCCATCTGTGGCGCCAATCGGGTTGCCTAGTGATAACCCCCATTTGGCCGTCGCAACCTTGGTTCCCTCCTCTACTGGAGATGGCTATAGATCACCCACGGCTCCTCCCGGACTCCCAATCTCTCCTACGGGACCCCGACGGGACCCTCCACCCCTTGATCCTCCACGGTCTCCTCTGCCTCATGGTGTGGCTAATTTCCAAGGTCCCTTGTCGATCAACAGAGTTTTGCAATCGACTCTCCGACTTCTCGAGGGTGCATGGGCTCCCGGCACGAGACAGTCTTCCAAGTCTGCTTGGCGCACATGGGATGGTTGGTGCGTATCACGAGGTGTGGATCCCATATCAACTCCTGTGATGACTGGACGCCACCCATTTGTGTGTCGTCTTCTCCGCAACATTCGCTTCGCAAGGCCACCCCTGCCTCACTATTCCTCCTTATGGGACGTCTCTCTGGTATTAAACTTCCTCATACTTTGGCCAGATAATGAATCTTTATCCCTGAAACAACTCTCGGCTAAACTGGTTATGCTGTTTTGCATGATCTCATGCAATAGAGTATTAGATGTTAGGGCACTCGATGTCGATAACCGCTCCTTCTCCCCAGACGGAGTTGTTTTTGACATTTCGCGGAGGACAAAATTGTCCTCCCAGTCAGTCTTATTTTCCCATGAAACCGCGACTATTGCCCGGTGGCATGCCTACTGGTTTACAAAGCACGTACCACCCCCCCCTTCAGACAGGTTCAGACCCCCAACTCTTCGTTTCCTTTTGTAAACCGCATGCTCCAGTATCCTCCCCTACCTTGGCTCGTTGGGTCAAATGGCTCATGTCCTTGGCAGGTATTTTCTCCTCAAATGATGGAAGATAAGAAAAGGGCTTTCAAAACATTTATATCAGAGGAGTTGAATGCTTCCTATAACAAATATAAGCATTTCAATGGGGCTTGCAAAAGGGCACTTAGATGGGCCAAACTTGAAAATGAAAAGCTAATAGCCAAAGAGAGTAAGTCCAACCCCAAAAAGGTTTTTTAAGTACGTTAATGTCAAAAAGGTCAAGAGTGAAAGTGTTGGTGCATTGAAAAAAGAGATGGGTGACTTAATCAAGACGGATGAGGACAAGGCAAAATTCAAAATAATAATTTTTCTTCAGTATGTAGGGAAGAAGACTCTATGGCTGTAGATTTGCAAATCCCTGTTACAAAAGCCTTACAGCAGACAGGTGATTTGTTAATACAGGATAAAATGCTACAGAAATAAAGTTAATGTAAACAAAGCCCCAGGAAAAGATGGTATTCACCCACACATGCTTAGGGAGCTTAGTGTAGAAATATTTATACAACTGTTTTTCATTTTTTAGGATTCTTTTCTTTCAAGCATTGAATCAGATGATTGAAGAAAAGCAGATGTGGTATCTAGCAACAAAAAGAGAGAATATGAGAAATCTGAGAGTTGACAAAAGCTTAGAGAAACTCAGTAGTTTGCCCTTCAGTTAATCCCTGCTCAGGTCTCAAAAATGTTTTTTTCTCACTTTTGCCATTACAAAGAAAACCTATACCATTTGCATATCAGACTGATCCCACCATAAAGGCTAGAACTGAAATACCGGCAAGTTTCCTCTGCACAAGAGATACTGCAACCCTGGAGAATTGTTTCGGCCTTCTTTGCGCCTCGTCAGGTGTCCACTTTTAAAAAGTATTCAAAAGCTCAACCTGGAAACTATAGACACGCAAGCTTAACATCTGTGGTTGGGAAATTATTTGCAGAGCTGTTATTCAAGAATTCATTTTCAACAATAATATCATTAGAATTAACATAGTGTTATGGAAGACAGGTCATGCCAAACTAGCTTAATTGTGTTTTATGCACAAGCGAGTAGATAATTTCTGCCATGTTTTCAAACGTTTGCTGATTATACTAAATTATCTTAAAGGGACACTGTAAGCATTTAAATAACTTATACTTAAAGGGACACTATAATCACCAGAACAACTACAGCCTAATGTAGTTGTTCTGGTGAACATAACATGTACCTGCAGCCTTTTGCTGTAAACACTGCCTTTTCAGAGGAAAGACAGTGTTTATATTGCTCCCTAGGGACACCTCATGTGGTCACTCCTCAGATGGCCACTGGAGGTGCTTCCTGAGGCAGTGCTGCACAGCCTGCAGCACTGATGTTCAGCGTCAATTCTGATTATGTCAGCCAAGAAGGCGGATCGGGGGCGGGCCAGTGCTGGCGGACACACACAGCACTGGAAATAAGATACGTTTATTACCTTTTAAGGGCGCAAGCCACCTAAATGGTGGTTTTACACTATAGGGTCTGGAATACATGTTTGTGCTCCTGACCCTATAGTGTTCCTTTAAATGTTTTTTTGCATAAGAATAATATGCAAAGATATTATTTATATGTATGTAGAGAGGTTGTTTATTCAAGGAGAATTCTGATTGCCATTATGGAGTCAAGAAGGAATTATGTTTCCCTCTTTGTGGCATAAATGGAAATGGGTACAATTGGGTTATTTGCCTTCTTTTGGATCAACAACATAAACTAATGTGTAGCAAGGTTGAACTTGATGTACTTTGGTCTTTTCCCCATCTTTGAATGGCTGCCCTGTGGAACTATGCTCCCATTAATCTGGTGCTGAAAGAATAGAGACTATATGGCATGTGGAGGAGCTTGGAGGCCAGTCCCCTTTCTAGAAGCTGTGAACCCTCTGTTGTTACTGAAACTGGACTCAGTGAATACTGTGGCTAACCATTCAGAAGGCTATTTTGAGATGCAACACATTTTTGACCAAAGGCCTTTATCGCACCTTTGCCATGGGTTCATTCTATCACAATTTCCACCTTTCTGTTTAAGTGTATCCATGTATATTATATATTTATTTATTTAAGGAAAATAGGGCTTCCATTTGATATCCTATTAATTCACAAAATAAATTATTAAATAGGAATAAATTATTTTAAAAAATTAGGACCCTTTCCACCCGATCCTTTCAGTTAGCCAACGGTACACAGCAAGGTTGCCCACTGCCCACCATTCTGTTTGTCCTATCCTTAGACCCTCTCTTACAGGCTTTACGCAGACACCCGAATGTTCAGGGGGTAGTGGTGGGTGGCCAGGAGGTTTTAGTCTCAGCGTACGCTAAAGATGTACTGTTGACCTTGACAAAATCGAGTACCTCCATGAGGGCAGTCACGGATATTATCACTCGATTTGGACTAATATCTGGGTACAAAACGAACATGACCAAATCTAGCCCTCTCCTGATAGGGATGTGTGCGGAAGACACGGCATCTTAACATGACGCTCACTCTATACAGATAGCCAAAAGATCGATCTCATACCTAGGAATCCAACTGACGGCCGACCCTGCTAAATTATATGAATTAAACTACCCTCTCTATTGAAAGTCCTAACTAGGGACATGGAGAATTGGATGGAGAAGACTATCTCTTGGATTGGCCAAATTCGTTCCATTGAAATGAACATATTACAGAGATTACTTTTCCTATTCCAAGCTTTATCTCTACCAGTCACTAAAGCTGGGTTGGCACCGCTTTAAAAAGCGATTTGCAAATTTATCTGGCACAACAAGAGACACAAGTGTGTGGCGAAACGTATTGTACCGTCCGAAACGACTGGGAGGCCTATGATTGCCCAATCTATACTTCTATTATGTAGCAGCACAGTTAGCTTCAGTAGCCATGTGGCACGTCCCCTTGGAGGTGAGGAAGTGGGTAGATCTCAAGTCACTCCTGATTGGAGCAGACCTCCCACAATACCTTATGTGGATACCAAAGGAATTCAGGCTTATGATACGGACAGCGTGTCCAGCCATCTTAAACTCCCTTCGGCTGTGGGACGCTTCAGCTCAGAAATATAGCCTGGCCTCCTCTCCCTCACCACTAATGTCATACCTAAGGAACAGAGCATTCGCCACGGGACTAACCAAGCAGATTTCTTTAGATATCTGCAAATTGCAGATTTAGCGTAAGAAACCCACATCAGGGAAGCAGCACACACTGCTTTGACATTTTACGAGAGGCTATGCCTGAACAAACTATCACCTAAGGGACGGATCACACAAATGTTATCGCCCAAGTCTGCATGGAGACGAAGGACTGGGGTAGATTGACATATATAGACCATTGAGAGATGTACCTGGGAGAGGTACTGGAGGGCATAGAGTGGCAGGAGATCTGGGAAGCCAGCTGTTCCTCCTCCATATGCGTGTCTATGCAGGAACAATCCTTTAAGACAGTATTTTGGTGGTATACCACTCTGGTGGAGCTGTGTCGGATGCAAAAGATGCCGGACGACGTGTGTTGGAGAAGTTGCGGCTTCAGGGGCATCTATCAACAACTGGTAGGACTGTCCCAAAATCAGGATCTTCTGGGAATCGATCGGGGAAGTGGTAAGACAGGTTTTTCAAAGGGCACTACCCCTTGACCTCTGGATATACTTACTGAACAGGTCAGTGGATGGTTGGACCAAGCACGAACAACAGTTATTACAAAAGATCACATTGGCGGCCCGTAGAGCAATAGCACAGCATTGGCTAAAATTGAATCCCTCCCTCTCTCCCAGTGGTGATGGGTAAACTAAAAGATGTTTATATTATGGACGACTTAACGGCTAGGGTGCAAGGATCCACTAGGAAGTTTGACAAAATATGAGGCCCTTGGGTAAATTGTCCTCTAGCGGATTGAGACAGGCAAAGCTAAGACACAAGCCTCATGTCCCACCTGGCCGATTCAGACCTTGGCTACCTCGCTGAATAAGTGAAGCTGCCCATGAGAATAGCTTACCCTTCCTCCCCACCCCCGTTGGGTAGCGGTCCTGAGTCTGCAGGCAGACAGGGACCGCTCTTCCTGCACATACGGCCCAGCTCTCTCTCTTCTCCTCTTTTCTCTCTTTTTCCTTTCTTTCTGTCTTTGATTTTCTCTGTACCTTCTCCACATGTTGATTACTCAGTTTCTCAAAATGTGCAAATATATTACCATTAGGTTTTATGTTGCACTGTTGTTTTAAGAAGGGGACACGTGACGAGCAAGTGAAAACACTAGCATATGATGTAGTAAATATACAATGTGGTATCTGTCAAGTGCCAACATTCTCTTACTTAACCATAAAAACTGTGACGTCTTAGGCCTACAGGTCCTTACGGGCCCAGCTAGCGGGTTACGTTCCGGGCATGTACTATGCAGTTTACACTCCTGTTATATGAAATGTTTACTAAGCGTTATGACCTTATTGTAATGCTATGTAACCATCTGATCTGTTGATTGTCACGCACAAATAAATAATTATTTTTTAAAATAAAAAAAAATTAAGAAAGACAATTCTCAGGTTTACATTTAATCACTTCTATACACCAAGTGCACTTAAGGAAATTTAACTCAAAATAGTTTCACTAATTAATCCTGATTGTTAAAATGCCTAATATGCTTTGGATTTCAATAATTTTTTAGAAGTCATAAAACAAATATTGCAAGGAGTGAATTATGGGTTTTAAAGCTAAATATTTGAAAAATTTGGCATGCTGAGATTACAACTTTGATAGAAGCCCCAGAATCGAAAACCGCTAAACTGTATATTTGTAGAAAGTACATCCCCCAATTTATGTAACTAAGAGCATTTTGACACTTTTCATTTAACCATTTTATTGCAAACAAAGGTTAAATTATTTGTTGGTGTTTTTTTTTTTCAGACATATTTTATTTTGGGTAAATTCACAGATCACGTGTCCCACTACTGCAAATACCTCTTATTTGTATTCTGCTAGTGTTCGTGATGACAATAATACCCCCTTTTCCCTAACATTGCCCCTAATCCACTAATCCTAGAGAAAATCTAATCCTTATTCCTTCCCATAATCCTATCCATAATTCAACCCCTAGTCCTAGTTAGCAAAGCCCAGCACAGGATGCTGAGCATGGAGCAAACATGGAGACCTCACCAAGATCTTTTCAACCTCTGGGGGTTTTCCTGATACCATGGGAAATTTAAAATCACAGGGGCTGTGCGTGACTGCTCAACTATGGTTTCTAAATTAATTTAAAAAGCTTTGTACCATGCTCATTTAGAGCGTGGCACATAGCATATCTGTCAGTCTGGGACCAGTAATTGTGGCCGCAGCTGATGGCTGATGTGTGTTTCCTTCATCCTCCACACTGCCTTGTTGTTTGTCCATTATGGTGTTGTTGAATTGTTCCAAGAGAGGGCTTCCAGACCAGTTCAGACTGAGGGCACTGCAACTCTATGAGGTCTCCTGTGTGGTTCCCGGTCATTGTCATGGTCTGTCCCCACCCTTCCTTGTAAACATGGTGCTCTACTCATACTGGCTGTAATTTAATTGAACTTCTTACTGTGATTGTTTGCTTACAGTTCTTGGTGGTCTTGTGTTTACCAGACAAACAAATGCAGGTATAAAAACCCATTACCCCTTGCAGAACTTCTGTTAGGTACTAACCACTGCATTTCAGGAATGTCCCACAAGACTTTCCATTCTGGAGATGCGCTGACCCAACCATCTCTACTTGGCCTTGTCAAAAGTCACACAGATCTTTTTGCTTGACCATTTTTTCTGCTCCCAACATAGGAAATTCAATAACTGACTGCTCACTCGCTACCTTATATATCCCACCTTTTGTCAGGAGCCATTGTAACGATATAATCAATGTTATTCACTGATCACTGTATGTGACCTATTGATCCAAAAATAGATTATAATCTTAGGTGTATGAGGTAGTCTCGAACTCATGATAAATGGAATTATTTTCAGCTAATATATTCTATTTGCTCTAATTGTAAACAAATTATAATACGACAAAATTGTGACAAGAAAAAATATTTTTTTCACTTTTTTTTAGTTTATTAAAACTAAATAATGAGTAATGCATAAATTTATGGTATAACAATAAATCCATGTTTGTCCTTTAAAAAAAAAACAAAAACAATATTTGATTATCTACATGCTCTTTATAATTGGTGTGCATATTTGTAGATAGGGGTTTTGGGCATTGTTTAAGTGATGTATAGTTGCATATATGGTCTGTATATTACGTTGCTTTTAAAGTCTTTGGTGTATTAACACGAAGCGGTAAAATATACATAAACAGTGCGTATTGGTGTGCATTGTCGTTTGTAATATATGGCATTTACGAAACCATCCTTTATGACCCATTTTGTAAATCACTGCTGTTTTTTTCCGGTTTAATTTTTTTATTTTAAAAGTAAATTACAAAATGTAGGCGAAACAGTGCGGATAAAAAAAACTAAAAAAAATCACCATAAAGAACAAACCGTCCATAAAAATAAATAAATAAATAAAATCTCTGTAAAACTGGACAGCAAATTAAATCCAACATATTATTATTTTATTTTTTTTAAATCAATTTATTAGAGGTAATTGCAAATTAGCTGGAGCAAGGGAAAATAATAATATATATATAAATATTTTCAGTTCAGTGTCTAAATAATGCATTAAACATGGTAGTGGGGTCACCTTGTTACAGGATATATAAACACACACTGGATACACGGCAGTTGTATATCTGGATATATTTATATATTAATCCTGCACTGAGCTCTCACACACAGTCAGCGCACCTTGTTACAGGATATATAAACACACACTGGATACACAGCAGTTGTATATCTGGATATATTTATATATTAATCCCGCACTGAGCTCTCACACACGTCAGCCATCTTGTTACAGGATATATAAACACACACTGGATACACGCAGTTGGTATATCTGGATATATTTATATATTAATCCTCACACTGAGCTCTCACACACCTGTCAAATGCACTTTTGTTACAGGATATATAAACACACACTGGATACACAGCAGTTGTATATCTGGATATATTTATATATTAATCCTGCACTGAGCTCACACACGGTCAGCGCACCTTGTTACAGGATATATAAACACACACTGGATACACAGCAGTTGTATATCTGGATATATATATATATTAATCCCGCACTGAGCTCTCACACACAGTCAGCGCACCTTGTTACAGGATATATAAACACACACTGGATACACAGCAGTTGTATATCTGGATATATTTATATATTAATCCCGCACTGAGCTCTCACACACGGTCAGCGCACCTTGTTACAGGATGTATAAACACACACTGGATACACAGCAGTTGTATATCTGGATATATTTATATATTAATCCTGCACTGAGCTCTCACACACGGTCAGCGCACCTTGTTACAGGATATATAAACACACACTGGATACACGGCAGTTGTATATCTGGATATATTTATATATTAATCCCGCACTGAGCTCTCACACACGGTCAGCGCACCTTGTTACAGGATATATAAACACACACTGGATACACAGCAGTTGTATATCTGGATATATTTATATATTAATCCTGCACTGAGCTCTCACACACAGTCAGCGCACGTTGTTACAGGATATATAAACACACACTGGATACACAGCAGTTGTATAGCTGGATATATTTATATATTAATCCCGCACTGAGCTCTCACACACGGTCAGCGCACCTTGTTACAGGATATATAAACACACACTGGATACACGGCAGTTGTATATCTGGATATATTTATATATTAATCCCGCACTGAGCTCTCACACACGGTCAGCGCACCTTGTTACAGGATATATAAACACACACTGGATACACGGCAGTTGTATATCTGGATATATTTATATATTAATCCTGCACTGAGCTCTCACACACAGTCAGCACACCTTGTTACAGGATATATAAACACACACTGGATACACAGCAGTTGTATATCTGGATATATTTATATATTAATCCTGCACTGAGCTCTCACACACGGTCAGCACACCTTGTTACAGGATATATAAACACACACTGGATACACAGCAGTTGTATATCTGGATATATTTATATATTAATCCTGCACTGAGCTCTCACACACGGTCAGCGCACCTTGTTACAGGATATATAAACACACACTGGATACACGGCAGTTGTATATCTGGATATATTTATATATTAATCCCGCACTGAGCTCTCACACACGGTCAGCGCACCTTGTTACAGGATATATAAAACACACACTGGATACACAGCAGTTGTATATCTGGATATATTTATATATTAATCCTGCACTGAGCTCTCACACACGGTCAGCGCACCTTGTTACAGGATATATAAACACACACTGGATACACAGCAGTTGTATATCTGGATATATTTATATATTAATCCGCACTGAGCTCTCACACACGGTCAGCGCACCTTGTTACAGGATATATAAACACACACTGGATACACAGCAGTTGTATATCTGGATATATTTATATATTAATCCTGCACTGAGCTCTCACACACGGTCAGCGCACCTTGTTACAGGATATATAAACACACACTGGATACACAGCAGTTGTATATCTGGATATATTTATATATTAATCCCGCACTGAGCTCTCACACACGGTCAGCGCACCTTGTTACAGGATATATAAATACACTGGATACACAGCAGTTGTATATCTGGATATATTTATATATTAATCCAGCACTGAGCTCTCACACGGTCAGCGCACCTTGTTACAGGATATATAAACACACACTGGATACAGCAGTTGTATATCTGGATATATTTATATATTAATCCCGCACTGAGCTCTCACACACGGTCAGCGCACCTTGTTACAGGATATATAAACACACACTGGATACACGGCAGTTGTATATCTGGATATATTTATATATTAATCCTGCACTGAGCTCTCACACACGGTCAGCGCACCTTGTTACAGGATATATAAACACACACTGGATACACGGCAGTTGTATATCTGGATATATTTATATATTAATCCTGCACTGAGCTCTCACACACAGTCAGCACACCTTGTTACAGGATATATAAACACACACTGGATACACAGCAGTTGTATATCTGGATATATTTATATATTAATCCTGCACTGAGCTCTCACACACGGTCAGCGCACCTTGTTACAGGATATATAAACACACACTGGATACACGGCAGTTGTATATCTGGATATATTTATATATTAATCCCGCACTGAGCTCTCACACACGGTCAGCGCACCTTGTTACAGGATATATAAACACACACTGGATACACAGCAGTTGTATATCTGGATATATTTATATATTAATCGTGCACTGAGCTCTCACACACGGTCAGCACACCTTGTTACAGGATATATAAACACACTGGATACACCGTAGTTGTATATCTGGAAGGGGCACACTCAGTGTTTAAAAATAAAATAAAATATTTAACCCCTTAAGGACCAAACTTCTAGAAAAAAAGGGAATCATGACATGTCATGTGTCCTTAAGGGGTTATGGTTACATTAAATCAACGTTTCAGTCAACTTTCATCAAGAGCCTGAGTGCGCTCCTTTATGGTAGAGTGTGTGTAAATATAATAGGAGCGCACTGAAAAAATAAAATTAACATATGTTTTAAACACATTTTAATGTAAGCTCATTGAGCAGGGCCCTCCATCCCCTCTGTTTCCTGTACATTTGTTGTCTGGTTACAATTACATGTCTGTTAGGCCATCCATTGTACAGTGCTACGGAATCTGATGGCGCTAGATAAAAAATTAATAATATAAGCAATGTTTACATTAAATCAACATTTGTCCATGTGTGGACTTTCATCAGGAGCCTGAATGTGCTCCTTTGTGGTAGTATGCGCGCGCGCGCGCGCGTGTGTGTGTGTGTGTGTGTGTGTGTGTCTTTCCTTCCTTCCAAAATACAAGAGTATTGCAGTATGCAATGATTACTTTTATTTATTCAACTAACATAATCATTCAGAACAGAGGATGAGAGGGAAAACTCTCGAAAGCTTGTCTCTTAAGTATTATGTTAGTCCAATATATAGTATAATTGCATACTGTATTTTGGCATATTGTCGGTTGGCTTACCCAATACACATTTGTTTCCTGGTCCATCTTGTTTCCTGGACACACCTATCTCCATGCAGTCTGGTAGGTGCCTCACCGTATGTAGCATAATTAATGTAGAATGCAAGAGCTAAATCAATTAATGCTCCATATCAGTTTTACATACTACAGTGTTACTTTTCACGTGTTGTCCATCTTGATTAGTGGTCAGGGACACATGGGTAAATCTGGCACTCCTAATCAAAGGAATACACTTTTCTGTTTCCATTCATTTGTGGTTTTACAAACCCTATTGATTTTCTTAAAATATTATGTTATTGCTCAAATCTCTTCCAAGCCATGCAGACATTGGTTACAGATTTGCATTCTGTTTATTTTTCTTGCACTGTTTGCAAAAGGACCAGAAGTTACCTGGGGTTGCTTTATGGTCAATGAAAATAAATTCCCCTGAGCATGCTGCTTCTTTCGTAAGCAATTACATTTTTGTGTTCTACAATGGATTATTGAATTAATCATTTCGTTTGTGTTCGCTATTTCGTAGGGTGCAACATGTTTCTTTGTAAAGTGTTCTCTAGTACCTGGCTCCTCCGTTCTGTGTAGATGCTTTATTTTGTTTGAGTTGTTCGCAAAGTCTCCTGTTTTATGTTGGGCATCAGACGGACTTGTGAAATGCTTTGATTGTGGCGTGATTATATGTAGTGCTTCTTATTTCTTTAGTCACTAGATTATCCTTGGAATCAGAAATATTTGAGTATTCCTTAACCCCTTCAGGAAAGTCTTTTTTTTTTATTTTTTTTATTTTTTTAAATTTGTATTTCTGTCTGACATTTTAGCTGTGAATGTCAGAATACTGTTAGGTATTACTGCAAAAAAATGCCCATATTTGTAATCAGCGATGTCTCACGAGTACAACAGTACCCCCCATTAGCAGGTTTTATGGTGTTTTTGAAAGTTACAGGGTCAAATATAGAACGTTCCATTTTCAAATTGAAATTTGCCAGATTAGTAATGTTACCTTTGAGACGGTGTGGTAGCCCAGGAATGAGAATTATCCCCATAATGGCATTCCATTTGAAAAAGTAGACAAGCCAAGGTATTGAACGTGGGGTATGTTTAGTCTTTTTTTAGTAGCCACTGTCACAAACACTGGCCAAAGTTAGCGTTCATATTTGTTTTTTGTGTGAAAAAAGCAAAAAACTAATATTTGGCCCATTTGCAATACCTTGGGTTGTCTACTTTTGCAAATGGTATGTCATCACAGGGGTAATTCTTATTCCTGTGCTACCATACGCTCTCAAAGGCAACATAACCAATCTGGCAAATTTCAATGTCAAAAAATGAAATGCAAGCATTATATGTGACTCTCTAACTTTCCAAAACACAATAAAACCTGTACATGGGGGGGTATTGTTATTCTCGGTAGACTTCACAAATATTAGTGTTTGAAAAAAGTAAAACATATTACAACAATAATATAGTCCATAAAAGTGCTGTTTGTTTGTAAAAAATGCAAAAAACTTCACTTTTACTTAAAATATCATCGATGTAATACAATTTACCAGTTTGAAACACTAATATTTGAGTTCAGCGAAGGTCTTCCGAGTAAAACAGTACCCCCTATGTACAGGTTTTATGGTGTCTTGGAGAGTTACAGGGTCAAATATAGTGCTTGCGAATTAAATTCTCTGCACTTTCTCCCTGTGTTGTCAGGCATGTCAATCAAATTTTAATTACTAATGTAATTGTGTGTGTGCGCTATTGTATTCCAATGCTTTCCTATCGGGAAGCATTGGATTGGCTGAGATCGTCAAGAATGATCTCTACCATGGAGGTGGGGCTAGCCTCAGCGTCATTAGCACTGCGTGAGTAAAAACACCTTTCCCATGTGATTGAAGGGAAGACTCTGACACTCCGACATACATACAGACACACACTCACAAGTAATTATTTTATTTAAATCCACCCAACCTCCTTATTTCTGGAGAGCTGGAGTGGACAGGCTTTCCCTGGGGTCAAGTCATCTCCCTCTCACGCACAGTTTAGGGGGCCGGGGTGACGTCATAACTCGCCTCGCGAGGGAGCAGAGCCGCAGCCTTAAGTCATCCGTCCGCCTTCCCCTCCCCCCCTGCTCTCCATGAGCCGTTTGCCTCTCTCAACAATAAATGAGCCAGCCACCCCACTCCAACAGCTCTCCATGAACCTGCCGCCCCCCTCCCTCCCTCAGCAATACATGACCCAGCCGACCGCCTCCCTCAGTCAGCAGCCTGCCTTAGCCCTCCGTGATCCGACTGCCCGCCTCTGCTCTCAGTCAGCTGGTCATCTCTGGGGCTGAACAGGCTCACAAATCCCATGATGTCTAGAGTGTCCCTTTAAACAGGGCTCAACAAATCACAGGTCGCCATGGCGACCAGGATATTTGTCCTGGCGCCTGGGATTTGTCAAGCCCTGCTTGAAGGGACACTCTAGACATCATAATCACGTATGCTTAATTAAAAATGGTATGTCAGCACTGATGTGTATGAACTTGAAGGTACTGCTGGATGGGGAGGGGGCAGTTCCTGCTTATGTAAGAATGCTTGCTTAGAGTTCCAACTAGTTTTACTTTAACGGGACACTTCAGGCACCAGAACTACTTTATCTAAATTTCTTTGCAAGCCAGTCTAATGAATGGGGAGTTACTGGCTGAGACCTTTAGCTGACTGTTTTCAACCAATTGGTTGTGGCACTTTGTGCTTCATATAAGGGAAAATTGAGAAGCCAGATGCTGCCTGTGGGGAGTGGACATTGCTGCTGGAGGCAACTTAGGGGTTGAAATGTTAGAGAACGGTTTAACCCATTGAGGTAAGAGTACCTCCAAGGGCCTCTTGGCACCACGACAGTCATTTAGATGAAGCTATTTTGGTGCCTGGAGTGCCCCTTTAATAAAGCCGTTTTTGTGTATAGATTGTGCCTGTGAAGTTTCACTGCTTAACTGATATTTGGGAGTTTAATTTATGCAGCCCTAGCCATACCTCCCCTGATACTGACAGCCTGCATAAAGACAAAATTGTTTGTTTGTGACCAAGTGTCTACTAAAAAGACTGGACATACCCCATTTGCAATACCTTGGGTTGTCTACTATTGCAAATGGTATGCCATCATGGGGGTAATTCTCATTCCTGGACTACTATACAGTCTCAAAGGCAACGTAACTAATCTGGCGAATTTCAATGTGAAAAAAGTGTAACATGCTATATTTGACCCTGCAACTTCCCAAAACACCATAAAACCTGTACATAGGGGGTACTGTTTTACACGAGACATAATTGAATACAAATATGTGTATTTTATTGCAGTAAAAACAAACAGTATTTTGACATTCACAGTTAAAATGTCACGTAGAACTAAGAAAATGTAAAAAAAAAAAAAAACTTTCTCCCATTTTTTTTTTTTACATTTTATTCATATTAAATTATGTTCCATACCTAAATATTTGATGTTAAATGAAAGCCCTGTTTTCCCCTGAATAGAATGATATATAATTCACCTCTTTAATATTAAAGGCACATATATATAATATATATATATATATATATATATATATATATATATATATATATATATATATATATATATATATATATATATATATATAAATAAGGGTGCCTTTAATATTAAAGAGGTGAATTACGGTTGGACAGACATATAGCGCAAATGCCAGGTTTTGTTTTGATCACAACTTGTACATTTGGCTCAGTCCTTAAGGGGTTAAAACAGAAATACAAAATATATCATTTTTGGTTTGGTTTTATTTGCTGCAAAAGTATATCATTTTACTCTTTTGGTTAATGCTCTTGCCTCACCAGTAGGTAGCTGAAAATTGTCAGGTGGTTCTTATGTTATTCATGCACAGGAAAAGTTTCTGGAATGTGAAAATTTGTGAATGAAGCTTCCTTGTATATCTAATTAATGAAATGTTAGACTCGATGAGGATGTGTGCTTGATTATGAGATCCACTCATAGTGAGATTTGTCTGCCTCCACCTTAACGGATTGTATTTCAAATCCAAGATGTTTTCAATTGCTTGAATCACTGCCAATGTCAGACACTGTAATTAGAATAATGTCCAGGATAATATAAAAAATTGTCGTGAAATTGTTTGCAAGCAAATGTGTAAAATGCATTAATTTAAATACTTATTCGTAAAGCATCAATTGGGTTGTCTTACAAAAAGAACAATGTTTTATTTTACAACAAATGTCTTAAATGTGTGCTTATTGGATTATTCTATTTAACCTGCATTGCAGAGATATGAAAAAAATACATTATCCAAGCTATTTCTGATCATTTTGAAATTTTGTGCATGGAAATCTTTTTTTGTGAATTTACGTTTGGATCTGACAGCTATGCCTCGGCAAAGAAGCAAGCCTTCTAGTCCTTCCCTGCTCAACCGAACAAACGGCGATGATCCCAGCGATTTAGATAAAACAGTTTTTATTGGCAATTTGCCTACAATCTCCGTGGATCGCAAAGAGATGGAAGAAATGTTTTCCAAATATGGAAAAATTAGTGGTTAGTACAGTTTTATATACTACTACTACTACTACTAGATTTTGGATGGAAGGTCCTCATCAGCCTTTTATATTTATTTTGACATGGAAGTTTGCTTATGTTGTAAAGAAAGCCTTAAGCCACATGTCTGGGACAACAAGTTACCCACCTCTTCCTGTCTCATAAAACGACTTGTCTCGTTTGTGTAGTACAAATGTTACATGGATAATACTTAAAGTGTAATCTGCCACTGGCTTTGCAAAATGAAATGTAAAGCAAAGGACCTAACATGATCTGAAGTCTGCCATTTGAAATTAAAACAGCGTATTCCATTCGCTGAAATAAAAAATAAAATGTTACTGCAGCCAAATATCAGCTTAGCGCCCACACTTACACAGCTCTATCTCTTGCATTTAAAAAAATATATATTTTTAGAACACAGCTTATTTTCTTGTTCGTTTTTTGAACTGTTTTATTTCTAAACTTAGAGCACCAGAAAGGTGCGATCTCTGGCTGTAACTACTGTTACTTTTCTAGGCCTCCGCATGTTCCGTGGCTATGGGTTTGTGCAATATGAACGGGAAGAAGATGCAAAAGCAGCTGTGCAGGGGGAGAAGGGTCGCACGTATAAAGGGCATAGATTAGGTAAGGCAAAGCGTTAAATAGTTCTGAAAATTGTCAGCCTGATGTGTGGATCCCAATGCGTTTAGCAAAGACTTATCCTTGTGGAGTTCTAGTGGCTTTCCTGTCGGATTTTGTGCAATTTTATGCATTTTAATTGGGTATATTGGGAGATGACATTTTATCACACCATGTTCCTCTAGTGATGACACGGAAGGGTGAAAGCTCTGTTATGTAGCTATGTCAACATATAGGATCCCTGTGGTGATAGTCCATTTTGTAGTGCTTCTGGGAAATATGTGAATTTTCGTTTGGTATGTTTCCAATGCTGAGGCATGCAGTGCTCCTCTGCCTCAGATGAACAACATATACTGATTCGGAAATGGTGCAAACCCTGCTTCCTTTTCATTTTACATGAACTGTTTTGTATGAAGCAAACACAAGCTTAGTGTAAGTATAACGTCTGTGGACCATAAAGCTTAATAAACTGGTTGTGGGTGGAGTTTATCTTCAGTAGATTTCACCATAATAAAAACAGTTACACGACACTCAAAGCCAGCCTTTTCAACTACTGGCATCATACTGAGTCAATAAAACTTTCTTTCATTGGCACTGGGTGCTTCACTAGAATCAAGAGTAATTGAACCCAAAGTGGATACGGTTTGTTTTGTGTGTTCCTTTTGTGTCTATATTCAGATGCCTTCTCTTTTCCATCTCCCACTCATTTGATGTACATTTAAATACCTGGCATCTTTCTGTGCAAGAAGATTGGTCGTGTGTTCCCTACCCCCAGTATTCTTCGATTTTTGGGGGGGAAATGCCAATAGAGCCTTGACAATATTTCTGGCATTCCATGAGGTGGAATTTGTTCACAGTGTGGGCCAGCTCTCTTCCTCCATTATATGTGCCATTCATTATTCACCATTTGCTTAGGTGGGACAATTGACACTTCTTCCACTTTTGGTATGCATTATAAAGATATAGACACACACACCCTGCCCAATATTGTGTAGGTCCCCCTCGTGCTGCTAAAACAGTTCTGATGTTTCCAGACATGGACTCCACAAGACCTCTGAACATGTCCTGTAATATCGCATAGAAGGACATTAGCAGCAGATCCTTTAATGTGCTGCAAGGTGGGGCCTCCATGTATTGGATTTGTTGTCCCTGAACATCTCTCAAATGCTCAATCGTATTGAGATCTTGAATTTGGAGGCCAAGGCAACACCTTGAACTATTTGTCATGTTCCTCAAATCATTCCTGAACAATTTTTGCAGTGTAGCAGGGTGCATTATCCTGCTTAAAGAGGCTACTGCCATCTGGAAATACTATGCCATGAAGGGGTGTACATGGTCTGCCACAATCTCTAGGTAGGTGGTACGTGTTAAAGTAACATCCACTTGTATTCCAGGACCCAAGGCTTCCCAGCAAAACATCGCCCAGAGCATAACACTGCCTCCGCCGGCCTGCATTCTTCCTTTAGTGCATCCCACTGCCATATCTCCCCCCAAGTAAACAATGCACACCCACCCAGCTGTCATCCTGATCTAAATGAAAGCATGATTCATCAGATCAGGCAACCTTCTTACATTGCTACATGGTCCAGTTCTGACGTTCACATCTGAAGTGCTTTCGGTTGTTGCAGTGGTCACAATTGCCATTCTAACTGGTTGAAGACTATGCAGCAGACTACGATATCCTGTGTGTTCTGACACCTTTCAATCATTGCCAGCATTACGTTGATCAGCAATTTGAGCTACATTAGCTGTTCTGTGGGATCAGACGGACTAGCCTTTGCTCCCCATGTACATCAATGAGACGTTGGCACCCATGACCCTGATGTCGGTTCACTGGTTGTTCTTCCATTAACCATTTTTGTTAGGCACTAGCCATTGCATGCTGGGAGCACCCCATAAGTCTTGACATTCTGGCAATGCACTGACGCTTTCATTTAGCCATCACTATTTTGCCTTGTCAGATCTTTTCACTTGCCCATTTTTTCTGTTTCGGATACATTGAATTCAATAACACTGTTCACTCTCTGCGTAACAGATCTCACCCCATGACAAGTACCATTATGATAATAAATCAATGTTATCCCTTTAAGGACACAGCTTACTTTAATAAAAGGCCCGAATGGTGTAAAATTTAAGTCATGTGTTTTTAAGGCGTCATTCACTTCACCTGTCAGTAGTCTTCATGTTGTGGCTGAGCGATGTTTATATAGGTATTTAGACATTTGTAGATATCATGGTGTATATATGATTCTACAAAGCTACCAGTGAGTTATAGTGTGACTTTAAAAAGCAGTTGTCCACTTAGCAGTTTGCATGTCAGAGGAAGTAAAACAAACTAGGTTAGGAAATGTTATATTGACATTTTTGTCAGGGAGCAGTAGTGCTAATTGGATCCAAAAATATTTATTTCAATGAGAGGTGGTGATCAAAGTAACAAAACACAATCTAGAAATAGTGTGCTATGCCAGCCGAAGAAATAAATATGTGAAGGGTGAGATGTCTGAAGTGGAGACCCTGACTTAGGTTGGAAATATAAAAATGTCAAGAAAAGAATGCTCTGTGATCCAAAACGGCACGTTACATTCAAGACAAAATCTCCAGTTTCAGGTACTGAGGAATGCCATCACTGCTTATATCTTTATATAATGAACGTGCAGACAAAAGTAAATTTACACTTTACGTTAATTAGGTTTTAATTCTTGCAAACACGATTTCACAATGTTTAAAGTGGAAATTCCTAATTTATTGTTTACATACTTAAAGTGAAACTTAAAGGAGAACTATCTAAAGTGAAAATTAAAGGAGTCTTGAAGGTAAAAAGTGATTTTAAATACATTTTCTCACGCACAGTTATCACTGCGGCTGGCTCCGCCTTCGTGACTGAGATGATCAGTCTTGATGCTAATTCAATGCTTTACCATACGAAAGCATTGGGAGGCTATTGCACATGTGAATCAAAACATTGCACTGTTTCTCAGAGATCCATTGACTCAACATTTAAAATAGACTAGGCACAACAAGGGCACACAGTGCACATGAGGAAAACCAAAACATTGTTTCAATATCTCCTCTTCCACTATGTTCAATAGCAGAAATGGGTAATATTTATAATTGTCATCGACAGGGAGCCAAAATGGAGATGCAATGTTCCTGGAAAGGTGTTTGTGTTTCTCTGTTTTATTTTTCAAACTTTAAAAAAAAACATGTTTTTGTAAACATACAGGATAAGAAAACAGATTATTGAAAATACAGAAGTAACTGTTCCCCTTTAAGTGTCATCTAATTATTGTGATATTGGTGCTGAAACAATTTGAGAGAAACACATTTATTAAAATACTCTGTTCTAATACATGTTAAAACAATGGACCTGTACATCAGCAGAACAACTTAACAAAACGCTTGGATGAGGCAACGCTTTCTTGCATTACTTATGTAACTGCTTGTTTTACATCAGGTAAAATAAACTATCAATTTTGTTGAAAAAAATTTAATAAATGAAAATCTAAGGAATTTTCCACTTTTGCTGTTACTAGTGGATGGTTTTTTGTACATTTCAGCAATGTTGTCAAACGTTTAATTATACTAAATTATCTTAAAGGGACACTGTAAGCGCTAAAACAACTTTAGCTTAAAGGGACACTATAATCACCAGAACAAACTATGACTTAATGTAGTTGTTCTGGTGAGTATAAACAGTCCCTGCAGGCTTTTTACAGTATACACTGTCTTTTTTCAGAGAAAAGGGTAGTTTTTACAGCCTAGGGACACCTCCAGTGGCTACTCCTCAGATTGCTACTAGAGGTGCTTCCTGGGAAAGCATTGGATTGGCTGAAATCATCAATTCTAAAGATGTCGGTCAAGGAGGTGGATTGGGGATGCATGTTTTATGTTCCTGACCCTATAGTGTTCCTTGAAAGCTTTATATAAGCCTGTACATCGGGAGAAGTCAAAGTATGTAGGGCTCTACAAAATGAAGCTATTCTGTCACTTTATTTCAAACACACAAGGCGGCGGTTTGATTGAATTTCAATGTAAAGATCTTCTTGAAAACCGAACTGGTTTTGTAAGTCCAGATGGACTGCAGCGAGTTCAGAAATAAACATTGCTTCATTAAGCGAAAGTTGTTTTGGTACTCAAAGTATCTCTTTAATATTTGCAACAAGATGATGTAATATTTATAATTTGTTCTATTAGTTCACCTTGCAATAACTTCATTATCTATCTCCAGTTTAATAGGTTAATCAGTCATTTTGGAGAACAATTTAAATTCAAGGTGTATGTTTCATAATTTTTATTTGCAGAATAACAATGGAGTTAAGGTCATTTTCTTGACTTTGTATGTTTAACACTTTTGCTGTGTGTGTTATCTCTGCAGACACAAGTTGGATTAATGAAATAAATTTACCAAAAATGTAAATATTGCGTGAATATGCAGCGTCATTCTGCATAGCTAGTTCTGGTTTCCTGCGGAATAACTTTTGAACTATAATATCTTAAAAATAAATTTTTTATTTTTTTTTCTCCAAAAGCATTTTATTGAAAAAAACCTATTTTTAAATAACCGTTTTATAAAAAAAAAAAAAAAAAAATCTATCCGTCTCTGCTCTGTGGGGAAAACATGAAATAAGTGAATAGGTGGAGTTCAGTAGTTTTCTGATTACTTACATTAAAAAAAAAAAACTGTGAAACTCCATCCATCAGCGAAATTAAAATGTGCAAACTTAGCAGTGAAATGGAGAGTGTATGCACACTGTAAAATTTTACTATCGCTAAAATAAAATAAACCAGAGAGGGACTATGACCTTAATGAGCATTCTTTCTATTTTTGTTTATAGTAATGTGGTTTGTTTGTTTTTGTCCCCGTCCCCTCCCCTTACTATGGAACAAAACCTTTTGACTTGGGACAGTGAATTTTCAAGAGCAGGGTCATTCTTTCTAGTAAAGAAACTGTCTAGGTGCCATAACTTCATAGTGATAATGGTACCTTTGGGTTGCGGTTACAGTTCTTGGTCAAACCAGATTCGGGTACTAGACCAAAACATGGCCCAGAGCCACTTATGGCCCAGGCCTCCGCTTGATTCTTGCATGTGTCCGTGTTTGCACATGTCTATTGTAATGTAAAGGCATTCATTGGCTCAGTCTGTCAGGTAAACTCCTTAGTCAAAGAATGGCTTTGTAATCTAAATCTTGCAAAGTCTAGCAAGGGGTTAGACCTTGATTTCTTTGGGGCTGTCTCTGTTTTAGTCAAAAAGCTCAAACAGTTGGCTAAGAACTGTAGGTCAGCACCTGCATCCTTATTTTAGCATAACCACTGTATTGCATGCAGTGATTCGGTCTAGGCTAACTTTTATTTTATTTTTTCATGCTTCAGTCGCATTGTTCATATGTTTGCTGTATTTGCAGTATCAACACAATAAAATACTGCCAAACACACACACTGTGTGTTGGTTTGTTTTGTTATTTTTTTGGAGGTGGATTGGCAGATTCTTCTCCTCTTCCACCTGTACATTCTTCAGGCATTCGCATGGCGGGTGAAATGTCATGAAAAGGATCCATGTTTTTTTTTTTTTGTTTTGTTTAGTATGTATGTTAATGTGTAATAAAACTTTGTCTAATGTCTGTTATTATTCAAAGGTTGTTTTGTTTTTGTTGCACATAAAGAGCTTGAATTTAGTAGACTCTAACCATAAAAAAAAAAAAATTAAAACATTCTCACCATATGTGCCTTTTAGCTATTTTTATTTTGTTTGCGACATGCGTCACTTTACTATGGTAGTTACTTTGAGTTAAACTCTTCATCATTTGGAAGAAACGGTGTGCTTGGAAGATCTGGCCTGGAAGTTGGTTTGGTCCTTTGACTGGAAACGTTGGGAAAATATGTGCTGTTGTAATAAACATCCCTTTTATACCACTTTCCCTGGTTAGTGTTCTTATTTTGCTTGTTTTACTTAACTGCAATGTTCTTTGATGTCTCACTTATTTCAAATAATTGAACAGCTGGGTTAATTGTGCTTTTCAGATATTAACAAGGCAGCGGAAGGAAGAAATATGAATAAGGCTCCATCCAGGTCCAGTCCGTCAAGAAGGTAAAGTAATAGCCAGACATTGATGGCCCTGTGAAGGTAGGGCTTCCTGGAACACGTCTTCTCCAGAACTCATACCTTCAAAAGTTAACTAGTTAGTCTAGCTGGATTCCATTCTAAAGCCTAAAAAGTAAAGAATCTTGCTTGGATCATTTTAAATTCGCGGTGAGATACTGAAAATCGCGTCGTCATCGGATTAAATCTAAAATTTGCGTTTTACCGTTGCGTTTCTCTGCACACAACTCAACTAAAATGTAAAAAGACAAATAGCTTTAAACGGCGTCTTGGAATATTTACCTCTTGAAAGTTAAAAATTAGTGTGGGCTCACTTTAAGGAGTAATTTCAACCATTTCGATAGTGCCTGAGGTACCAATGCAGACTATACATCCCTAATCACCTGTTATTTCCATGTTTGGAAAAAAAAATCCTATCCAGGTGCGTGCACACTGTAAAATTTTCATGGATTAAAATTTTATTTCATTTTTACTTCCCCAAAACTAAAAATGCATTGCCCGTTTTCTTGAACTGGTGAAAAATGTGGGTGGGGAATAGAAAAATAGATCAATTTATAAAGTAATATTTAATTCCTGCGGGTTGGGTGTGTGTGGTTTTTATTATTTTTTTTAGTTTTAACATTTTGATATTTAAATGATACATCTTAACACACAAGCCAAATAATACACGGGTCAGTTTTGCAATCTTCCCAGAGTCTAACAGCCTCCTGTAAATTTTTTATTTTTTACCTCATTGCCTATGTTGGCTTTTTTTTTTTTTCAAAGAAGCAGCATTTTGTGAATTATTTTCCCAATAACAGGTTTGTTTTTGCAAATTAACGTCAACTGTTCTGTCTTGACTAGCTAAAAATTAAAAAAAAATCTATCAAACACAAAAACTATACATCGCGCATACGTTCGTAAATAAAATGTCTCCAAAATTGCATAAAGCAATCATGAGTTGGTGGGGAAAAAATAATTTAAATGTATTTTTAAACAAAAGCATTAAATGCTAGTCGGGAATCGGTGTGTACAGATGAACTACACGACAGTCTTATAATATAGTGGAGGTAACAAAAACAAAGCCTATAAGGAGCTTTTTGTTCCTTTCCGTTACCGCGTGTCTGATTCGCGTTCCATTTATGCTCCTTTTTGTATGATGTATGAAGAATTCCATTTGATCTTCTGTGCTTTTTAATGCTTTTAATATCCAAGCATTGTGAATTAATTTCTTTATAAGTTAAAGTACAAACCTGGTTAAGATTACATGGTCTGAAATCTGTTAAAAACTTGTATTTCGGCTTAAACTGTAGTAGGGAATGGGAAATGAAAATAGGAACTCCCTTTTGGTGTGTTGTACTTCTTTTAAAATAACATTTTCTTATTTATTTTTTGGTGCCTCAGAGACTTGTATACATATGGAGAATCCCGCGACACGAAACGTGAGCGCTCCCCTTTGCGTGGGAGCCCCAGAAGAGATGGCAGGGATGGTAGAGACTCGCGTGCCATTCGGGACACAAGGGAATCGCGAGATGGACGAGAGCCAAGAGATACCAGAGATGTGAGAGATTCTAGAGATATGAGAGATGCACGGGATTCTCGGGAACCCAGAGATATGAGAGACACTAGAGATGCACGTGACTCCAGAGATTCTAGAGAAATGCGTGAAGCAAGAGAATTACGGGATGCCAGGGCTGTCAGAGATTCTCGAGACATCAGGGATCCTTTGTATGACCGCTACAGAGATGCATTGTATAGGTATGTGGGGAATATTTCTGTCCTAGCTTCATCCCTTTATTCCTGACTTCTTCCCATTATTTCTGTTAATGTGTTCCATATATCTATTTATATGCCTCTCTTATATCTTTGCTTGTAATTTACCCACTACACTATCACTGAAAAGAAAACAAATGTTCTCTGTTTTGTTTTTCTGCATGTGCCAGTAATCTGTACAAATTAGGGACAATTACTAGCAGCCAGCCCTCAATTTGTGTAGTTTGTAGATCTGAAATTTGCTCAAAGAGGTGACCAACTACTTTGGAGTAGGGATCGACCGCCGATATTGTCGAAAATGCCGATTATATCGGTATCTGCCAATTCAGATACCGATATTGCCGATAATACCTCCTAGGACCGCCAGGCTCATTACAAGCCTGGGTGGAGCGGGCATCAAGCGCTTACTCACCTCCCAGTAGCTCCCCAGTGCAACTCTCGCGAGACCCGCGGCCGTCAGAGCGTTGCCATGGGTCACCATGGCAACGCTCCGCGAGACTTGCACTGGGGAGCTGGAGGAGTTGCTGGGAGGTGAGTAAGCGCTTGATGCGGTCGATCCCTACTTTGGAGACCGCAAACTTTTAATAGAGAATTTCAGGAACGCAAACATGTATTCCTGACTCTATATTGTGAAAAAAAAAAATCTATCTATATTGTTTCCCTAAATATAGAAAATCTTGCTTGTATTAAAGTCTGCAGCTGCTGCCTCTGCCCCTGATCTGCCTGTTTGGCTGACATCATCAGAGGTGAATCTCTAAACCAATCACAATGCTTTCCCACAGGACTGTCTGAGACTGTCAAGGAGGCAGATCAGGGTCAGAACCAGCACAAGCCCTGGCCAGTCAGCATCTCATCATAGAGATGCAATGAATCAATGCATCTCTATGAGGAAAGTTCAGGTTGTCCATGCAGAGGGTGGAGACATTAGCAGTGCTGCTCACTGTGCAGCACTGCCCCATGAAGCACCTCTAGCAGCCATCTGAAGTGCCAAGTGGAGTTATCCCTAAGCTGTAATGTAAACACTGCATTTTCTCTGAAAAGACAGTGTTTACTGCAAAAAGCCTCAAGGGAATGGTTCTACTCACCAGAACAAATACAATAACCTGTATTTGTTCTGGTGACTGTAGTGTTCCATTGATTGCCACAATATTATAGACCCTATTCTGAGAAGTAAGGTAGCTTTGTCAGTATGTGTGGGGTCATTACACTTTATAATACAATCATCTGGTGTATGTATGTATATATATATATATATATATATATATATATATATATATATATATATATATATATATATATATATATATATATATTAGTGAGGGGAATACCATTATTGTACTCCTAGTATAGACCCTATTGTAGCTGCTTGGATTCCTATAGTCTCCTCTCAAACTCTATTCTGTGGGTATCTATTAGATGGGAAAGGGTACATTATATTGGTAGCATCAAATGAAAATTTAGATCTCTAAGCATAAAACTGCATTCAAGAGTTACCGTAACAGTAGGTTTTCTACCTTTTTAAACAGTCTTGACAACTTACAGCTTTGGCCCACCACAGACCCGTGGTATCATACTCTGCTTGGGGGATTCTTCTGCAGGAGATTAGTTAGCTCTGCCAAGCCATTCTGAGCCTGCGCTTATTGATAGACAATTGATCCTGGTCCTGTAATGGCTGTGTTTTCCTTAATGTAACAATGCAGTTTCTTCTGGCTGTGTATATGGACTTAGGTTAGTTGGCAGTTGGTAAATAGTTCTCAATTTATACTGTGACACCAGGGCACACCTGGCACAATGCTGTAATGGTGGCTACAGTCCCCTGGTGCTGTCCTACTGTTAGGAGTTAAGCTACTTTTGAATTTGGGCCCTACTTCATAATTAGTGATATGTCTTTATTTTTGTTTAAATAGTATATATGTATTTAAAGGTGGACAGAATTTATTGACTTACGGTCAAAGTGTGACAAAACTGATATTACTATAGTTGTTTTGGAACTTCTGCTTTAGCAATATCTATGGCGAGGTGCTAGACTGCAGATACCAGGTGTGGGGAAGTGGGACCGTCTCTGGTGATTCCGGGCACCACCAATTTTGGGGTTATTACAGTATTGAATGTGTTTGTTTGGCTTTGCTTTCTATTTAAAAGGTGTTCTGTTTTCAGACGTGATGAGCCACTTGATAAATACCGTCAAGATGAACTTTATCGCAAGAAGGAAGATGCCTTTGATCGGTTCAGAGATCCTCTTGATAGATTTCCCAGAGAAGAAGGTTTGTACTTTGTGGCTGATCACGCACAAATGTAATATGTCTGACAGAGATGTACTTTAAAGGACAACTGTTACCTCAAAGCTATTTTCTAATCTATTAATCCTTTCATAATGTTTTGAAAGGAAAGTTTTGTTTTTGTTGTTTTTTTTTGTTTTTTTTACATTTAGTATAAGTCCAGATCGTTCAGTCATGTACACACACTTTGGGTCAGATAGTGCTTAAAAACCAACAGTCTCTAAAGTCCTCTATGCTTTACTCTCTGCAGAGTAGAACATAGAGATTAACTGTCTGACCCAAGGTGCACATATATGGCTGAAGGATTCTGTCGTATACTAATGGCTGGGGTGAGGGTTTATTTTTTATTTTTTATTTTTTTTTAGCAAATTCTAAATTAAACTGATTTTAAAACTTGATAAAATTATTATTCTATTAAAAAATAGTTTAGAGGTGATATCCTTTAAGAAATATGAGCAATAGTTTCCTGTTAGATTGGGTCACTTAGATTCGTCCCTAGGCCAGAGATGTCCACCTTCAGCTTTCCATCAAAGATTGAACCACAAATCCTAGAATTTTTGCAAACCACTTGATTAGAGCATTCCGCTATGGACACGGTGTTGCTTTTTATCTAGTGTTGTTTTTGTGGGTTCTTACTAGATCGTTTGAAACGTGAGGACCGTCGGCGCGAGGAATTATACAGGCAGTACTTTGATGAAATACAAAGGAGAGTTGACTCTGAACGACCTGTGGATTGCTCTGTAATTGTAGTTAACAAACAGTCGAAGTAAGTACATTTTGATTTTGGGAGGTTTTTAATTTTTTTTTTTTTTCGTTCAAACCTGTTGTCTATTGAGCATAGTGTACTTCATATGGACAAAGTAAGTAATGTTTTAATTTGCACCAATTTTCTACCAGGGAGTATGCAGAGTCTGTTGGGCGGAAAGTACGTGACCTGGGTATGATGGTAGACTTGATCTTTCTGAATACTGAAGTGTCTCTGACCCAGGCTTTGGAAGATGTTACGAGAGGTGGTTCTCCCTTTGCAATTGTGATAACTCAGCAGCATCAAGTGCATCGCTCTTGCACAGTTAACATCTTATTTGGCACACCTCAAGGTATGGACTGTTGTAACATAATTAAAAACACTTCCAACTTCTGTAGGAAAAAGATGTTAAAACCAGGGTGTTAGGCAGTTGACCGACATTGTCTCTTTGGGGTTCTGTGGAAAGAAATGCTTGCAGGAGCTGCAGACATGCTGTCTGGAGCCTTTGCAAGCCCTATCCTCTTCCCCTGCACAGACAGAGAAGTACCTTTGCAGGAACTGCTCATTGAGAAGTGTGAAACACAGGAGCGCTGTAGTCCAGCGCTCCTGACACTTCTGCTTGCGTTGTGGAGTTAACAGAAGCAAACCTCTCTGACAGCCAGGGAGGCATTCTGCCCCCAGTTAGGAAAACGCTTATTTCTGTTGAATTTGAGGTTTTGTTGGGTTTTTTTTTTGGTGGGGAAGCAGGGTGGTTTACATTTTCTCCATGCTCCAAACTGGAGGCAGCCATGTCATGTCCATGCAATAAAGTACTTTTTTTTTTTTTTTATAATTGTTTTGTTTATTTTACTATTTTGTGTAAAATGTAACAGTTGTTTTTTTTCCTAAACATTATCTTTGGAAAGATGCCTGCAGTATAAGGACTATGATAAAGTGCATTTGTTTGTGCGTTCCCTGCTATGCCAATGATGGTGGGGGTTTTTTTGTTTTTGTTTTTTAATACACTACATGGACAAATGTATTGGGACTCGCCTTAATTATTGAATTATTACAAGAATCCATAAAGCCTACATTTACAAAAATTCGTGGGGGGGAAGTGGGTTGTTCTAATGAGCTCAGTGAATTCAAGCATGGCACTGAGAGAGGAAGTCACCTATGTAATAAGTCAGTTTGTGACTGACTTATCCCTGCTAGATATTTCACTGTCAACTGTAAGTGGTGTTATTGGAAAGTGGAAGAGTTTAGGGACAGCAGCAACTTGGCACAAAATCTGTGCGGGAGCTTCGTGGAATGGGTTTCCATGGCCGAGCAGTTGCATGCAAGCCTCACATCACCACGTACATTGCCGATACTGTACTCTGAAACAGTGGAAACATGGAGTGACGAATCACGTGTCTGTCGGTCTTGCGAATGCTACTAGAGCGTTGCTTGCCTGGGTTGTGCCATCTGTAAAGTAAAGGTGGAGGAGCGATAATGGTATGGGGCTATTTTTCAGGGGTCCGGCTAGGCCCCTTACTACCAGTGAAGGTAAATCTTCATGCTTCAGAATACCAAGGCATTTTGGACTCTGTGCTTCTAACATTGCGTAAACCGTTTGAGGAAGGCCCTTTTCTATTCCAGCATGACTGTGCACAAAGCAAGGCCCAGAAAGACATGGTTGGATGAGTTTGGTTTGGAAGAACTCGACTGGCTGGCACAGAGCCCTCACCTCAACCTTATCAAACACCTTTGGGATGAACTGGAACGGAGGTTGCGAGCCAGGCTTTCTCGTCCAACATCAATGCCTGAACTCTCAATTGATCTACTGGATGATTGGGCAAAATTTGCCACAACACTCCAAAATATTGTGGGAAGCCTTCCCAGAAGAGTGGAAGGTGTTCTAGCAGCAAAGCGGGACCAACTACGTTTGTAATGGTCTGGTGTTCTTATACTTTTGTCTATATAGTGTATAGGAGATATCCTTTAATCTTGTTTTTTAGCTTGCTTTTCTTTGTAAGTTAAAAGCTTGAAAATTGCCCTCCTTTTCTTTGTAAGTAATTTGAAATATGAAGGGCAACTTACATTTTTATCAATGTTTTATATATTTAGCAACATTGGAATTCCTTTATTGTGCATTTTGTACATAATGACTTTTTACATCTGTCCCTGCTTTCGGCCATTGTTTAGCTCTCATCATGGATGTTACCTCTATTCAAATCCTTCTAATCTGTTACAGATGGTTCAATCAATTCTCCTGCTCTTAAGAATAACAAACCTATCCAGTGTGCGAATTTTTTTTTTTTGATTTTTTTTTTTTTCTGTCCTAATTCATGTGTAACACTGTTTACATTAGTTTTTGTGTAGTAAGATTGTTAAATTTAGCTATGATTGTTTTTTCTTTTAGAACATCGAAACATGCCACTGGCTGATGCCATGGTGCTTGTGGCTAGGAACCATGAACGGTTTAAATCTGAAGCTCGAGACAAAGAGAGGGAGGATATTGCACGTCAAGCAACAAAGATGTCTACAGATGCTCTTCTGAGAGAACGTGCGCCACCTATGGATGAAGGTTTGAGAGGAACTCATCCTCCAACCATACAGCCCTTGCTGGCACTGCTTGCAGATAATAGATATGTTACTCCAGAAGAGATGGACAAGGTCATCCTTTACCTGCGTGACCGCAAGGATAGATTGTTGTCTGCAGATCCATTGTCGTGTAAGTGAAAACTTAGTTTATTCACTAAACATTAAATTATTGGTAACTGAAAACAATGTAAAAATTCTCATACTTGGCTGTCATAAGTTTAACAGCTTGGTTTTCTTGAGTCTTTTGGTTTTTCTATACTTGCTTTTCCTTTTGTGTTTAAAACAAGCAGTAACATATGTCACCATTTTTACAGCCCAGCTCTCAAGGCCACAGATGGGATCATCTCAAGTGACTTCCATGGACAGTCAATCTGGTCTCACAAATAATCAAGTCCTGCAGATGAGTCAGCAGATGAGTCAGCCAATGAGTTCTGCTCCCCAAACACAACAGTCTTTAAGCAACCCTCAGCAGGAGCTTCAGGCAAAAATACTCAGTCTTTTCAACAGCGGCTCTCAAGCTAACATCAACCCAGTTGGCCCAGTAGGTGCTTCTGTAGCTGCTCCAAACCAGGGCTATGGGAATGTTGGCAATTCTCAACCGCGTCCTGGGCAAATGAATACATCACCTCTTGGCCAAATGCAGAGAAATCAGCCAGCCATGAACCAGCATCCTAATGTCATGGGTGTTGGGGTACCTATAAGGAATACCGTTCCTCGACCTGGCGGTCCTTTACCATCACAAGCTGTTTACGGGCAACTCCAGAACCGTGCCCAGGTACCTGTTAATATTCAGGGCCAAAGGCCAGCTGGTTCTGCAGGTATAAACTTTGATAACCCTAGTGTCCAAAAGGCATTGGATACACTGATCCAGAGTGGTCCTGCTCTGTCTCACCTAGTGAATCAGACCGCAGGCCAAGGAGGACGTGGTGGGCTTCCACCTCAGCCTTCAATGGGATCTTATCAGCGTCACTATTAGTGCAATGTGATAGATCTAACCACTGCATTGTCCACCTCAAGATCCATGTTTTGTTTTTGTTTTGTTTTTCCACAAAGCTTCTCCAGGATGTGCTTATAGAGAAATGGGACTTTTAGTTAGTAACTGAACGTTAATATTTTGACCAACTCTTGTGCAATGAAGCACATTTTTTTTTATTTTTTTAACCCTTTCCTTGGCTATGGAGAGCACTGCATGTGTGTAACTTTTTTGTGCAAAGGTTTACTAGTTTAAGCATTTTCTTGTACATTTAATTCTTACATCAAAATGTGTTCTGCAGCAAATTTTTAAATAAACCTTTAAATGCTATTTTGTGTCTTCTTTTTTTTTTCTTAAATATAGAATATAAACTGCTGACAAATTCGGGGTGGATCATGTGTTAAATATGCCTGCTGCTGGTCTCTCTGCTTTCAAGTGTAGCGGGGTGGTGTTAATTGCAACCAGTTAGAATCAGATCACGTGTAATTTCTAGGTGCTTGAGACTCTGCTCAAAATTATCTTTGTTCTTATTCTTCTGGTTTGCTGCCCTGCACAGGTGCTTTCATCTTTCTCAACCCTGACCATAACCCTAAAAATGTGCTTCAATGTACCGAAGTTGGAAGGCAACTCCTTTCTGAAGTAGAAAAAAATATAATTCAAGCATGTCTTTCATTCAAAGGCTTGTCAGTGAACTTGAAGTCCACTTAGCCACTACCACACAGGCTGGAAATGGAGATATTCACTAACCTGGAGCTGTCATCTTACCAATAAGTGGGGGTGGGTGGTAGAAGATCCTGTTTGATACCAATCGACTTCTAGTGTTGAGTTCCCACACTTTATTCTACCTAAGGTAGTGATTAGGTGCTAACTTTAACCAAATTTTATTTAATGAGGAAAATATAAAAACTACAGTTGTGTTGGTACTATCCTTTTGCAATAGAACCTGCTGGATGGCAACAACAGTGCTAGTAAAACCTTAAAACTAATTGTAATCAAATAATTATTGACCATGCCAAAAAAGCTGAAAAAAGTTTTGAGTAAGGAAAATATAGGATTAATTCTGGATTTTCTGACAGAGGGATACAGTGAGCAATCCGGTTCCTTCCATTCTTAAAATGGTAAGGCGGTTCATAAGAATAAGGTTTAGCAGCAGACTTTAGGTACATCAAAGCTACAGACCAGCACATGGCAAAAATAACTCTCCACTAACAAGCATGACGGCCTACTCATTTGAATGCCACTCAACAGCCATAGGACATCAGGTGACCTACAAAAAGAATGGCAAGTGGCAGCTGGGCTGAGCATGGCAAGGACCGTTGAACACAGGCTCCTGGGAGCTGGGCTGAAGTTGTGCAAAGCTAGGAAAAGGAGGGAAGAACAACCAGGCTGTTTTGCAAAAAACCATAAGAACTGTACCGCTGAGGACTGGAGTAATGTCATGATCACATTGAGTCCAATTGTCAGCTTTGTCCAACACTTGGTCATCTTAACGGTTACACAGAGATCCGGAAATGCCTAGAAGTTAGTGTCTCGCTCCCACTGTGAAATTTGGTAAAAGATTGGTGATGTGGGATGCTTCAGCAAAGCAGAATCCTGGAGAATTAATCTTTGTGAACGATGTGTGAATAAAGTCATGTACAAGATAATTAAAGAATACCCGCTTCCTTCTGCTCTGACAATGTTCCGCTAACTCTGAGGATTGTTTTCACTCCACAGTAATGTGAAAGACTAGTGGAGAGCATGCCAAGACACATGAAAGCTGTGATTGAAAATCAGGTTTATTCCATCAAATCTTGTTTTCTGAACTCCTCCCTATATTTATTGCTGGTATTAATAAAGCGCTAACAGATTCCGCAGTGCTGTACAATATACACAGACAAATACAAGAGGTAGAGAGAGCCCTGCCTGTAAGCTGATATCTAGCCATTGGAGCTCTTTTATACAAAGTGCTTAGCTAGATGGCCTGTAAACGTACAATCTAAAGGATATAATGGGGATTTGAGACAAGAGGTGTAGCAGGGCAAATTTGGCTAAAAGTTAACAGAGAAGCAGCTATTGGTAAAATATAAAGGGAATAAAGAGGTAATTGAATGAGCATCTCAAACAGCTGGAGGAGCATGCTATATATTTAGGGGGAACCTGGATGGGTCATTGGGAAGTGGTGAGAAAAAACAAATGCAGAGCTTCACTGAGTTTGTGTGAAGTGAGCCCTAAAGAACAGATGGAGATTGAACAGTTATAAGAAGGTATTTACAGCTAGGATCCGCATAGGTGAGAGGGGGTAGACTAGCCATTTGTTGACTACAATTGGAAAGTTTAGCAACCAAATTTTATCACCCAAAATATTAACTGTGTACGTGAAATATTGGTCAGAAACCTTAAATGACAATAATACAAACTGCATGCACAGAAAATTAGTCGCAAGCATCAGGTAACAATTCTATAGTAACACATGGATATGGTAGCAAGGCAAGCATGAATGAGGGAGTATCTTCCAAGATTCAGTCAGTACCTGAGAGTGGTAGGATTATCTGCAGGATGTTAAATGCAGTACTTCAATGAGTTTGAGTGAATACTAAAGCATTAATATTCTTTTAAAAAAATGAATATGGTTTGCGTTATTTGCTGTCTGAAAGCACTGCATATTTTTTTTTTCACTAAGTCACTTTCTGCATGTAAATGCTCAAAATTTCAATATTCGGATTTTGGAATTTAAGAGAAATGGCAGAATACTGAATAAGCTACAAATTTTCATTTTAATTACCTATAAGTAGTAAAACCAGAGAAATTGATTTTGCCCCCTTTTATGTGCTTGTCAATGACAAAAATAGCATAATGTATACCGATAATTCTGCAATGTATTGACATGCCATATCAGTTAAAGTGTACATAAGAATCAGCACATTTCATTATATTTAAAAAAAAAAAAAAAAGGCTGGGGGGGGCAATTTGAGTGGAACATTTGTTTAGCAGGCTTTGTGCACTGCAAGTAACTGCTATATTAGTGTGGCCACACAAAACAAGGTATAAAAAGATCCAGATATAGCAAAAAAAAATCAGACAAACATAGTACTCACAAATGCAGCAAAGCATCTCATTGCTGCTCAAACAGTGACAATCCACAGTACAGATCAAACAAATAGAGGCTGCGCAAAATGTTGCTATATGCACAAAGTGCTACCAAAATTTATTGGAGGACAGAATAATAAACAGATGTTTCGGGTACAACCCTTTTTCAATGCCCCATGTCCCTCAACCCCATATGATACTCACCCTTTAAATACAGAAAATATAATAAACACAAAAATAATGCTTAGAATAAGAAATAAAATACAAAAGGCATATTGAGGAATCAAAACAAAATTAAGGTGAAAAACATCATAGTATAACTATATATTTTAATCTGTATATATACTACTATGTTTGTTTTCACGTTAATTTTGTTTTGGATTCCTCCATATGCCTTTTTTATTCTTAGCATTATTTTGTGCTTCTTATTGCATTAGACTTTTTTTTTTATTTTGTTTGGGATTTTTGCTTGCCTATCTATGCATATTTTCATGTTATATTTGCTCTTATCTCTGGTGTATAGATCTCGATCACTGGCTGATTTCCTTTACAGCCAGGAGACCTGGCTACAGCATTTCCTGATATGTTTTGTTTACTGTTGCCTAGCAACATGGCATGCTGGGAAATCCGGCAAGATGGCGGCCGGACCCAGGAGGACTCCTACTCAGCACTGATTACAGAGGGGGGTGGCTGTGGATGTTTGTTTATTGTATTTTCTGTATTTAAAGGGTGAGTGTATCATACGGGGTTGAGGGACATGGTGCATTGAAACGTCTGTTTATTCTGTCCTCCAATAAATTTTGGTAGCACTTTGTGCACATAGCAACATTTTGCGCAGCCTCTATTTGTTTAAGTGCTATATTATTATTATGATATTTATATAGCGTCATCAAATTCCACTGTAGAGACTGACAGAAGGGTGAGGCATTTGCTGTCTGAAAGCACTGCATATTTTTTTTTATTTTGACTAAGTCACTTTCTGCATGTAAATGCTCAAAATTACAATATTTGTATTTTGGAATTTAAGAGAAATGGCAGTTTATTGAATAAGATACACATTTTCATTTTAATTACCTATAAGTTGTAAAACCAGAGAAATTGATTTGCGGGCGGACAGGAAGATAAGCCTTGCTGCCGCATTCATAGACTGCAACAGCGCAAGTTGGGATTACGTAAGACCACTGAGAAGCGGATTACAGTAGTCAAGGCGAGAAAGGACAGTGGAATGGGCAGATGCGCACAATGTTTTTGAGATGGAAATGACCGGATTTGGCGATAGATTGAACATGAGGCTTGCAGGAGAGGTTGGAGTCAGAGTCTGCGTGGTGGAGCTGATGATAGCACCGTTGACTTGGAGGGAGACTGACACAGGAGTAACAACACTTGAGGGAGGAAAGACCAGAATTTCAGTTTTGGTCAAGTTTAGTTTAAGGAAGTGGGCAGCCATCCAGTTAGAAATAGCACAGAGGCAGTCAGAGACACTAGTCAAGAGGGACGAGGAGAGATCAGGAAAGGACAGATAGATTTGTGTGTCATCTGCATAGAAATGATATTGGAAGCCAAAGGAGCTAATGAGTTTACCAAGGGAGGCAGTATAGATGGAGAACAGTAAGGGACCAAGGACTGAACCTTGGGGGACACCAACAGATAGGAGTTAGGGAGAAGCAGAGCCAGAGAAAGAAACACTGAAAGAGCACTGGGAGAGGTAGGAGGAGATATTGCGAAGGAAGAGAAGAAGCTGTTGATGATCAACAGTGTCAAAGCCGCAGACAAGTCAAGGAGAATTAGGATAGTAATGACCATGAGATTTTGCAGCGAGTAGATCATTGGATACTTTGGTCAGTGCCGTTTCCACAGAGTGCTTAGCGCGGAAACCAGACTGAAGCGGGTCTAGCAGAGAGTTGGACTCAAGGAAGTCTGTCAAGCTTGCATACACAATTCTTTCAAGGATCTTGGATTACAAAAGGCAATAGCGAGATAGGACGATAGTTGGATGGGAGTTAGGGTCAAGATTGGGCTTCTTTAGTATTGCGGTTACAGTTGCATGTTTGAAGGGCGATGGAAATATACCAGAGGAGAGAGAGAGATTGAGAATTTTAGTGAGAGGTGGAGATAGAGAACAAGACAGAGTACGGATGAGATGCAAGGGAATTGGATCTAGGGAGCAGGTGGTGGGGTGGGAGGACTGGAGCAGAGCAGAAACCTCTTCCAATGTAGTGGGTGCGAATGAACATAGAAAAGCAGAGGGAGTGAAGTTAGGGGAAGTATTGTAAGGGGAACAAGAAAGATGAGAGATCTCTTCTCTCTATAGAGTAAATAATAGCGAACTTAAGAATTTCAGACAGCTTAGCAACAAGTAAGAACTCACAGGTTCCCCCTCCCCTCAACAGGCTATATTTGAAAACATTACAAAATATATGAAAAGAAACAAGATAACTACAGGGGCGTGATGTCAAAGATAGGCAGACCATGGTTTAGTTGTGAAATCAGCTTGCAATGGCCGAATGTAGACCCACCACAGGAGGTCTGATAACCCACTCAAGTAGTGGTGTGTGATTGTTGTGTGGCAATCAGGCAAGTCTGTGTGATCAGCAGGAGGTCCCTTGGTGGTCCCAAAGCCCAGCATGGTGTGCGATACATCTCCACTTCATGTACTGCCAGCTTCACAATGCGTCTATCTGCTTCTACATGTCATTTGGGCCCCGGCGTGATACTGACTGCTCTCCCTTTGCCCAGTGACTGTCTGCGGACTCGTAGCAGTTGTCAGGTCCTTTGCTACAGCGGGTCGTTGGTGTCTCTTCAGCCTTGCCCAAATGACTCGAATAGACCATCTAAGCGGTGCACAGTATCATACCTCTGTAGTCATGTGGCACCCGCCATCTTGAGTACTTGTATTGCAGGTATGTTGTGCACCCTAAGAGTAACAAGGAAGCCTCCTGAAAGTAGACTGGGATCACCCACACCGGTCCAAAGGGGGGCAAGAGGGGGGAACAATCGGCTGCATCTCCACTTTCCAGGGCAGTTGGAGTCAGCGATAGGAGCATAATCTGCCAGGATAGCTATTCACAGTTTGTGTGCAGTAGCTCATACAATATGCGCCTGTCCGGCATGGAAGACCCGTGATAATTTTGCACTCTTAAGTTTATTCAGAACTGTTGTGTGTGTATATTTATTTAGTTTAACATAACTTCCTAGAGAACCCATATTTTATGTTTTCAATATTTGTTGAAATGGTTAGGTAATACAGAACAATACAAAGCGGTATAAAGGCCAGTCACTGTGTCGGTATTGTCAACCATGTTACAGATATCATTACATAGTAGGGTGTTTTTCGGTCATCACCCACAAAAACACCCCTCATAGTGTATACATCTGCAATTAATGGCCCTTTACGCCAGCCAAGGACCATTCCACTATATTAACTTGATTAGTACACTGTAAAACAACATAGATATTAAAGTACGTCAATATAATTATATCGGAAAGGGAGAGCTCATGTGAAATGGAATGAGGAGGGTAGGTTAGCTAGTACAGTGACAGTTAAAGTAAATAAAAATAAAAAAAGGTGCTAACAAGTGTCACTAAATTTTTAAATGACACAATACTGTTAAAAAAAAAAGAAAAGTGCTTCCATACATTAAATATTGTATAAGAATACGTTAAAATTGCTTCTCTTCTAATCATGGACACAATAACAAATTTAGGAGTCTTCTGGAGAAAAAAATTGGCATATAGTAAGGTATATCAACGTTCCAGATTTCGCATATGTTTGACGATATAGTAAACACACTATATGTTTAAGGCCGCAAGACCCGTATTTGTGGGAGGAGTTAGCATTCCTATATAAACGCTACTCCCCCCTTCCTACCTTGCCGTACGCACGCTGTTCACCTCGTCTCCGTGACAGCCGAACTTCCGGTCCACGTTCCCCGCGTCATCCATTCTCCCGCTCCTCCTTTCATGCAAACGAAACATACGAACACGAAGGTAATTGGCAAATAGTCGCGTTCGGGCTATTTGCCGTTCGACAATTACAAATCATATTGTACTTTTTTTCCCTCTTCTTGTTCACACGAACAAAGCACTCAAACTAATTAAACAGGCGAACGCAGTTACAATATGTTCTGCTTTAATCAATATATAATATGTATTGTGTTAGTTATCATATTCTTGCTAAGTTGCCCAGAGGTTTATTAAGAAATTTTTTAACTGTCTGTTTGTTTATTTAATCAATGCCTGCCATACATATATAATTATTATTATTGTTATTGCCATTTATATAGCGCCAACAGATTCCGTAGCGCTTTACAATATTATATATATATACATACAATTAGCTCTGTTGGTCAAGTATAAGGGTCAGTAATTCATATATATACAGCAATGCTTTGGATTTTTAAAATAATACCATAAGCTGAAGATTCAGTTATGCATACCATGAAACCCATTACATTTTCTATTTATTCAATGCAACTTCATTTGATTTGCTTCCAAGTTTCCTGCAATTGCTTTCTTTTACAGTTATCAATGCTTCCCAGCTGACAGCTCTATTGTCTATTTCCTTCGCCTAAGTTTGTGACATAATGCAATTACTATGTTGGCTGGAGAGCATTCCCTTTTAAATTTGCTTAACTTCACGTCCTGTTTTTCGGTTTGTTAAAGGTGTATCTACAATTGGTGCATCCCATATAATACTACTCAATGTCTGACACTGCACTGTATATTGATTGTTCAAATATATTATTTTTCGTTTCATCTTAGTGTTATTTTGCATAGGAACAATACTACCCATATCTCCTGGCACACAAGTTCTTTTCCTCCTTTTCTGCTACCTCAATTAGATTTCGCAAAGGCATTTACTACAACCCAGTCATTACTCCCATAGGTTTTGTGCTTTTCAGGTACTAATCTATCCTAATTCACATCTCTATTTACTGCCTGCAAGACCACGCATCATTATAGTGTTATGGGCAAATGCAAATATTACAAGTTTTAGAATGAAATGTTGTATTTCTTAAACTGTGTACTTTGTCTTTAAGAGATATTGCAAACTGACAAGGTGTTAGAAATGGAACATATTGTTTTTCATAACTGTTTCTTTAAGCAATAACCTCAGTGCATAATATGTTTGCGCCATTTTGTCCCAGACGAATTACAATAACAATAATGCATAAACAAGCTTCAAGGCTATACTACGACTCTTGCAGTACACAATATACTGTGGTAACCCCAAGTTAATGGAACTTCCCCAAATCCGGGAATCTCCCACGACTGTACACTTACGACTTAGTATAAACAACAGATAACCTATTCAGACTTTAAGATGCCATCTTGAACTAAGTCAGGAAAATTTCCATGACGTATGCACCCTTTAGTTATAGCCTTGTATGTTTGCCAAATTAAGGGAGGTCCTAAAATGAATAAAGTAAATGAACTACGGTAACCCTAAAATGGAGACACCTAAGGTATAAATAGGTGTACTTTTAAATGTTAAGAAACAGAGGAGAGACTTGGAGACAGAGGCTGCTCCATCTTAAAATGACAGAGAGGCTGACATGATGACATGTTCAGAAGGGTATGTTAACCTATTGCAAGCATGTAATTTAATCTTATAAATTCTGCTATAATGGATTTTATATTTATATTTTTATATAATAAATATCCAAAAAGACACTATTGCTTCCAAGACAATCCTTATTTTATATTGTATTCTCAATTATTTATATATGTTAAATAGAGGATCTCTTACTAACTATATAAAATTATGGCTAAGATATCTGTATGGTTAGCCCTACTAAGTTCTATGCTTTAAGACATTATAGTGGTAAATAAGGGAACCACATGCGGTTACAATAGGGGTTCTTAACATATAAGGGGCTTGATTTCTCGCCTTGCCTCGTCAGGCCACGGCTCCACACTACTACTCGTCATGCGGTACCAACATCTCACTATCTCGTTATAACCATCCTAGACTCCCTTAACTCCTTTTATTTCTTCACCATTGTCATCCATTAAATCCCACCACGCTTTAGCACCATATCCTCAAGGATAACCTGATAGGGGAATAATTACTATCATTAGTCTCTTCAGCACACTCAGGACCTATGATTATAATTCTATAGGCAATATCACGAAATGCACTAAATAGATTACCTACTATCGTCTACTAGTACAACCGACTGTGTTACCCTTCTACATGTCAGCATAATCTAATACTGTTTAGGGTTGTCTTTTCCTTTTTTAAACTGCACCTTGATTTCCGGTCCAAAACAGCATTCTATCACCAGTCAATTACTGGCTTGTTTTGTCTACAGGTTTCAATCAGGTACAAATACTTTTTGTTCATTTACTGCCTCACCAAGGCCACAAATTTACACGTTGGGGTATTGTGGTACGGGGGCTTGATTTCCTGCCTTGCCTCGACAGGCCACGGCTCTACTCGATAACTTGCTATACGTTTACTCAAACTCGCTATCTATGGACAGTCGTCCTGTTTCATACAAGCCTCACTCTTAACACCCTCCTCTCCCCCATGATACTATCATTCTTTTCTTGGCATGCCTTCCTGAAAATATTTATAGATGCTATCCTGAGTTTCTTCAGTACCCTCAGGGTCTATGGTTACTATGCTAATATCCACATCTCCAACAACTACACTGGGTTGCTCATACTTTTCTCTCTCTTCTATCCCACGTCCACATTTCCTCCTCTTCTTCTTATCTCTTTTTTTTTTTACCTCCCTGTAATATGAACCTCACGGTTCCTATCAACCTCGACTCGGTTTGCTGAATACGTTACGTTCCACCCTCATCAAGCCCCCATCTAGGGTTAGAGAACTGGCTGTTTAGGGTTAGGTTGCTGGCCTTAGTTGTACTACGGATCTGGTCCCACAAGGCCAACTCCCCAATATCGGGTTCATAGCTAGGGCCTCACCTGACATGGCCACAGGTATTTGGATCTTTACTGTCATAGAGGCCGCCACCACGCTAGTGGCACGAGCCCCACGCCCAAATCATAGGTAGAGCCTCTCACCAGCCGCTTGGCAACTAGCAGGGCCTCACCTGTCACGGGGTAGAGAGCTTTTCGCTTCGGCACTAGTTAGCCAGCCAGTTCTACGCTTATTAAACTGTTTTGTTATTAATCAATTCTTTGTTGTTGTGATGTTTGTTTTTTTTAGCACATCCCAAGAAGGTAATATGGGAGACGAACCATTCCTCCCTTGTATGACTACTGAACCGAACCCGGAGGATTCTGTATTGGGGATCGGATCACAAGGAGAAATTTCTGCCATAATAGGAAGTCTAAACACCATTCTGGCCAATCTTCAGTCATTCAACAATAGACTCTCCGTCTTAGAGAACACCAGCCCGGCTCATATAGGCCCTTCACACACGCTCATTCCCTCCACCTCACAGAGTTGCCCCCCCGCATCACCTTTCACACCCCCTCACGGTCTGGGTATTCACCCGCTTATTTGCAATGATTTTAACCTGGGCATATGTAAGTCTGCCAACTGTGGGTTACTTCACATATGTGCTATATATGCCTCGGGACTCATGTCAAGACCATCTGCCCATACATGTTGTATCGAAGATCATGAGATTTTTAACTTAACCTTGTCAGGAGTCACGTCCTTCCAGCACTTGATGGTATATTCATTACACGGGTTCTATACCAGGTGGGGGTCACTCACACTGTGCAACCTAAATGTCCTCAGCTAATCACGTATTATTTAATGTGCGCCACCGGATATACTAATAAACATCGCCTCAGCATTATTCTGTCTGCTCCGCTTTCAGTCGCATCCTCTGCCTTAAATATAATCACCCAATTCTCTCGATACTATATCACTAGGGATTGTAGCAATTATGGGCAGGCGTAACTACTTGGCCTAGCAGCTAGCAGGACGGAAATCTCCAACTCCTCCACGTGACCATTCATCCCTACAAACTATTGGTTGGGGACTGCAGGTTATGTGGCACTCAGTCTATGGCAATACCAGCCTTAGTCAAGCTTACCAATAGCGGTAGCCGCATTTACATACAGAGCCCTAGTCAAGCAGGCTAGTTGAAGGTTAGGCCGACTGCATGGCGGTCTGCAACATATTCAGTATAATCATTCACCTTCTTAACCATTGGGTAGATGGTTCACATACTGACGGAAACAGGGTTAGAAGGTCCTTCGGCATGGCAGTCCGGGTCAGGTAGAGGGAGTCAATAGAGCTCGGAATTGGGTTTGTGAGTTCATCCGCCTGATTCCGACCAACTCCCAATTTGTACAGTTAAACCACTATCCTGGGTGGAAGCATCCACATAACTATTAGGGATTCCTGGTCAAGAGTCAATTGGCCTAGTACCTCACCCAACTTACAACACCCGATTCCTTGTCATCACGGTTACTTTCCGCATTTCATAATCTGCATTTTAACGTCCTCATTCGGTCACCCGGCTATTGGGACTCGACAACAAGTGGTCACCTATAGCGTTTTCAATTGCACTAAGAATACGTACAACAGAACGTGACATTCTAACAAGACTCAGTGGAACACAACATTCACAGGCACACCGTACAATTGTAGTCTATTCTGCTTTTTGCCACCTTTTATTCAAACCTTCATACAACACGGTCGCACTATACCGAACTGACATACAATAACACATTCTGACAAGCCTTTCAAACCATACCCCGTCTTATCATAAGATATCAAAAGATAAATAATTGGATTATCACTCTACAATAACGTACATCTACAGATGGGAATTCCGGGCAGTATCAGACTCCGTAAACAGCATTCGCACCACACAACCAGGTTTTAAATCTATGTGCCTGCAACCGTACAAGGGTTCGGGAACCCTACAAATCCACGATCACAACTAATCAGACTGGAAAATCATGTCTCCTCAAGGAAGATTTAAGAAGGTACAGACACTACCTCATGTCACGCCAACATTCAAACCAGACAATCAAGACATTTGACCTACTAATCATTCCCTAACTACTTCTAAATACGGTTCTACATTCATACTACTGGCATTAGAGTAAGTTGGGACCACTAGCTCCTATTTAGCACATCCTTTCAATAAGCACGGCATCCAGTAGCAGTACGCCGGTACACATAATTTTGCCCTCTTTTACAGGCCTACCCCCTACGTCGGTTCCGGCACACCACGCCAACTTAATTCCAATAACAAGGTATTTCACAATACGATATTAACCGACCACAAGTTTAAGGCCGTAAGGCCTGTATTTGTGGGAGGAGTTAGCGTTCCTATATAAACGCTACTCCCCCCTTCCTACCTTGCCGTACGCACGCTGTTCACCCCACCCACCTCTCTTATACAATTCATTCGGGGAGGCCCTCTTTTACAGGCCTATCCCCTACATCGGTTACGGCACACCACGCCGACTTAATTCCAATCACAAGGTATTTCACATTACGATATTAACCGACCACAAATATATATATATATGGAACCAGTTGTAGCCTAAAATAAAATAGAGCTTAATATAGAGTAATATAATCAATTCAATCATACAGAACCAGATATAGTTGCACTCAGAAGATTTTAGATTTTTCAGCACATAAAGGGTGCCTCTCCCTAAATCTGGGGGACCAATATCCCTTCCGAATACACCTTTCCACTTCCTGCTATATGGTGTAGTAAGAACCAGGAACTCCAGCAGGGTGAATGTAGAAAAAAATTAGTTTTTTTTAAATATTAAAAACAAATTGAAGTCTATTTGTTTTGTCCCATTTGGGACTTCTTCAGGGAACAATCTTAAAAAGTATATGCAATACAAATGGTTATATCCCACCCCACCGAGTCACACTCTAAAATTGATGCCTCTCTGACCCCATTGGTCCTCCTGGGTGTGGGTGCTGCTCCTCCCACTTCATCCTGAATGGATGAACTCCTTCACAGCTGAATCCAACCAAAGGAGTTCCTTTGGAACATGCACGCCAACTCCCACATGATTCAGAGTCTTCCGCACTTCTGGCATTATGTTTGTGGTACTCTACAGAAATGTTCCAAACTGTGAAATCTGATGACTTGAGGGTACTATTTTTTTCCGTCTATTTCTTCAAATTTTTAGTTCCGGAACATTTCTATAATGGAACACCAGAACATGGAATGCTCCTATACCAAAAGTCCTATACCAAAAGTGCGGTAGACTCAGTCATATAGGAGTCAGCTCCTATATAGACTCATACTCTAGAAGAACTCCTTTGATCTGATACCGCTGTAAGGGTATCTATCCATTCAGGATGAAGTGGGAGGACCCATGGGACTCTGCAGGGCGGGATATGGCTATTTGTATTGTGTATATACTTTTTATTATTGGTTCTTGAAGAATGGGAGAAAACGCGTAGGACCTCAATTTGTTTTTAAAGGAACACTATAGGGTGCCATGTTCACTGTTTAGTAAGATTTAGGTGATATTTGCAGTTGTGTCTATCTCACTAAAAGTCACTATAGTTTATTTTTTGCTCTGTTATATTTCTTTAGTAATTTGTAGGTACGCCTCTTCTTGGTCTCTCAGCTCAGCCGGTGACCTTCTCCTGTCCACTGCTCATATACTTACTGCTAACTTACGCCTGTCTACCCTCTTCAGACTCTCCTCTGGTTTTCAATCATTTAAGAAGTCCCTCAAAACTCATCTCAGGACATCTTCAGAACAGCTTATGGCCTCTCAGCATAACTTTTATTTCACAAACCTGTCTATTGCTCTGTCTTAGAGCCGCATTCCAGTCCTACATTTCAACCATGTCACTTGATTGCTATCCCCCATGTTCCCTTCCCATTGTGTTCCTATATCTCCATCTTCTCTAGATTGTGAGCAGTGTCCTCATCAACCTGTTAATCAGGGGTCAAGTCCTGGGGAACAAAGTGAGGGAACTCACCCAAGATTCCCGCTCCCCAACCCCTCCCCTAAAAAAAATTACACTCCTATGCATATAGTGCAGTGCATGGTGTGTATAATAAATGTAGTGTGTTTGTAGTGAGTGCACAGTGTGTATAATGAATGTAGTGTGTTTGTAGTGGGTGCAGAGTGTGTATAATGAATGTAGTGTGTTTGTAGTGAGTTCAGTGTGTTTGTAGTAAATGCAGAGTGTGTATAATGAATGTAGTGTGTTTGTAGTGGGTGCAGAGTGTGTATAATGAATGTAGTGTGTTTGTAGTAAGTGCACAGTGTGTATAATGAATGTAGTGTGTTTGTAGTGGGTGCAGAGTGTGTATAATGAATGTAGTGTGTTTGTAGTGAGTGCAGTGTGTATAACGAATGTAGTGTGTTTGTAGTGAGTGCAGAGTGTGTATAATGAATGCAGTGTGTTTGTAGTGAGTGCAGAGTGTGTATAATGAATGCAGTGTGTGTAGTGAGTGCAGTGTGTATAATGAATGTAGTGTGTTTGTAGTGAGTGCACAGTGTGTATAGTGAATGTAGTGTTTGTAGTGAGTGCAGAGTGTGTATAATGAATGTAGTGTGTTTGTAGTGAGTGCAGAGTGTGTATAATGAATGTAGTGAGTGCAGTGTGTGTAGCGAGTGCAGTGTGTATAATGAATGTAGTGAGTGCACAGTGTGTATAATGAATGTAGTGTGTTTGTAGTGAGTGCACAGTGTGTATAGTGAATGTAGTGTTTGTAGTGAGTGCAGAGTGTGTATAGTGAATGTAGTATGTTTGTAGTAAGTGCAGAGTGTGTATAGTGAATGTAGTGTGATTGTAGTGAGTGCAGAGTGTGTATAGTGAATGTAGTGTGTAGTGAGTGCAGTGTGTATAATGAATGCAGAGTATTTGTAGTGAGTGCAGAGTGTGTATAATGAATGCAGTGTATGTAGTGTGTTTGTAGTGAATGCAGAGTGTGTATAGTGAATGTAGTGTATAGTGGATGTAGTGTGTAGTGAGTGCAGAGTGTGTATATTGAATGCAGAGTGTGTATAGTAAATGTAGTGTGTTTGTGGTGAGTGCAGAGAGTGTATAATGAATGCAGTGTGTGTGTAGTGACTGCAGAGTGTGTATAGTGAATGTAGTGTGTTTGTAGTGAGTGCACAGTGTGTATAATGAATGTAGTGTGTTTGTAGTGAGTGCAGAGTGTGTATAATGAATGTAGTTTGTAGTGAGTGCAGTGTGTATAATGAATGCAGAGTATTTGTAGTGAGTGCAGAGTGTGTATAATGAATGCAGTGTATGTAGTGTGTTTGTAGTGAATGCAGAGTGTGTATAGTGAATGTAGTGTATAGTGGATGTAGTGTGTAGTGAGTGCAGAGTGTGTATATTGAATGCAGAGTGTGTATATTGAATGCAGAGTGTGTATAGTGAGTGTGTTTGTAGTGAGTGCAGATTGTGTATAATAAATGTAGTGTGTGTGCTGGATGAAGTGTGTGTGTGTGTGTGTGTGCTGGATGATGTGTGTGTGTGTGTGTGCGCTGGTGATGTGTGTGTGTGTGTGTGCTGGATGATGTGTATGTGTGTGTGCTGGATGATGTGTGTGTGTGTTGGATAATATCTGTGAGTGCGCTGGATGACGTGTGTGTGTGTGCGCAGTGGATGATGTGTGTGTGTGTGTGTACACTGGATGGTGTGTGTGCGCACTGGATGATGTGTGTGTGTGTGTGTGTGTGTGTGTGTTACTGGATGGATGCAGTGTGTGTGTGTAACACTGGATGTGTGTGTGTGTGCACTGGATGATGTGTGGTGTGTGTAAAGACTGGATGGTGTAAAGGCTGGATTGTGTGTGTGTGTGTGTGTGTGTTGGATGTGTGTGTGCACTGGATGATATGTGTGTGGTGTGTGTGTGTGCGCGACTGGATGATGTGTGTGTGTGTGTGTGTGTGTGCAACTGGATGATGTGTGTGTGTGTGTGTGTGTGCACTGGATGATATGTGTGTGCTGGATGATGGGTGTGTGAGTGCTGGATGATGGGTGTGTGAGTGCTGGATGATGGGTGTGTGTGTGCTGGATGATGGGTGTGTGTGTGCTGGATGATGGGTGTGTGTGTGAGTGCTGGATGATGTGTGTGTGAGTGTTGGATGATGGGTGTGTGTGAGTGCTGGATGATGGGTGTGTGTGTGCTGGATGATGGGGGGGTGAAGCATTTTTTTACTTTATGTATATATATTTTTTTTTTATTCCCCCCTCCCTGCTTCTTACCTTGTCAGGGAGGGGGAGATCGCCTGGTGGTCCGGTGGAGGGAACCAGCCGCTGCACAGAGGGGCCATCACACGCTGTGTTCCCTCTCCAGCTCTAACTCTCGCGAGACTCGCCTGTGCGGAGCGTTGCCATGGTAACAGCCGCGGGTCTCGCGAGAGGTATAGCTGGAGAGGGAACACAGCGTGTGCTGGCCCCTCTGTGCAGGTAGCAGGGCCGGTCCTGCAGGACAGGTAACGGGAACGGCGCCTCGTTTTGAAAAAAGTGCAGGAACGCCGTTCCCATGCGTTCCTGCAGGACTCGAGCCCTGCTGTTAATAGCATTTTGTAATCGTCTCATTTATTGTTACATTTCCCCCTTTATAATATTGTAAAGTGCTGCAAAATAAGTTGGCGCTATATAAATGACATATATATATATATATACACACACATACATACATACATACATACATACATACATACACACTCTCTCTCTTTCTCTCCCTCTTTAAAAGTCACTCAGATCTTTCAAGAACTGACTGTTTATTTGCTGCATAATATATCGCACCCCTTGATAGGTGTCATTTTTAACGATATAATTAATATTATTCACTTCACCTGTGGTGGTTTTAATGCTTTGCTGATTTGTGTATATATGTATATGTATGTATGTATATATATATATATATATATATATATATATATATTATTAAGGAAGTGGGCGCTCAGAGAACTTCTTTAGCTTATGTCCTTCCCCGTGACACCCCACCTCTGAGGGGCCCTAAATACCAATTAGGGGGGGACCTAATGTCCTCCCCCTGGTCCCCACCCCTGAGCGGTGGGTGGGGGCCCTAAATACCAATATGAGGGACCTATTGTCCTCCCCCTGGCCCCCACCCCTGAGCGGCGGGTGAGGGCCCTAAATAAAAATATAACCCCCCCCACCCAGGTGACTAGGGGTCCCCAAACCCCTAGTCACCTCCCCCCCAAAAAAATTAACCCCTACCTACCCCCTCACCCTAAAAATAATGAGGGGGTGACCTTTAACTAAGTACCTGTAAAAATAAAATAGCACTTACCATTTGATGTTTTCTTGATCTTCTTTTTTCAGCCCCCAAAAAAGGCGAAATAAAAATCCATAATAACCGACGCACTTAAAAAAAAAATGAAAAAAAAGAACCAGAGTGCAAAAAAAATAATCCATCTTCACCCATGGAGGGCTCCACGCAGACTGAGCTCTGCAGGGCGGGGGAAGGCTTATAAAGCCTTCCCCCGCCCTGCAATTAGGCTCAGAGCACTCTGATTGGTGGGTTTAAGCCATCCAATCAGAGTGCTCTGACAGGTAAATGAAGAGACTGACAGACTGAAATCCACCAATCAGAGTGCTCTGTGTCATTTTACACAGCGTGTGAAAGTTCTTTGGAATTTTAAGTAACCAATCAGAGTGTTATGAGTCAAATTACACAGCGTGGGAAAATTCCAAAGAAGAATGGTGGATTTCGAGGCAACCAATCAGAGTGCTGTGACAGGTAAATGTAGAGACTTACCTGTCAGTCTCTTCATTTACCAGTCAGAGAACTCTGATTGGATGATTTAAACCCACCAATCAGAGTGCTCTGAGCCTAATTGCAGCTGAAAAAGGAAGATTTTAGAAGAAAGAAAACATCAAATGGTAAGTTTATTTTTAGTTTTACAGGTACTTAGTTTAAGGTCCCCCCTCCTTTTTTTTTTAGGTGAGGGGGGTAGGTAGGGGTTCATTTTTGGGGGGAGGGGGTGACTAAGGAATTGGGGACCCCTAGTCACCTGGGGGGGGTAAATCTTTATTTAGGGCGTGGGGGCCAGGGGGAGGACAATAGGTTCCCCCTAATTGGTATTTAGGGCCCCCACACACCGCTCAGGGGGAGGACATTAGGTCCCTCCCAATTGGTATTTAGGGCCCCCACCCACCACTCAGGGGTGGGGACCAGGGGGAGGACAATAGGTCCCCCCTAATTGGTATTTTGGGCCTCCACACACCGCTCAGGGGGAGGACATTAGGTCCCTCCCAATTGGTATTTAGGGCCCCCACCCACCACTCAGGGGTGGGGACCAGGGGGAGGACATTAGGTTCCCCCCCCCCCTAATTTTTATTTAGGGCCCCCACCTGCCGCTCACCCTTATTCTAATTTAGGGCCCCTACCGCCGCTCATGGGTGGGGGCCAGGGTGGGAAGACAATAGGTCCCCCCCTTATTGGTATTTAGGGCCCCCACCCACCGCTATGGGGTGGGGGAGGGGGGAGGACAATAGGTCCCCCCCCATTATTTTACTTTAGGGCCCAGATCCACCGCTCCGGGGGGGAGGACAATAGGCCCCCCCCCCTTATTCAAATTTAGGGCCCCCACCCACCACTCATGGGGAGGTCCCCTCCTTTATTTTACTTTATGGCCCCCACCTGCCGCTCAGGACTGTTTACTAGACATGAATTTACTAATACTAAGTGATCTTTACTTTGTATTAGTAAATTTGGCTGAAATACCAATTCAGGGCTTTCAGCCTTTTAGTAGATAGCTCCCTAATACCGTGGGAATTAGGGAGTTATCTACTTATTCATTCCTGTCATTACATTGACTGGCCAAGTAACTTACATTTTATATGAATGTATGTTACTTGATTGCTGTAAGTGTTGCAAATGCTTACAGCTGAATCCTGGCTATGTTTGTATACTTTTTATTTAAAATTGTATACAGTGTAACATTCTTCTTCTTCCACTGGGTAAGTATATTAGTACTTAGGCAATACTGTACCCGAATGTCCGAATTGCCCAAAATTAGTTCGCATTCAGACCGAAACGAATTGCAGATGTCTAGTAACAGTGCCAATTTTGTTGTAGCCAGCATTTTAACGTTTCGTGAATACTGTTGTGTCGGGACCCAGAGTAGGTCTGTTATTGAATGTGGTGCGCTTATTGCTTGTTCTAATACATACCACTTGGGAAGGGGGGAGATGTAGTGCATACCCTGGCAATCTGTGCCAGGATAGAGGCCACATAGTACTTTGCAACATTTGGAACACTCAAGCGTCCCTCCTTCATTGCAATGCAGGTACTTGTCAGGAGACCCTTGGAGGTTTGCGTTTCCATATATGTGTGTTTAGCGTCTGAAATTTCATTAGGACCACTTTAGGGATCTCAATCGGTAGGGTTTGAAATAAAAACAACATTTGTGGCAAAAAAAGCATATTCAGTGCATTAATACATCATAGCCACAAGGTCCTGGACCCACTCCAACCAGTGGAGTGGATCCGCAACGGACACCAAGCCACCCTCCCCCCAGAGAATACCGACGGTCTCCCTCTCCCTCCCCTGCACATGCACATGCAGGCACCAGCGGACCTAGCTGATGGCACGGAATATAAAGACAATAATCCATGCAGGAAGTTGCATGGAAAGCAGTATTTTTGTAGGATCTCAATCATATACCCCCAATGGAGATGGTCACAGGCCTTCTCTGCGTCTAACGCAAGAGCAAGGCCAGGCATATTATTAATCATCATTAATTCAAAAAGATTCAATGCTCGATGGGTGTTATCCTCGACCTGTCGCCCTGTGACAAACCCTGCCTGTTCAGGAGATGCAAGAGTAGATGGAAGGGGTCTTATTCTATTGGCCATAGCTTTGGCAAATAGTTTTATGTCAGCATTTCATAATTATATCGGTCAATAATTTGCACATATTGTAGGTTTTTTTTCCGGTTTGGAAAGTGTGATAAAGGTTGCCTGCAACATTTCTAGAGGTAGATAACCTGACTCCACAGTGTGGTTAAAAAGTGCGGTCAAGTGAGGTATTAAAAGATCAGAAAATTTGGTGTAATAGTAGGTGGGAAAACCGTCTCGTCCTGGCGTTTTATGTTTCTGAGTATTCTTCAATATCTGAGAAATCTCATCAGTCATAAAGGACCTATCTAGGCCTTCTCCTTGCTCACAAAACAGTGGATGTAATGCTACCCCATCAAGGAAGTCAGAAGGAGATGGGTTAGGAGCAGATTAAAAGGAATTATTCATCATTATACTTATATTCCACTCTCTATCATCCCAAATTGGCTTTTTTTTCTTACAGGATGAGGTAGACCATCGTTTCCCAATTGGTGTTTGGCGGAACCCTGGGGTTCCGCAGAACACCAATTCAGGTTCCGCCAAAAGTTTCAAAAATAAAATGGCCGCGAGGGAGCAGCGATCTCCCTCACGCGCACAGTAGTGCTGGAGACGGAATATGATGTCACTCCGGCTCCGGCATCACTAAGAGACACGCAAGGGAGCTGAGCAGGGAGATCACTGCTCCCTCGCCGCTCAGCAGCCCCACTGGACCCCAGGAACTCCATGCCAGCACTCCACTCCTAAAGGTAGGGGGGCTGGGTGGAGTAAAATGTAAAAAAAAAATTGTATGTGTGTCTGTTAGGGAGTTTGTGTGTCTGTCAAAGAGTATACGTGTGTTTGTCAGTGAGAGTGAATGTGTGCTTGTCAGTGAGTGTGTGAGAGTGTAACCGCAGGTGGTTCCCTTATTTACCACTATAATGTCTTAAAGCATAGAACTTAGTAGGGCTAACCATACAGATATCTTAGCCATAATTTTATATAGTTAGTAAGAGATCCTCTATTTAACATATATAAATAATTGAGAATACAATATAAAATAAGGATTGTCTTGGAAGCAATAGTGTCTTTTTGGATATTAATTATATAAAAATATAAATATAAAATCCATTATATCAGAATTTATAAGATTAAATTACATGCTTGCAATAGGTTAACATACCCTTCTGAACATGCCATCATGTCAGCCTCTCTGTCATTTTAAGATGGAGCAGCGTCTGTCTCCAAGTCTCTCCTCTGTTTCTTAACATTTAAAAGTACACCTATTTATACCTTAGGTGTCTCCATTTTAGGGTTACCGTAGTTCATTTACTTTATTCATTTTAGGACCTCCCTTAATTTGGCAAACATACAAGGCCATAACTAAAGGGTGCATTCGTCATGGAAATTTTCCTGACTTAGTTCAAGATGGCATCTTAAAGTCTGAATAGGTTATCTGTTGTTTATACTAAGTCATAAGTGTACAGTCGTGGGAGATTCCAGGATTTGGGGAAGTTCCATTAACTTGGGGTTACCACAGTATATTGTGTACTGCAAGTGTCATAGTATAGCCTTGAAGCTTGTTTATGCATTATTGTTATTGTAATTCGTCTGGGACAAAATGGCACAAACATATTATGCACTGAGGTTATTGCTTAAAGAAACATCTATGAAAAACAATATGTTCCATTTCTAACACCTTGTCAATTTGCAATATCTCTTAAAGACAAAGTACACAGTTTAAGAAATACAACATTTCATTCTAAAACTTGTAATATTTGCATTTGCCCATAACAAGAGTATATGTGTTTGTCAGTGAGAGTGTATATGTGTTTGTATGTGTGTCTGTCAAAGAGTAGGTGTGTTTGTCAGTGAGAGTGTATGTGTGTCTGTCTGTCAAAGAGTATGTGTGTCTGAGTGTGTCAGTGTGTGTGTGTGTATCTGTGTGTCAAGGTTTGTGTGTGTCACTGTGTGTATCTAAGTGGGTGTGTATGTGCCAGTGTGTATGTGCCAGTGTGTATCTGTGGGTGTATATGTCACTAAGTGTGTGTATTTTTGAGTCAAGATGTGTATGTATCTGTGTCAAGGTGTTTCTCAGTGTGTATCTGTGTGCCAGTGTGTCAGATACAGATACACACACTGGCGCATACAAACACAGATACACACACCGGCACATACAAACAGATACACACACACTATGTCTGTGTGTATTTGTGTGGCACTGCCAGTGTGTGTGTCAGATTAATGCACACTGGCACATATAAACACAGATACACAGACACATACAAACACAGATACACACACGTTGACACACAGATACATACATACACACACACACACACACAGATACACACTATGTGTCAAGGTGTGTGTATCTGTGTGCCACTATGTGCCAGTGTGTGTGTGTGTGTATCTGTGTGTCAGATATACACACACTGGCACATAAAAGCACAGATAAACACGCCTTGACACACACATGCACATACAAAAAGACAGCGCAGCTTTAGGGGTGGGGGTCTGAAAGTTGGGTGCCCGGTGCTAGGCGGACAAGCTAATTGCGTGTGAAGAGAGAGCGAGAGTAAAAAGTCATGTGAAAGTCCTGCAAAAGACCTGCATACCACGGGAGAGAGGAGAGGAGAAAAGGCGAGAGATCTATGTGCCCTGTGTGCCCCAGGAAGGTGTCGTTTAAAAAAAAACGTCAAAAGGCATTCTGCCTGTTAAATTTATTTATTTTTTTAAAATCGAGGAGCCAGCAGTAAGTATGAGTAGACGTGAGCAAATAGTGGTGTACCCTGGATAATGAGACTGTGTGCAGTGAGGCAAGTGACCGTGCGTAGGGCGCTGTGTGAGGTGCATCAAATAAAGTGAGGCTGTTGAAAAGCCGGGCAATACATAAAGTACACAAAGTAAAAAAAAAAAGTCTCCAAGCCAACTCTTTTTTTCAGGCAGAATATAGCTATAGAGAAGTAGCTCTGTGTCTATTTCTGTTCCTGCTTCTCAGTTTGAGCTGGAATTAAAAAAAAAAAAAAATGGTTAAAAAAGCATGAAAAGTTGCAAGAAAAAGTATGTGCACCCTTTGGAATGATATGGATTTCTGAACAAATTGGTCATAAAATGTGATCTGATCATCATCTAAGTCACAACAATAGACAATCACAGTCTGCTTAAACTAATAACACACAAAGAATGAAATGTTGCCATGTTTTTATTGAACACACCATGTAAACATTCACAGTGCAGGTGGAAAAAGTATGTGAACCCCTAGACTAATGACATCTCCAAGAGCTAATTGGAGTGAGATGTCAGCCAACTGGAGTCCAATCAATGAGATGACATTGGAGGTGTTGGTTACTGCTGCCCTGCCCTATAAAAAACACACACCAGTTCTGGGTTTGCTTTTCACAAGAAGCATTGCCTGATGTGAATGATGCCTCACACAAAAGAGCTCTCAGAAGACCTACGATAAAAAATTGTTAACATGCATAAAGCTGGAAAGGGTTATAAAAGTATCTCCAAAAGCCTTGCTGATCATCAGTCCATGGTAAGACAAATTGTCTATAAATGGATAAAGTGCAGCACTGCTACTACTCTCCCTAGGAGTGGCCGTCCTTTAAAGATGACTACAAGAGCACAGCGCAGACTGCTCAATGAGGTGAAGAAGAATCCTAGAGTGTCAGCTAAAGACTTACAAAAGTCACTGGCAAATGCTAACATCCTTGTTAGCGAATCTACAATACGTAAAACACTAAACAAGAATGGATTTCATGGGAGGATATCACAGAGGAAGCCACTGCTGTCCAAACAAAACATTGCTGCACGTTTACAGTTTGCACAAGAGCACCCGGATGTTCCACAGCAGTACTGGCAAAATATTCAGTGGACAGATGAAACCAAAGTTAAGTTGTTTGGAAGAAACACACAACACTATATGTGGTGAAAAAAAGGAACAGCACACCAACATCAAAACCTCATCCCAACTGTGATGTATGGTGGTGGGGGCATCATGGTTTGGGGCTGCTTTGCTGCATCAGGGCCTGGACGGATTGCTAACATCAAAGGAAAAATGAATTCCCAAGTTTATCAAGACATTTTGCAGGAGAACTTAAGGCCATCTGTCTACCAGCTGAAGCTCAACAGAAGATGGGTGTTGCAACAGGACAATGATCCAAAGCATAGAAGTAAATCAACAACAGAATGGCTTAAACAGAAGAAAATACGCCTTCTGAAGTGGCCCAGTCAGAGTCCTGACCTCAACCCGATTGAGATGCTGTGGCATGACCTCAAGAAAGCGATTCACACCAGACATCCCAAGAATATTGCTGAACTGAAACAGTTCTGTAAAGAGGAATGGTCAAGAATTACTCCTGACCGTTGTGCACGTCTGATCTGCAACTACAGGAAACGTTTGGTTGAAGTTATTGCTGCCAAAGGAGGTTCAACCAGCTATTAAATCCAAGGGTTCACATACTTTTTCCACCTGCACTGTGAATGTTTACATGGTGTGTTCAATAAAAACATGGCAACATTTCATTCTTTGTGTGTTATTAGTTTAAGCAGACTGTGATTGTCTATTGTTGTGACTTAGATGATGATCAGATCACATTTTATGACCAATTTGTGCAGAAATCCATATCATTCCAAAGAGTTCACATACTTTTTCTTGCAACTGTATTTACGTTATTTATTCCATGTGCCACCGCTTGTCTGATCTGTTTCATGAGAGATGTTGAGGGAGCCAGCCCCTTATACTTCATAAGCCATATGCACAGCCTAGTAGACTCACTATTAATGTAACTGCTGCTTAATTGACAGAATCGACCAAACCTGATTACACTGTGATCTTACTATGAATGTCATTGAAGTCCTACTGACATAACTGACTAAGCATATTTACTCTGTGACTCTACTATTTCTGGTGACGCACTACTGACTTAACAAAAGTGATGCATGCATACAGGTATGGAGGCTTAACTGGTTGTCAATAGACTAGATTATACACTGCTTAAGCTTATTCAAAGTATAAATTTGCTTTAACATAGTTAGTATCATCCTGGTGACACCAATGGGTGCTGTGCCTTTAATCTAAACACCTAAACATTTCCAGTGCATTAGAGCATCCAGCTAACCTAACTACAGCTACCACTAGCACTGTGTTGCAGACTGATATGTCTAATTACGTTACTCCTGCTATAATTTAAAATATGTGCAATGTTTCTGATGCCACTCTATTGATACCACATGTTTTCTTTATGTTTGCACCAGCTGTCGTGGCAGTGCAAAACTGTTGTTAACTCGATGCACAAAAAAAAAAAAAAAAAGATATGAAACAGAGACAGAAAAAAAGCAGAAACGGGCAACTATGTGGTAGCACTTCCCATGTATGAATCAAATAATATAATTAGAGAAAATTGCAGTAGAGAAGTTATGAAAATAATTAGTCTCATCTTTAATAGGATAGAATATATAGATATTAAAGAGAATCCAAAGATATTTTACTTATATGATGTATTTTCATATATTTTTGTTGTAATATTTTATAATACTGAGGAGTATCACCACATAATTGTCTAAATAGATGTAAAACATGTAAACACATAACAAACATAAGTGAGAATAAAAGGAATGGTGAGAGCACTCAAATAAGATTACAATAAAATTTTACCCATTGGTTAATACATTTCAGAAAAAGAAACAGAAAAATACAACATAGGGTAATAACGTCAAATAAATTAAAGTGACGTAGTGGATAAATTGCACTCACATACGAAGAGCCAATTAGGAGCTGGCTCAAGCTGATCGCCTTGAACAGAAATCTTCCTAAGGACTGGAACACAAATTGTAGTGGGTATCTTCCCAAAGTTGCACAAACCAGGAAAACAAATAAAAAATTGTACATAAACTGTAGTAAACACTATGCAACTACAAAAATAATAAAAAATGAGGAAAGTCCCATATAAATATAAAATAAGTCCCAAAAATGTCCTCAGGATCCACCTTACGCGTTTCGGCACAAAGCCTTCATCAGAGGTGCTGTGTTCTGTCCAAATACGAAGTTCCTTTTAAATCTTATTTGGCGCCATTTTCGCCGTCTTCCCGGCACTTTACTTCCGGGTTCTGACGTCAGGTGCGTGTTACGTCATCGCGTCCTGACGTCACTTCCGGTTTCGGCGGGTATGACGTGCCGGAACCGTCATAATAACAAGTCCATATAAATAACATGTAAAAGATTAGAGACTGGAGATAACATAAAAGAAATACATGGTAAAGTAATAAAATACCACAAATTTAGAACCATAAGTCCCAAATATTTATTTAATCTAGTAATAGGAGAAGAAAAATATAATAAAAAATGATAAAAATAAAAAGATATATATAAAATATATAATATGTATGTATAAAAAATGTACTACAGAGGCCAAATTAGAAACATACATATATATATATATATATATATATATATATATATATATACATAAAGTATATATATGCATGTAAAAAATATATATATAAAAAATAATAATAATTTATAGCTTAAAAATTATCTATAAAAATAAATAAATTGAGAGGCAAAAGATAATTAATAAATAAAGCAACATTAAAATATATAGGATAACACATAAAAATAACTAAAAATCCCAAAAAAGTTAAAATTAAATATATTTATTAATTTCAAAATCTACATTTAAACCATTTGGGACCATAGTCTCTAATTCAAACATCCATTTCATTTCTGTGTATCCTAAAATATATTCTTTATCACCACCTCTCCAGTGGGTTTTAATTAAATCAATACCTAAAAACTCTATACCTCTCGGGTCTCCATTATGTGCTTCTGTAAAATGTTTAGAAACATTATGGTTAAGAAATTTGCGTTTAATATTATAAATATGTTCTCTAATACGAGTTTTTAAAGTGCGTATTGTCTTGCCAATATATTGGAAACCACATTGGCAAGTAAGTAAATAAATAATACCTTTACTAGAACAATTAATAAACGTCTTTATTGTATATTCTTTTTTAGTAACCAAAGACACAAAATGAGAAACCTTTTTATTTCTATTTGTTCTAAATGAGCATCCTTGACATGTACCACAATAACGGAAACCTATGCTTCCTTAAAAAAATTATTTTTATCTTCTATTATTTCTTTATCTAAAAAACTTTTAGTTAATATTTGTCTAAAATTATTTGCCCCCCTAAAAATAAATTTTGGTTTCAAATCTAAAAACGGAAGTGCTCCTGAATCCTCTTTTAAAACATGCCAATGCTTTTTAATTATTTTTTGTAATGCTCCATTATTAGAGCTAAAATCAAAAATAAAAGGAACTGTTTTAGTGTCATTCTGGTTATTCTTAAAATCTTGTTTCATTTTTGACTTATATTCAAGGAGAGGTTGTCTTTCTTTTTCTGCAATTTCGTTTTCAATTGTATCCAAGTCTTCTTTTATATATCCTTTTTCGACAAATTTTCTTTTTAAAATTTCTACTTGTTTAAAATATTCCTCTCCTTCTGTACAATTCCTTTTAAGTCTTAAAAATTGCCCTTTTGGAATATTAGTCAACCATGGTTTAAAATGGCAACTTTTTAAATCTATAAAACTATTAACATCTACTGTTTAAAAAAAAGTTTTACTTTTAATTTTATTGTTCTCAACATAAATTAAAAGATATAAAAAATTAACATGCTCGGCACTGATATCGTAAGATAAATTAATATTATAAGAATTACAATTAAGAGAGCTAATAAAATTTTCCAAGGATTCTCTGTTACCTTTCCAAATGATAAAAATATCGTCTATATATCTCTTACAGAGGACCAGAGGTGGTGATAAAGAATATATTTTAGGATACACAGAAATGAAATGGATGTTTGAATTAGAGACTATGGTCCCAAATGGTTTAAATGTAGATTTTGAAATTAATAAATATATTTAATTTTAACTTTTTTGGGATATTTTTAGTTATTTTTATGTGTTATCCTATATATTTTAATGTTGCTTTATTTATTAATTATCTTTTGCCTCTCCATTTTTTTTTTATAGATAATTTTTAAGCTATAAATTATTATTATTTTTTATATATATATTTTTTATATGCATATATATACTTTATGTATATATATATGTTTCTAATTTGGCCTCTGTAGTACATTTTTTATACATACATATTATATATTTTATATATATCTTTTTATTTTTATTATATTTTTCTTCTCCCATTACTAGATTAAATAAATATTTGGGACTTATGGTTCTAAATTTGTGGTATTTTATTACTTTACCATGTATTTCTTTTATGATATCTCCAGTCTCTAATCTTTTACATTTTATTTATATGGACTTGTTATTATGACGGTTCCGGCACGTCATACCCGCCGAAACCGTAAGTGACGTCAGGACGCGATGACGTAAGATGCACCTGACGTCAGAACCCGGAAGTAAAGTGCCAGGAAGACGGAGAAAATAGCGCCAAATAAGATTTAAAAGGAACTTCGTATTTGGACAGAACACAGTACCTCTGATGAAGGCTTTGTGCCGAAACGCGTAAGGTGGATCCTGAGGACATTTTTGGGACTTATTTTATATTTATATGGGACTTTCCTCATTTTTAATTATTTTTGTAGTTGCATAGTGTTTATTAAAGTTTATGTACAACTTTTTATTTGTTTTCCTGGTTTGTGCAACTTTGGGAAGATACCCACTACAATTTGTGTTCCAGTCCTTAGGAAGATTTCTGTTCAAGGCGATCAGCTTGAGCCAGCTCCTAATTGGCTCTTCGTATGTGAGTGCAATTTATCCACTACGTCACTTTAATTTATTTGACGTTATTACCCTATGTTGTATTTTTCTGTTTCTTTTTCAGAAATGTATTAACCAATGGGTAAAATTTTGTAATCTTATTTGAGTGCTCTCACCATTCCTTTTATTCTCACTTATGTCTATTGTAGTGGTTATTGTGGCCCACTAAGGTGATTGTAGCACCAGTGTTCATTTATCTTTTCACCGTGTGTTTTATTGTTTACATAACAAACATGTACATATCTACAGAACCTGAACCCCTCACATGGATGGAAGTAGTGTGTATATTTAATAGCAAAAAACTTTATATATTAAGAACCACTTAGGGAATAAATATCCCATCCAAGAAATCTATGAGAAAAAAACCTTAAAGGTCCATTGTGGCGGCCACCCCATTAAGAAGAGGGGTTTCACCGCCAGAGATGTTCTTTTCCCCCTAGTGTGAGTGATGCTGTAGTACTTTCCCAGTAGTTGTAATCCAAAGCGAGTAGAGCAGGGATATAGCTGGCTCTATGTTGGGGATGAACTGGTTTTAATGGGAACCACACACGGCATTTTATGTAACTCCCCATGCAAGGGGTTTCCTAAAACATATTCCATGGGCATTCCCCACTGGACCTGAGAGGAGACTGTTACAAAGTATACATCTAAATACATTCTCTCTTAGGTTAAGAACATATACATGTATTACACCCTAAAACATACATTTCACAATTAGGTACCCCCTCAAATTCTATATCTCCGGGTAGCCTGGATTTGAGCGCCCAACATATCCCAAAAGTGCTCAGATCCCATGAACGCAGCCGAAATGTCACCGGGGTCAGGTTTAGACCGACCGCACACAAGGCCTCTGCCCAAAATAGTTCCAGGAAATTGGGCTGAGAGGTCGGTGTTTTTCGGGGGTACAAAATATAATAAAATACCAAACGTAACTGTTCGTGCATACATTGAGTCTGTGTCCCTTGTTTGGGAGTGTGCTCCCACCGTACACCTTTCAGTTCTGCTGAATATAACCGAACGTAGGTGGGGGTGACAGTTTCAGTGGTGTTGGGGCGGTCGAGTGTCCGATTTTGGTTCCATACACTCGACAACCAAACACCGCTGCACGTGTTCGCGGCTAAGATGGCCACCGCCACGTGTTTGCACATACGAACCACGACCAACCAGCCGGCCGCTTAGAATGCTGTGGTTATTGCGGTTAATGAGGTGATGACAGAGGTGAAAAGGGTCAACGAGCACCACACTTAGTATATGGGTGGTCTAACAGTTCCTGAGTTTATTCGGTATACGAACAAAATGAACATAATCAGTTCGGTGCACCCCATATGCCGGACCAATAGGTGAAAGAAATTAAGTTTTATAATCCAGAGACAGAGGGTCTGTCACATGTATTGTAACGAGATATAGATCTCTTAAAAAGATTATCTTGTTGGAGATTAACCCTGTATGTGAATAATATATTAGAGAAAGCACACTATATCTATGTCCACGTTGTGACCACCTGGTTCCAGGGAACCCAACTGGTGGAAAGGTCTCCCGCTGTGTGAGCCTGTCTTCTCTCCTTCCTCCTCTCCAATATGGTGGAATATATTCTATTCCAAAGAAAGGAGAATTAATTCCAACTGAAGTGTAAACAGGAATTGCAATGTACAGGGACTGTGTGGTTAATGGCCTTCTTTCTGATGTTTCCAAAATGTTCTAGGATGCTGACTTTTAGTTTTTTGTTTTTTTTTCCAGACGTATTGTTTGCCACGCGGGCAATGTAATAAATATATCACATGGTCCGTGTGGCAATCTATTTTGTGTTTAATGGTTTATTGTTTCCCTGTTACTGTACTAGTGAAGTTCTTTACCATAGACATAGAGATTTTTTGCATTCTTTACAGTGTCTGCAGTATCTGAATCCTTTATCCGAAGTGTGATTCTTTCTTATCCATGTGTTTAATGCTGTAACTTGGAGCTAATTTTTTTTTTCAAGATTTTGGTTCCTTTTAAAAATAAATGGGAGGTCGTTCTGGTAAAACGGATCAGAGGATGTTATCCTCTCGAAGAATAGGCCAATATTTTGATATCGCTCTTTTGATTTTGAAGTGGTCGGCGTTATACCTAGTGATGAAGGCATGTTCAAATTTCTGTGTCTGTTTTTTGTTACTAGAGTGTGTTTCTCTATCTATCATTAATTTGTTTCTATCTATCTCTGCAATTCTTTTTTAATCTTTTCAATATGATTTTTCTTGTAACCTTTCATCATTAATTTGTTTTTTACAATGGCAGCTTGTTGATAATAGTCATCCAAGGTAGTGCAGTTACGTTTAACCCTTGTAAGTTGGCTCTTTGCAATGCTCATGATGGCAACTTTGCCTATGAACATGTTTCCCGTCTGTTTTTTTTTTTAAAATAGCATTTGGAGACTATAAATGTAAATGAAGAGTGTAAACTTGTAAACTTCTGCAAGGTCTAGCAAGCTATTAACAGTGCAGGACATAAGAAATTGTAAATTAAACAGAATTTGCAATAAAGGAAGTGTAAACATTAGATGATTCTTTACAGGAAGTTTTTAGGAAGTTTGTGTAAGTCACATGCAGGGAGGTGTTCCTAGGGCTCCATAAACAAAGTAATTTAACTCCTAAATGGCAGAGAATTGAGCAGTGAGACTGCAGTGCATGATCTATACATCAAAGCTCCTTTAGATTGTAAGCTCACAGGCTATCTAGCTATGCACTTTGTATAAAAGAGCTTAAATGGCTAGATCTCCGTTTACGGGCAGGGCCCTCTCTACCTTTTGTATTTGTCTGTGTATATTGTATGTTCTCCACTAATTGTACAGCGCTGCGGAATCTGTTGGTGCTTTATAAATACGAGTAATAAATAAATAAAGCTGCCTCATTAAGCTAAAGTTGTTTTTGTGACTATAGTGTCCCTTTAATGCACCTTTTTATACATAATTTATTTTACTGGCCTTAGCAACTGCTGATTGGCATTGCACATTGTTGCCTAGTTTGTCGTCTATGATAATTCCCAAATCCTTCTCATGTGTGGTTATCCCTAATTCACTACCATTTAGGGTATACGTTGCTTGTATCTACATTAAAATTAATCTGCTATTTGAATGCCCAGTCCACCAATCTATCTAAATACATCTGCTGCAAAGTAATATCTTGCTCACATTGTATTACTTTACAGAGTTTTGCAAACACTGAAACATGACTTTCAATGCCTATTTCAATATCATTTATAAATATGTTAAATAGAAGCGGTCCCAGAACAGAGCCCTGAGGGACCCCACTTTTGCTCACCTTGAAAATTTGCCATTAATGACAACTCTCTATACTCTTAGAAAAAAGGCTCTAATGAAATTAGTGCCTGGGTGCCAAAAGCACAGACCAGGACTGTCCAAATGCCTGACCTTAAATTAAATTAAGAAGGAAAAAAAAAGAATTATGTGGCTAATTCCAAATAGATGGGATTATCCTGCCTGCTAATATTACGAGCTCTTTATTACATTAAAATCCATAATCACAGCACTGCCAAGTATGGTTTGCTATAATCCAAGGTTAAGTGTGACAATTATCCTTCTTAAAAATAAGATGGACGAAGTTGGATTCAACATGAACTGTTAAAAACGAATGACAGTAAACCACTTGCAGGCTTTAATCAACAGTTGCCTATGTGTTTACCACTTAAATCTCAATCTACCACATATGAGACTGGCATCTAGTCTATAGTTAGAATGAATGTATATTTGTCCAGGGAGATGCACAGAGGGATACTAAATAAATTATAATATACAGAAAACAATGCTAGAATCTGAATCTCAATTAAGGGTGATTAATTCTAATGTAATTTCATTATTACTTAATCTAAGGGAAGTACGTGCCAATTATAAGAGAGATTCTCAAATGGTGTAGAGCACAAAATGTTTATTGCCCCCCCGTACGATGATAAAAGCAGACAGGAAATGACAAGGGACCCTGATGAAGGTGCATTAGTAGCACCGAAATGCACGTCGGGATATTTGCCTCACTCTCACGTGCACATTATACAAATAAGAGAGCCTGTAATTTTTGGCGAAACGCGTTAGTGTTTATTCCTTTTATACTTTTAATCTATATTTTCAACAATCTTGTTCTTTTTAACCATATTTGGACCTTTCTGAGTTTTATCCAGAAGATTTTATGCATTAGATCCTGTATTTTTTTTTTATTATTCTTTATTTTTGTAGTGCATAGGTTAGTTAACATGCTCACAGTGACATTTTAAGTGAAAAAATACAATGAGGTTGAGATCAAGATTGTCGTAAAATGTCGACAACACAGCACTTTTTTTTGTAAATAACATGGAAAAACAATCATGAAAACTATACAGTGCTTAGGAGTGATAATGAAGCAGGTTTTGTTATAGCGATTACATTTTGTAGGCACTGATCTTGATTACCACCAATAATGACAAGCTTAGTCAAAGTATATAACTATGCTGAGTATCATGCTTATAGTGGGAAACAGCCTGACCCCTCCTGATACATCTGTGTGTTTTGCACATTTCAGCAGGTAGACCAAATAGATGCTTAATATAACAACGTGTTGAAGAGTAGAGGCTGAAGATAGACGCTGCACGTAACTGAATTATGCTTTAAATAACATGAGAACTGACTAGTCGAATACGTGGTTATACAGGATAAACTTTGCTGCTGATCTGGCTATCTAGTTGTTGTTTAAGCTTAAGCGTTACAGGACAGGCAGAGTCCCCAAGACGGTGTAGGCAAAGATTAAGTAAGAGTCCCCAGTGTATCCCCACAAATTCTTAAAGTAAAGCTAACTGAGGGCAAACAGGATAGTGATGGGTAAGATATTAGTGCCAAAACCTGTAGACATCTTAGCCGACACGTTGTTTGCGGTGCTCTGCCTTAGTTATTATCTGTCCCGTGAGTTCATGCTGCGTCTCCACATCTGGGTCTGTGGGAACATAGCCCTTCTCCGGCGCGGTCCGATTCATTCAACCAGTGCCGGTTCTAGAGGTTTGACGGGTGAGCCAAAGGCAATGGCAAAGTTCCATCATGATCCGGACCGGATTGGCGGCTGGTATGCAGCTTACTGGGTCCTCTTCAGGGCGCCACCCGTGTTGTCTCAGCCTTCCTGTAATAAGTGGGGAGTAGCGGGGGCGTCCCGCCACAGCGGCCTGTGCCTTCGGTCGGTGTCGGGTAGCTGCTCGCCTCCTAGCTGGTTCAGCATGTGCTCGGGCTGCAGGCAGCTGGCGGCCCGGTGTCCCCGTCTGCCCTCCCCTCCGCTTGAGTTTTGGCGGTTCTGCCGGCTCCTTCTTCTGGTTCCCGGCAGGGGGCTGGTCATGGCAGTGTCGCCGGCCTGGGGCCCCCGCTGCTGGAGGGTGCTGAGTGCTTGGGGTTCTCTTGTGTGGTGCGTTGTAGCCTGGCATTAGCAAGGGTGCCTCTTGCAGTGCTTGGTTCAGTTTTGCCCAGAATTCCTTGAAGATTTTGTCAAGCATGGTGTTGTGCGAGATCTGGGGTCTGGGTTGCGCCATGCGTGTGGCGTCCGCCATAGTGTATGGGTCGCTGTGTTTCCCGCTTTGGGAGGCCTCTGAGTAGTTGCGCTTGTCTCCGCCAGGTAACCTTCCGGATGGGGATATCCACTGGTCCGTGGGGGGGATCACGGGGCTCTGTGTGGCGACTGCCTCCGCGTTCCAGGCGTTCCCCATTGTGAGATCGGCCGCTTATCAAGGGTTCACCAGGCCGCAGGTCAGTCATCCTGCCCTCCGGGTTTGTGACCATTTGCAGGTCATTTTTGTCGCTTGTATCTGGCTCCAGCACCGCCACAGAGGGTAATTTGCCAATTTGGTATGAATTTTCGTCGTTTATTTGGGTAGAAAACCTCATTTTGGGCAAATTAGCTTGGAGCCCACGTGAAACATGTCTGCCCGGCATGGCAGTCAGGCCCCACCCCCTAGATCCTGTATTAATATCTCCAAAAAAAGTGTCAGTGCCTTTTCTTTTATTTATCTCACCAGCCATCTGAAAATACTACACAATATTTCGTTTTTTGTTCTCTCTTTTGCATACTGAATTTTCCTGTTTGGATTTTGAGGATACTTTTAAGGCACTGCTTCCTTCTGTCCTTTTTCCACAAATTATGCACTACCCACTTTACGTTTTCCTCTGTTGTATCCTGCTTTCCTCTAGTTAAATTTCAAGGGAGAGCGGGCGGTTAAAGGGACACCGTAGGCACTGTATCTGCTTCATCTCATTAAACTGGTTATAGTGTCTGGAGTCCTCTGGTACCATCATTTCTTTCAGCATTAAACAGTTTTTAAACTTTTAATGTTTTAATGCTAAACAAGAGTCCCTGGAAATCCATCCCCTCTGTGCTGCTTTGGCTAATAAGGAAGTATTAGCCTGAGCAACAATAGGCAGCTGTGATTGGCTGAGAGTGTCAGCTGACTGCTTTTAACCTGTCAGAGTTCCAATTGACGGTATGAATGGGTATGACAACAAGGAAGTGTGTAATCTCTGCCTTAGCTACACATACTGAAGGGGCCGGACTCTGGGTGGCCAGGGAGTCTTATTTTGTGGCATACTGCACGAACATGGTGCAATACTGAATGGAGGGACAGTGCCAGGGCACTCCAGGCACTATAACCAATTCAGAGAGATGAAATGCTTATAGTGACTACAGTGTCCCTTTAAGTAGGCTGGCAGCAGCCTTCCTTAAGCTCATCCATAGATGGTATATGGAGCTGCTCACAGCCTAGGTATCCAACTTTCCTGTCATCTCCTGTGTACTTTTCTCATCATACTAGGGGGCAATATACATTTTATTATATGTTTTAGTATACCCAATACCCATTTGCTTTTTTGAGTTTATTTTAAAAGACACCATTTTGTGATAACTATATTGCTCAAGGGCTCCCTTTTTTAAACGATCAGCATTGATTGTTATAACCAGATTCAGACAAGCATCCTTTCAAGTTGGATTCTTGTACCAGTTGTGACATAGTAAATAACACTCAATAGTGTTTATGGTTATAATAAAAGCTATTTATAATTAAAGAAAAGTTACCGATTTATATTCTTTATATTTTGGGAACTCAAAGGTGACGGCCCCTTGCAAAACACCTTCCAAAGATGAAGTGTCTTCTCTGCATAACTTTATTATCCATTATATGGTATAAAATATATATATATATAACCTGTGCATATAGCGCTCCACTAATAGGTATATTTTATACCATATTTTGGTTATTTAGAATTCGTTGGGGGTAAAAAGGTATCCCACATTAAGCGTTGAGCTGCTTATCACTAAAGCACTTTACTGCGTCACACACTACCTGCTAGTAGAGGTAGACTTTAGTTTGATATTTGTATTAGCCATTAGTTTAGGCATGCTGCCTCTGTGATTGGTTCTTGGAGCAATCCCCATGTCTGCCAATTTGTGTGCTATTAATCTGCCTTAGTCAATAGCCAAGTGCAGGCTGATTTTGTTGTGTAAAGGTTACAGAGACGGTCTCCAGCATTGTAGGATTACTTTGACAAACGGTCACATAAGATGGGATATTGTTGGACTGCCTAAATTTATGGGGCCTTCAGCAATAGCCCAGTTTATAAGTCCAGCACAATTTGTAGATCAGGTACCATTTAGGGAACATTAAATTGTTAGGAATTCAAACCTGTATTTTAACAATTTAATGTTTTTTTCGCCCTTGTTATATAGGGGGGAGAGGAACCTTGTGTGCAATAAAAATAATAAAATAAAGTTTTTTTAATTGCCTTTTTTCAGCTCCGAGGCTCTTTCTTCGCTACTTACCTCTAGTTATCCCTTGGAGCAATGTATACGTAATACGCATGTGCAGTTTTTGCCCTGTGCACATCAAAGCTCCTCACAGGAAAGCACTGAATCCATAGTTTCCTATGAGGCCTTCTGCATCACATGTCGTTGCAGCAGAAGCACCTCCAGTGGCTATCAGTGTAACAGCCAAGGAAGGTGTGTTTAACCCGTTTCTTTAAAATGGCAATATTTTACCTTGAATGGTTAAATTGATAAAAGCACTGCAGTCAAGCAAAACACTTTATTGAGATGAAGTGGCCTGGGTGACTGTACTGGTCTCTTAAACCGCCAACATACAGTCACTTGGTGACACTATACTTCAGCCGTAATCAAAAGGTTAAGTAATTAAAAAAAAATATATATATATTTATATAAAAGAAAAAAATGTATATCCACGAAGTCCACTCAGTCACCCACCCCAGCCCTTAACCATAGCAGCAATTAGTACATTTCCTAAAATGGGAAACACCGGCCTACCCACATAACTTACAAGGACCCCAGAGCAGAAGACTTAAATACCAGGTGAAGGGAAGTCCGTGTGCTCCAGTCAAGTTATGGAGTACTAACGCGTTAAATCGCTACAGAGTCTTGAAGACTCAAGTCCCTTTATGTCACACTTTTCAGTTATTCTGTAATCTGTATTCCATGTACCATTTACATAAACTAGGCATAACTTAATTATCCAAACTGTATAATGTACAACTACTGCTACGACCTTGTTATGCGGTCTAATCGCATTATTAAGTGTCACTTTTTCTCTTTGTGTAACCAACTGTTTTGACGGTGTGTTCCCACCGTACACAAGCAATATATTAAAAATTAATAATAACAAAGTATTTAACTAGGAAAAGCACATTCAGATTACTGTGGTTTTCAAGTACGTCCTGGGGATGTTACCATAGCCCAACATCCAGGGGTTGTTACTATTACCCAATTTAATCAAAATAAAGAATGTTAAAATAAATAAATAAATAAATATATATATATATGAACAAACAAACAAAAACAACACATGCCTTATTATTGCTGCACAGAGATATGTGAATATAAACTCATTTATTCATCCTAAATTTGGGTATACCTCGTGCCTAAGATTTTCATTTATTGTTGACTGTTAGTCACTGTTTCAAGATACAAAAAAAAAAAAAAAAAGACTTCCAAATTCGGTATATTTTTTTCTACAAATTTATTTTTTCTCCAAACCCAATTACACCACCAGATAGACTTAAAAGGACACTATAGTCACCAGAACAACTACAGCTTATTGAATTTTTTCTGGGGTGTAGAATCATTAACTTCAGGCTTTTTGCACTGTCTTTTCAGATAACTTCACTGGTCACTCCTCAGATGGCTGTTAGAGATGCTTCCTGGGTCATGGCTGCCTAAAATGCATCCAAACATTCAGTATCTCTTCCCTCTGCATGCAGACCCTGAACTTTCCTCATAGAGATTCATTGATTCAATTCATCTGTATTAAGAGATGCGGATTGACCAGGGCTTTGTTTGAATCACGCTGGCTCTGCTCCGATCTGCCTCTTTGTCAGTCTCAGCCAATCCTATGGGGAAGCATTGTGATTGGATCAGGCCTCCACTTCTGATGATGTCAGCAGACAGCTTGTTTTTCTGAGACAAACAGCATACAGATCTACAGCTTCAGGTTTGAATACAGTAAGATTTTGCTATATTTATGGAGGCATGAGGGGCCCAGGGAGGCTAGATGGTGGTTTTAACACTATAGGGTCAGGAATACATGTTTGTGTTCCTGACCCTATAGTGATCCTTTAACCGTTCCTGCATGACTGACATCATTTTTTAATTCTAGGGATAGCACACCCATAGATGTGAAGCAGAAACAAAGAGCTGTCTTGGCCAAAGACAGACAAACTGTTGCTGACATCCACCAAACTCAGAACTGTGTATGGTGAGGGACAGTTGATATAAGCAATGTGTGAAGATGGGTGAAAAAGTTTAAATAAGGCAAAACAAGTGTTGGAGACAAACTGCAAGACTATCGACACCAGTCACGGATAAAAACCAAACCGGTGGATAAATTGATTCACACAGACTGACGGATAACTGACAGAGAGATTGTGGCGGAACCTGACTGTGGTCAAATTGCTGACTTAAAAAAAAAGCAATCTGTAAGAAAAGACCACGGGAAACAGCTGAATGCAATCCAGCTATGCCATGAATAATGCATAAGTTCACACTTCTTTGGCAACATCGCAGGTTTTTCCAAAAACAAGATGGTCACATCCACCTTACAGCCCTGATTTCGCACTCTCAGACTTCGATTTGTTTAGTCAAATTAAGGAAAGTCTTCGGAATGGCGCTTCAATGATACAGGTGAATTGAAAGACGCTATCAGATAATGAGTGAGGGGGTGCCCCAAAGACGTCTTCCAAATTGGCTTTGAATAAAATGGTTTTAATGATGCCGCAAATGCATAACCACTAGAGGAGACTATTTTGAATAGCACTATGTTGTAGATAAAGAGTTACTCTATATGTGTATATAGTTTTTCATTTATTTTTTGTCTTGTACATAAAGGACTAATGACCTGACAGGCATTGCTTTCAGTACAACCCTCATATGGGTTATTGCAGTAAATAAAAAAAAAACCTTTTTGTGGACTGCTAATAAATTTAATAGAACTATACCCATCCCATGCAATCATTTACCTGATATCTAGAATTCTGATACCAGGCTAATGTCCCATTTGTAGCTGTTTAGTATCCCACCAATTCACATTACCTTTTTTAAGGCCTACATTCCACAAAAGACCATGCACAGTATTTCCAATGGGATATTTTAAGCCTTTTCATGTGCCCATTGTACCATCAAATTTCTGCGAAATATATGTTAGTAGTTTTATGTATACATTGACTTTATGTTGCTCTGATTAATTTTTTATGCAGTAGCATAATTCAGTTTGTGAGCTGTTGCATCTCTCGCGTACAATATCATTTTTTTTATTTTAATTTTATTATTTACGTGTGTGGAGTCATCTATAGTGTCCGAGTGAGGGTAACAATGATGGGTTGTCTGTGAGCAGAGTTACAACAAAGCGTTTACTCTTTATCCCGACAGGGTGATATTAAACATTGTATATGTTTGTGTTATAGCAACTTGCCCCAACAAAAACCAAAGCTTCACATTGAAAAAGCTACAGAGATCCGGGTCATAAAATACCAGGTAACATAAACATGTGTTCTGATGTTAATGAAAAATCTTCTTAACCCCTTAAGGACCAAACTTCTGGAATAAAAGGGAATCATGACATGTCACACATGTCATGTGTCCTTAAGGGGTTAAAGGGAAACTAACCATTATTATTATCGCCATTTATATAGCGCCAACAGATTCAGTAGCGCTTTACTATATTATTAGAGGGGGGATTTAACTATAAATAGGACAATTACAAGAAAACTTACAGGAACGATAGGTTGAAGAGGGCCCTGCTCAAACGAGCTTACAGTCTATAGGAACCATTATGCATTATAAACATAAAATGTGATGGCAGATAAGAACCATTCGGCCTATCTAGTCTGCCCAATTTTCTAAATACTTACATTAGTCCCTGGCCTTATCTTAAGTTTAGAATAGCCTTATGCCTATCCCACGCATGCTTAAACTCATTCACTGTGTTAACCTCTACCACTTCAGCTGGAAGCCTATTCCATGCATCCACTACCCTCTCAGTAAAGTAATACTTCCTGATATTTTTAAACCTTTGCCCCTCTAATTTAAGACTATGTCTTCTTGTTGTGGTAGTTTTTCTTCTTTTAAATATAGTCTCCTCCTTTACTGTGTTGATTCCCTTTATGTATTTAAATGTTTCTATCATATCCCCCCTGTCTCGTCTTTCCTCCAAGCTATACATGTTAAGATCCTTCAACCTTTTACTGGTAAGTTTTATCCTGCAATCCATGAACCAGTTTTGTAACCCTTATCGGAACAGTCTCCAGTACTGCGTACAATACTCCAAGCGAGGTTTCTAATATATGCAAAATATAATAGAATTAAAGAAAGGAACATTTCCCCTGTAATGGCAGAGAGGTAGGTGATAGGCTTATAGTTGCTGCAATTTTTACAAATTGATGCAGCCATAGGAATCACTGGTAGCAGAGACAGGGCATATACTCTTAAAGAGATGCCCTCACTTCTTTCAGATTTATACCATTGAATAGAACACTGAACATCATCTATAATTTGTGTTAGCCTTTTTTTCTACGAGATAATCTGTTTTCTTTTAAACTTATATTGAAAAAAAAAAAAGTAAATTACATAATAATCCGTTTCAAACAAGGCAAAGCAAGGGAAACCATTCAGAAAGATACAAAACATGCTTCTAGATTCTCCTCTTCCCTGCATGCTTTTTGTATGCTGACTGCCTGGTGCCGATATCAATGATTGACAGGGAAGATGGAGGCTCCCAGTTGCAGGATAAAGAAATAAGGATTTTTACTTTTGATTTTTCAAACCTCACAAATACATATTTGTTATGCGTTGTTAAGTAAAAATCCTATTAAAAATCCTGGGAGGTGGTACTTTCCCTTTAATTTAAAAATAAATACATCTATTTTTAATACAAATACCACATTCGAAACATATACAAAAGAAGTAAGACAGGCAAGGCATACCGAAATATCTAGTATGCAAATTATTAGCAGACAAAATCAAAAAAAATCAAAAAGAGGGCACATAACACTAGGAGGTGTCAGAGACTCTCCTTGAGAACTTAGTCCAGCCCCCAAAGTACCATTTACCACTGAGATCTGTAAGTAAAGGATACAGGGACTTTTTCTGAAAATGAAGGTTGGTAACAGATCTTTATTTATAAACTCCCAAATTCTAAAATTAAGAATGCTGGCTACTTTAGAAGTTCTCTATTGGATTGCCATGCATCGCAAAACCCGAGAATGTATTTCTTATTCATCGCACTTACCTTATTCGTTAGATATTCTGTTACCAAAAGCCATATGTATACATACTAGAATAACATTGTATTCTGAGTGATAGCCAGACCTATTCTATGCCGAAAGCAAAACATGACTTCTGTGTTACATTATTTTTCACAGTATGAAGGTAGAACCTAATACGACATTGAAAGGGTGTAATAAAATTAATTTTATTGCATTTTGTGCTGACAGGAGTCTCAAAACAAATGAAATCTGCACATTAAAGCTATATAATGAGTAAGTAAGGTAGATTGCAATCAATCACAGAGTTAAACTACACAGGAATTAACTGCACAAAACATCAGTACAGAAGAGTTAGTTACACAAACAAAAAAAGCAGCAGATATATATAGCAGTGTTTTCATTTGGTTTGTAACCGTAATATCTGTACACAGGTTAAATCTATCTATAGTTTTATGAACAAAAAAGTTTAAAGCATTTCAGAGTTGCTAGCGGTGTAAAGAAATACTACACTCAGTCACTGGGAGGTACATAAAACATAGAGTGCTATTGGGTCATCTGGGTTGGAATTGTTTGTGGTAATTATCATAACATCTGTAAATATATATATATATTTTTTATTTTTATATATATGTATGTATATTGCACAAATAGCACAAAAGTGAGTTCAGTAGGAGACTTGAAGCTATCGGGAGTCCATCTTTTACTGAAAGCCAGCTGGTTGCCAGAAACCATCCTGGCTCTTGTAGTGCAACTTGTAAATTCCAAATCACCGATTTACGTCCCCACCGTCCCAAAAAAATCTAAGCTGCCATATTAACGTCGAGTTCCAAGTCCCTCCCCTGAAAAGAAAAAGTTAATACATGACATGCTTTTTAGCAGCATAGGAGTACTGGAAGATGCTAGAGCAGGTATCCTCGCTATCCCATTAGCATCCTGTCACACAAAGAGCAAAGGGTTTATCCACCAGCTCCAGTCAGTGCTAATGGCTGCATAATGAACAGGTCTCCTCGCTCTACTTCCTTTGAAGATGATAGAACTGTTACCAAAATATTTTACTTTACGCAAAGGTCCCTGATATGTCTGCATAGAAGCAAGAATGTGTGCGTTCTAACTGAGCTACAGCACAAATACAGAGACTTAGCATGTTTCGATGATTATTCTGGCCTCATGGGTAAAGTGCTCCACAAATAATAAACAGCAGTGCCTGCTAACGAGGCCTACTTCGTTTTTAAATCTACGTTTTTGTTTTTTTTTGCAAGGCATACATTTTCACTCCCTTTTCCAAACCCATATGATTGCTATAAATCATTCTCACGTAGTGACCTTAAAAAAGGTGGCTCTGTGGCAAGCATGTTGGCTTTACTCTCTTATAATGCTCTAGCTAAAGAAATGGACAGCAGATTATACGCGTTTTAAAATAAAATTCACATTTCTTCAGTATGGGAGTACTTTCTATCTTTTGAATGTAGGGGTGGCTGAAAAGGTAGCTGTTCGGCTGTAGGCAGGCAATGCATCACAAGAGATGGAATTCCACAACCACGTGGACAGTTGCCTGTTGTCCAACCCTCGTTCTAAAAGAATGGTGTTCTTCAACATTTCATTTACGTTTGTCTTTTTCATTGGATATTGTTTGCTGTCAACTACACTAGGAACAACACCTGGAGCAAGGAGAGAACCAGTTTTTCATTCTTAAGAGGCACTTCAAGGAACAAGTAACAAAAACCAGGGGACACTCTGCTCACATGCAAATTCAAACCAGCCAGTCCACCTTAATCTGCTGGCTGTCCCAAAATGGTGCCACGCACACCTGCTTCATTTTCTCAACATAAACTTCATTTTCAATTACAGTAAGGTGCTGTTACTGGTTAAGTGCATGATTACAAACATAACAGCATGCTTTTTTTTTTTTTTTTTTGCACAGTAGCTCCACCGATTCAAAATTTGCAGTGTCTATCACAAGCATGCGGGACTGGTGAATTACTCATTCCATACAAGGCAAAATGGAGTAGTCAGAAATATAAATAAATATATAAATAAAACAACAGAAAAAGGACTTCATACAACAGCAAATACACAAACTACATCATTGGTTCATATTTGTTTTTTTTCTTTTTTGATATTTTTTTTTAAAATTAACTCCAGTACTGCCGAGGAGAATACTACTCTACATCTGCCGATAAATCATAAATTTAACAACCATATTTGAAATTACTATAATATTAAACCTTTTTTGTTAGCATAGATACATATTCCCAAAACACCCTTTTTCTTTTAGATTGTTAAATCTAGTTTATTTAGTTAATCTAGTTAAATTTAGTTATTGTGTAACATTTTTTCTTTAAATGTTTTGTACTGGGTTTTACCAACAGCAAAACATAGATTTAAAAAAAATCTTTTTGCCATGTCCTGGTATATATATCCTATATTTCACCAGTGTTTTTAGAGTATATCCAATTGTGTGTCCCCTGTTTACTCCAAGGGTTGGATTCTACGACTATAGATAAGTTTATACCTGATAACGAAAAAAAAAAATGTTCACAGGTGTTGATGAGAGAATTGCTTTTCCTCTGCCACAGTTAAATACTTCTCTGGTGCTAGAACCTTGAACTAGCTCATATAACAGTATATGGAGGCTCTTTAGAGATACAACAACAATAACGAAGCATATTCATGACTTTCCCCATAGACGCAGTTAACAGTAGCTATGTATGACATTTGCTAACATGACATTATTTCCAGTGCATAAGGGCTATAAGGAATAAAAACCTACATATTTATCGGAAAATACATGTCAATTATTATGGTTTTTTTTTGGCATTAAGCTTCGAGCTGAAACATAAAAAAAGGCCAAATAAGATTAAAATAAGTTTAAATTATTTAGTTAAAAATATATGTTTTTCATAAGATCCAGGGCTTGCAGTGTCTGTCTAGGGATTCTAGAGAGTGGGAGCTAAGTTAGAATGGTGTTGCTAGATTACACTTTTAATCAGGTTAACATGTATTAAAAATATATTAAAATATATAAATCAAAGGCTGTATTTGATACCTAATCCAATTTTACTCCAAACAGCCTAGAAGTGTGTGTTTTTTGTTGTTGTTTTTTTTGTTCAAATTAACACCACTCATTAAAATGGCGATTTTAAAGTCCTAACTCAAATATAAGGTTGCCGAAACTGCCCAAATGTAACAGATAATCTTGCAACTACATCACGGTGATGTCATCATGTTACGTATTTGCACTCATTTGGCATCAACGGGATAGGATGACATCAGTGGTTGGCAGAAAAATATGTCGCCAATCAAAAATGAACACAGTGCTTAGTCGAAATTGACAAACTCCCGCCCTGTACTGCCCCGTTTCGCTATTCTTCACCCTTCCTAAAATGTATTTCAAAATATATAGTGCTATGGGAAAATGTATCATATGAAAGTATTCCTTTACTGGAAGACGGATTTTTGGAGATATATTGGGACTCCATCAAGCTATTATCTCTAGTGGGATAGGTGAGGTCCAAACGTGCATGCACAACACCAGCTGAATATCATTTTAATAATTCTTGAGTAAACAATATCACAGATTATGTCACACATCTTAACTAAACAGCTATCAAATCCAATCACTGCTAACTCTAGACTTTTCAGACATGTAATGGACAAATCATTTTAATGTGGAGAAGAGCAAGCACAAAACCACTTGAGGTGAGTGAGGTTCAGCATGAGGTGATTGGTACGAAAAGCAGTCTATCCTAGACCATGCATTGAGACAAAGAGAGTGAGAATGAGAGCAGCTCACAGTCTCTGTAGGGTGCATTGTGGTTCCCTGCCACCGATGCTATATTTAAAGAAACAACACAAAACATAAGGCCCCGGGGCCCATTTACAAAGTTGATTAAATCACTGTGTATCATTTCTGTGGCACAGCTCCTGATCAGAGGGCAGTCTATTAAAGGAAGGGTTGTATTAAAGTAAAGGCAGACGATAGTACCTAATTAGTTACTTTTCCCTTTTTTTTTTCCTGCCCTTTTTTTTTTTTTTTTTTATTTTTTTTTGCATCAGATTATTATTGCAACAGGCTCCTCAGCATCAAACATATTCTTAGAGAGATAACCCCCCACGCTGTTTGATTTCCTTTTCACGTTTAAAAGTCCTCCGTATAGTGTGTACTATGTTGTATTTCTTCGTCCCATAGTCTGGATAAAGAGTAAACACTTTGACATAACCACACTCACGTTGCTGTTTCCGTAAGTCCCGTCAAATTGCTCATGCTGACGCCGAGGAGAGGATAGTGGCACTCAAGAAAAGAGTATAAAGAGAGGAACATTTGAAACGTTAAGCATGCTGGTGAATACCCCCCTCTCTCCCTTAACTTGTCTTACTAGTGCCTCAAACGACGAAACTGGTCATTGTCACAAGAATGTAAGAATGCGAAGAGGAACATCAAACAAACAAAAAAAACAACAAAAACTATATCCAGAATTCTGCCAGTACAACCCATGTATTCTCCAAGTCTGTTTCAGGGAGAGAATGGTGCAACAGTGGGTCACAGGATGCACAAAGGGGGCCAGTATTGGTAGCGTCTTAAGCAGTGCGGCTCAGTATAAGAAATATACATAGACTTTATGTAAAGATTTATATATCAACTTCACCAGTGGCACTCTGATGAAGATATGAGGAACAGTTGCACTTGTGCTGGAATGGAAGATCTGGTGCTGCAGTTCACATGTAAGGGCATTTATAAGGGGGTTGGTGGAAGCAAGTGAAGTTTCTGAGCACTGACCACACGCCTCCCCACTCTCTCAGATTTCTCCTGGATGCCTGTAGGATGGTGGGAGAGAGGTTGAAGGCTCCTGTTTAGTGCAACAAAAACTTCATCCAATTTCTGCTCTTCAAGAGTAGATGGTGATAACCTCTCGTCCTCCACCACGAACTAACATGACCCGATCCAAGTGCTCTGTCAGAACTTCTAAAAATTCCATATCTAAAGAAAATATTAGTTAAGGTAACAAATACATCAACTCAAACGTATAGGCAATTGCCATGAACATGTATCTGTTGGATGAAAATAAGTATTCTGGGTGATCTGTATCCTATAAAGTCTTAACACCAAAATAACTTCCATGGAATTTTCAGAAAAGCTCACAAATGCAGTATGCGCCATCTACAGGGATTCTGTTGAATCTTCTGTGATAGTATTCTCATTAAGAATGCTACTGTAAATATATCGAAAGAAGAGCACTGTAAAACTGCTCTTTGTGTGACAACGTTGGACAACGTTTATCCATACTGGAACTAAAACCTTTGTTAATAATCAGTGGTTTTAATACTTTGCCACAGATTAAATAGTTCTGGTGCTGGTCTTTCCTTCTAACCAGACAGATCATAAAACAAAATGGTGGTCATATACATTGATGTCATGATAACAATCAAAGGTAATTTGGCAAGTAGTAGCATTAAGCTCCTAAAATAAATTGTATAAGAAAGAAGTGTATATCCCCAGCAAATCTGGTTCCTGGAGCACGCTAACAATTCATACAAATCTTTTACATCTCTTATGGTATACATACATGCTTAAACTAATGAATGTGTAGACTTTGGTTTTATTTTAGAAGGTGGTGGGTACAAGGTTAACACATGTCCCAGGTCATACAAGAGCAGTAGGAACATCATTGAGCTGAAAAGGATACAGTTTTCATCACCTTTCCTGTTACGAGGTGGTCCAGGCATATTTAGGAGAACCAGTTTCGCATCTTGAGATTTTTTGACAATTACTTCATTCAGCTTAACAGCTGTGTGCATCCTTCGAACGTTTGATTGGTTTCTAGGTAGTAAAAACAGAAAAGCCATCTTCCCAGTCAAATTGAGAAACGTTACATATGTTTTATTAATTTCCTGGCAAGGATATCCTCCACTACTGCATATACATTTAACAAGCAATAGATATAATTTAAACACTCATAGACAGTGTTATTAAAAACATTCTCTGACAACTATTGCTCTACTTCAGATATGATGGTAACAGTTCCTTTGTCAGTTCTGCACAATTCCATAATTAGTAAATCATTCTAAATGGGTTTTTGTGAGAAGGGACATGCAAAAGTCATGCATGTATATGTGGGGACCAAAAATGTTTGTTCCATAATGATTTTTTGAGGCTTATAAACCAAAATTAGAAAATAATTAGTGCTCATAATATCAACTCTCTACGGTATATATCATATAATATTACAGAACAATATTTCATTGTTTTTGCATAATCTTGAAGACATTTCCGATATCTCCATGCATGGCCCTACGGGCATGTTGAAACAGATGACATTGACCATATAAAGCAAGCGAGGAACAAACTTCTGGGGATAGGAATTATTTAAAGCAGAGAGAATCATGAGGGAGGTGGTATTCCAAGAAGTTTTCTTGGTCATGCTGTCTGACAAATTCTTCAAGCACTGCACTGATGAGACAGGCCAAAAGGTCTACATCACCTAGAACAGGGGTAGGCAACCTTTTGCATTCCAGATGTTGTGGACTACATCTCTCATAATGCTCTTGCAACCACAATGCTGGCAAAGCATCAGGTGAGATGTGGTCCTCAACATCTGGAGTGCAGATGGTTGCCTACTTATGACATAGAATTTTCCATATTTCAGAATAGTGCTACACAGTCTAAAAAAACAACCAAATCGAACATGGTAAAATTAACAGGATCAAGCACTCAGAGGCAGTACCATAAATAAGGAATTTATTCCAGATTAAGGAGTGACAATATTTATTTCTTGTATTACGGAAGAGGTACCATTAGTCAGTCTTTAATACTAATTTATAGTACAGTTTACTGTATTTTACATTTTCTTTGATACATAATTCAATAGATTTTAAACTTCTTATCACTGATAAGAATATTATGTATGTATACAACGCCTGTGGAATAGGCTGGACAAAGACTTCAAGGAGGCAAAACATTGTCACTCCTTAGTTTTAGGTGGAAAAAAATATATTTTTGCACTACCTTCAAGCACCTGAATATACATTTTTTTTAAAAGTCTACATAAAAAGTGCTTTTAAATGTCCCCGATAAAACAACAAAAAAAAACGTTGTTTGTCAGTTCATCATATATTATTTTTTGGTGACTTGACACAAATGATTAAAAAAAAAACTGGGCCAAAATAGCAGTCCTAAAATGTGACTATTTTAATCTAAATTTGGTTCTCAACTTACTGCGTCACACAGTTTAGTAAACTATCCCCTTCTAACTCTAATATTCTACTCAATTTAAAAAATATATATATTTTTTATAAATACACTAATTCTTTCATTAACGGTCTATTGTTTATAACATAAATTACTTTTTTATTTGACTATTTTATTACTTAACATTTTAAATCTATAGAAGTTGTTTAATTATGACTGTAGAAATATTTTAAAAGTTTAATGTGTGCCCTTCTGTACCTTTGTATAATGAACTCTGTCTCCCCAGCAGTTATCCTGGTATTGATTACTACGTAACACAATACAGAGGCATTATTCTACGCTATATTGATCGGTATTTTGTTAGATGTCTTGTCTACTTTATTGTATTTTCTTTATCATTTAAGAATGTTTACATGACTCTTTAAACATGGCATCTTCAGTTCACCTTTAATTTTATTTTTTTCCTTCTATCTTTCCATTCAGTAATCCCACCCCTCCTTCGTCAACCCCCGATGAAGTAAGTCACTAGATTTGTATTAACGGAATAATGGGATAAGGAAACAGTTTAGTGACCATCTGGTAAGGTACTTGCTGTTTCTCAAGAGCTAGCTGTACAGAGCAAGCCTTTAATAATTCAGCTTTGGGTGAAAAAACATTCCCATGTTTGTAGACTTGCTTATGATTTTGTAAAGATTAACTACAAGCTATAACGTGCAATTTTCAAAACCCTACTTTGTCCCAGACCATGTAGTAGCAGGTAAAACTGTTATCTAGATTGAAAAAAGACTAAAGTCCATTAAGTTCAACCTTCAAACCCATTCTTTTATGCTATTGATCCAAAAGAAGGCAAAAAAATTTAATTGTAGCTATTTCCAATTATGCCACTAAAAAGCGAAAAAAAATCCTTCTTGACTCCATAGTGGCAATCAGATTTCTCCTTGGATCAACAACCTCTTTACATATATATCCTTAAATATTCTAAATATGCAAAAAAGCATCAAAGCCTATTTTATAGAATTTACTAACACAACCTCTTTAGGCAGACAATTCCACATATTTATTGTTTTTACTGTAAAGAACCCTTTCCTTTGCTGTAAGCGAAATCACCTTTCTTCCTGTCTCAATGGGTGACCTCTTGTCTGTTATATATTCCTGATAATGAACAGGTCAGATCATAGAGGTTTGTACTGACCATCTATAAATATTTGTCTAGTGCAATCATATCCCGTCTGAGGTGCCATTTTTTCTAAAGAAAACAATTCCAGTTTTTCTAGCCTTTCCTCATAACAAATATTTTCCATTCCCCGTACTAATTTTGTAGCTTACCTCTGCATTTTTTTCTAGTTCTGCAAGATCCTTTTTTAAAACTGATGCCCCAAATTACACGGCATATTCAAGATGGGATCTTACCATTTGTAAAGAGACAAAATTTTGATGAGGTTGTTCTTTTAGATACAGCATAAATCATAAAAATATAGTTTAAAATTTAACTCGTGATCCAGTTTCAAACAAGTAGATGGTAGATGGAACAGACTGTATATCTTATTTTCTTTAGCAAAAAAGCTAACTTTTTTATATACCCTAAAAATTCAAGATCTAAAACCACATGATTCATACAATAAAAGGTACAACATACTTACATGCTCTGGAGTCCCTCATATAACTTTGCTTAAAATTTAAAAGGAACACACTTCTGGCTCTAATAAAGTAGTGTGTACATTAGAGGTTGTTTTGTACAACATGCTTACGTGTAAAGAAGTTAGAATGTTAGTGGAGCCCGTTTATTGCAACTCCAATAATAAATACACGTTCAACTGAAATTATAATAAAATTACTGTAGAATCCCCTTTCACCCATACTTCCCCCAAAGTATACTAGTAAGATGAAAACTTACAAGTTCTCCCACTCACTTCATGCCGCAAGAAAAGAAAAACAGAAATGAGAGATTTAGAAAGAAAATTATTGAAAACTACTTATTTGTGGCAAACTGGCAGGATTATTTACTGAAGTGAGACTTCAAAGAGAATTTCAAATTTAAGGCCAAAGTAGCCAAAGAGAAAGCACTGATGACCCCGATTTCTCATTTTAGTGAATAACCCTGTAGGTCTTCAGCTGTTTTGTAATCTTCTATGTCCAACCGCTTCACCCCGAGTTTCATATTCCACGGTTTATTAATGTCATTTGAATCAATGTTCAAAATGATACATTATAATGACTTAAAAACAATACCACCTTTTCAGCTCATAAATATTGCACAAATTCAAATTAATCATATTTTCCATAAATTTTCAGAATATAAAAAAAAACAAAAAAAAAAAACCCCAGATACACTATTTTATCGCTGATCTTGATATATTAGTTCTTGTAGAGATATTGGTAATATGACAGCACAATGGACTTTTGCAGCACAAAAGGCAAACACTTGCTATAAACAAGGTGACAACTACCCGTAAAAGGGTTTCAAACTTATACCACCCCCTCGTCCCCTCCGAAATAGGAATATCAAAATGTTTTTATTTCTCTTGTTTTCTATAATTATTATGATATTTATAGAGCGCCGTCAAATTCCGCAGCGCTTTACAATGGGTGGACGAACAGACATAGTTGTAACCAGACAAGGGTTTGAGGGCCCTGCTCAATGAGCTTACATGCTAGAGCAGTGATGGCAAAACTTTTTGAGCCCGAGTGCCCAAACCGCAATACATGCCAACATTTTTTCTCCTTTAAATAATGATATAAATAGATAAAATTAGTCTTATATTTATTAGTATCTCCAACAAATGCATTATACACACACACAAGACTGCTGAATACAGAGACTGATGAATACACATACAGACAGACTGCTGAGTACACACACACACACAGACTGCTGAGTACACACACACACACACAGACTGCTGAGTACACACACACACACAGACTGCTGAGTACACACACACACACAGACACACACACACAGACTGCTGAGTACACACACACACACACAGACTGCTGAGTACACACACACACAGAGACTGCTGAGTACACACACACAGACTGCTGAGTACACACACACACACACACAGACTGCTGAATACACACACACAGACTGCTGAGTACACACACACACAGACTGCTGAGTACACACACA
>OW240917.1:230007081-230250901 GCA_933207985.1 Pelobates cultripes | reverse complement strand
GGGGGGGGGGGGACACAGCCATCCCTGGTGGTCCGGTGGTGGTAAGCACTGCAGGGGGAGGGCTCCCGGAAGCAGCTCCCCTGTCCTCCCGCGCAATGCTGTGTCGAGCGTTGCCATGGTAACGCGCGGCAATGCTCCACACAGCATCGCGCGGGAGGACAGGGGAGCAGCTTCCTAGAGCCCTCCCCCTGCCTCCCGACCCGGAAGCAGAGTAGGCTCCTGCCAATTCGGGCAGGCAGGCGCCTACTCTGCATTGATGGCGAACCTGTGGCCGCGTGCCCACAGAAAGGGCCCGGCGTGCCACCTGTGGCACGCGTGCCATAGGTTCGCCATCACTGTGCTAGAGGGAGTGGGGTAAAGTGACACAAAAGGTAAGGATAGTATTAGACTAGTGACAGTTGCAAAAGAGGAATCAGTCAGGAGCTATTAACAGTTTAATTGATACGCTTTTATGAAGAAGTGGGTTTTTATCGATTTTTTGAAGGAGTGGAGACTGGCTGAGGATCTAACGGAGGAGGGTAGCAAGTTCCACAGGAACGGTGCAGCCCTCGAGAAATCTTGAAGGCGAGCATCAAAGGTGGGAGTACGGACAGAAGATAGACGTAAGTCTTCAGCAGATCGTAAGGGCCTAGACGGGACATACTTGTGTATAAGGGAGGATAGATAGGTGGGAGAAGCATTATGTAGAGATTTGAAAGCAAGAACCAGAATTTTAAATTGAGCTCTATATTTATAGGATACCAATAAAGAAAGGAAACTGAATGAGAAAGAAAAGAAAACTCTCTACAGTAGACCCAGCGAAATGAGAAACACGATATTTGATCTACAAATGGTGACAAGGTGACAAGCCAAGAAAAACCTCAGAGAGATGAACACAGATGTTTAGTAATTTAATCTCTAAAACAATTCAGGACTTGGGCCAGGCAAATTCTTGATAAACACTTCTATATTTAAAAAATAAATAAACATTTTTTAAATACATAAATAAATTATAGAAAAAAAAATATATGTACCGGTATATATATTTTTTTAATATTAAAAGATTACCATGTCTTTGCCTGGATGTACGTAGTTAATAATGAGCATGCCTCCTAATGAGTCTGGGAATGCATCTAAGAATGCTAACTGGGACATTAAGCACGTAACAATATGCAGCACTTCTCAGAAATAGCCAATTATAATTTAAAATGAACATAATTCAAATTGTGTGCAGTAGGGCAAAAATTAGTCAAATGTAGGATTACAGTAAAACTGGCAGATTAAGTGGCCCAGTAGTTTAATACTGGCCATGAAATTCTATGTTCCTCTTTTCTATTTAGTCTTTTTTTATAAATATATATATATATTTATTTATTTTTATTTATTATCTCCATTGAAAGGTTAGTTGCTGCCTATTTAGAAATAAATGCTTTTTTTTTTACCAATTTACCAAAAAAACAGTATGTAATAAAATAATATGCACCGGAAAACACTGAACGCACCGTATATCACAAAGATACATGGTGTATGAAATGTAAAATATAAAGATCTGCTTACTTTTCCTCTGTTCCATCGCCGGTTTGTATGTTTTACTATTTGTATAAAACCCAACTTCTGGCTGTCCTCTGCTCCCAAATCAGGGCAAATCTAGTGATTGGCGTTGGCACTAAGGCTTCATTGTCAGAAGCGCCGGCTAGGGAATTTCCATAGCAACCGCAGCGCATGTGCTGTGGTTGCTATGGGAGGAGAGTAGAAGGACCTTCTGTGTGGTCTCTGCTCTCCCTTGTCAGTCAATGCCTCAGCACGCAGACGCACTGACTGACAGCTGAGATAAATACCTATTGTTAAAACTGCTGGTGCAATGTATATGCAAAACCTTGTGCTCATTGTAATGAGCATAAGTTGTTTGGGGGCTTGACAGGTGCCCTTTAACCATTCCATAAGGTCCTGAGGGTTCTTTTGCTCTAGAAGACTATAATTCCATAATTAACAGACAATCAATTAACGTTACGCTATATGCCATGTACCGTAGCAGCTCTTCAAAATGTACTGTTTACAAAGCATAGTGTGCCAATGACCCTGGAGGGTGTCAAGTGGACCTCCCAGTTTTATGTAATTATTTTAAGAAAAGACCTTCGAGTATTGTATATACTTCAAAGGGAAGTCAAGGTTATCACAGGGCAGAAAACGCTGGAAAATATCTAGGTTCTAGAGAATCTACTGTAGTGTCGAATACTACTGCTTCAACATGATCTTGTAAAAATATTTACATTGCTAGAGGTGGCCACTGACCTCTCAGAAAAGTTCAAGAAATAGATATGTTCTAGAACATTTCTGTGCAATATGTGAACTTTCTCTTGGTCTCTGTGTTAGCTGTGAGTTATTTGTGTATTAAACGAGCACTGTAAGCACTACAGCTCACTGCGGTGGTTATGGTGTCAACAGTGCCCTGATGCCCCCTTAATGGAAGTAGTCAAATCATTCTGCCCTTCCCTTAGTGTCCTGAAAGGTACGGTTCCTTTAACAATTCAATTTACTACATCTCTACAATTTTTCTTGCTATTTTTTTTTTTTTTACTTTGTAGCAAAGTTATGCAAAAAATTGCTCGAGTTCATTTGGAAACCAGAGAAACCACATCTTTTGGTATTTACTAAACGGTGTCACTGTTTCAAGGAATTCAAAAAGCCCTTTTAATGACATAAATGTTACGCACAATCAGACCCGGTGTAAGGTTTCCTGACGTGTGCAACATTGATTAGATTAACTCTTTCAGTCCGCAGAAAACTGCTCTCCCCTTCTGCAACGATAGTGAAAGTAAAGTTGCACATGATGAACATCTAATTTACACGGTCAGAATGTAATAAAGGAGACATCACCGGCTTTCATCAATAATAAAAATCAATAAAAAAAGAAAAACATGAGGTCCCATGGGACCCTGAAAAAAAAGTAAATCATTAGATCCCCGCGAGTGGCTTCTCTTCTTCCTGTACTCCTTCAGCTGTGGATTGGAGAGGATTATATTTAGAAGGGAAAAATGCCTAGTCTCCTAGTCTTTATAATAAAAATATATGGCCCCATACAAGAGGCCCTTAAAGAGGTTAATAATATCAAAGATGAACCATTTAAAAAAATATATATGCTCCCCCCCATTTGATGCCTACTTTCCCTAATGAGTTAATCTTGTTGGGTATTAGCCCCTTATTAGCCACACGTATATGGCTATGGGTTACCAATCCTCTAGACCAGGGGTGTCCAATAGGTAGATTCCCAGATGTTGTAGAACTACAACTCCCATGATGCTTTGAATGCATTTAGAATGACAAAACATCATGGAAGCTGTAATTTTAAAACATCTGGGGATCTACCTTTTGGGCACCCCTGCTCTAAACACTCCTCTCAAAATATGTCCCTTTCTATATAGATCTAGACTCATCACAAGGCAAGTCTCTCAAAATCTGATGCTTGGCCATCAGAGATCTGCGATAGGTGGGATTTGAAAACAAACAATCACAGTGCTCTGACTGAGCATTCGAAGCACAAAGCCTTTATAAAGGCCTTTCCTGCCTTGGATGCATAATTTTTATCTGTCTGGCTTTTTTGTTTTGTTTTCTTGTGGTCTTTTTTATTTGACCACCAAATCCTTGAAGGTTGTCTCAAAACTGTTTATTCCATCAATGTAAAAATAAGCATTTTAAAAAAACAAAAAACTTTTGTCAGGATACAATGTTTTTTTTATTCGGCTTCCTTGGAGCTGAAGAAAGACGATTGAAGAAGAACTTCATATGGTAAGTATTCATTTTTTCCCCAAGATTTTTTTTTTACGCCCCTCACTACTCTTAATTGCTGGGGTAGGTAGAGATATACTTTGGGAAGAGTAACTAGAGGATATCCAATTGATAAAGGTTTGACTAGGATGTTCTGAAGTCCAAAATTTCTCTACTTACCTCTCACATATTAATATCAGTGAGGTGGGACCTTCATGTTTTAAACACCCTAGGGTTTAGGAGAATGGGCATCTCCTTGACCTTTTTTATATTACTCTCCACTCACAGGTCATGGGGTTGAGAAAGATGAGAGGCCACTTGCTAGACCTCTCCTAATTGTTTTTGGAATTCCCAAGGTTCTGCACATTTATTTAGTGGAGAGAACCGCAAGCGTGAGATTATTATTATTATTTTTTTTTTACTATCTGTATTTCCCTACTATTTGTATTTCCTGCTATTTACCTATGGTCATAAATTGCTAGCTCTTATACAATAGAACCAGATAAACTAGCGGAGCTCGCTTAGACTCAGAAGCCAGCCTGTGGCACGTGGTAGTAAATATCACATCTTTAAACTGACTTCCGCACATAACTATCGGAACCATCACTGCTTTTTACACTACCTAGTAAGTTAACTTGTAAACGTATAACACACACGTGCAACTCACTTTTATATCTTGGTTATAATTTTCATTTAAATAAAACCTACAGCTGACATACTATTTTTTTCAGTATATATTCATGAGCTGTATGTTGGAATTGTTTCAATCCCTTGAACAAATGTATGATTTGAAATGGCGTGCTCAATTCATTTTCCGCAAGATGAGGAAGGCCATATTTCTTGGCTTTCATTTGTTAAGTGCTCCCTAGTTATTTCCTAACCTGGTAACTTCCGTAAGACATGTCATATTCTACAGCGTCTGAAAAAACAACATTTTGCATAGACTTCCAAATGTATTGCATACACTGAAGTGTAAATTAGTGAATTTTCATTTTCTCAAATACTCTTACAAAATGAACCTAGGCAAGTAATATATTGTTGTTTAATAGTGGAGAACAATTGAAAGAAACATAGATCATGGCATGAATCCTTAATGAAGATTATTTGTTGAAGCATAACACATTTCTTGGAAGTTAAATTATGACTGTTTTTAAAAAAAAATGTATATGCATTTTCGATATGTCATATTGTTTGTCCACACTCAGCAAACTTGCACATGCACAAGAGTACAAAAAATAATCTACTGGGAAGATCAGGGCTCAAAATCTCCATCCGCCACTAACCATTGGCTAGTGAAAAATTAGCCCTAGAGAGTAGAAAATCACCCCTGGAGGATATGCTATGGTTTGCATTGACGAGTAACTTTTAAGGCCAGGCTGGTAGGACAACATTGCATATTTTAAGCCCTAGGGGAGATAATCTTGTACATACGCAATAATGAACTATAAACCTCTTCTGTGCATCGTGCAGGGTGCTCTGTGTTTCAATCAGCCGATGCAACGAACAGCTGATGGAAAAGGCAGTGGAATATTTGCCAAAGATTGCCAATTACATTAATCAGAGTAGTCCCCACTTTGTCTCGCTTATATATTTTTAATTTAAGAAAATTCCAACACACTAAAAAGATTCCATCTTTATGAAAAGCTCAGAAGTGATAGGGCTGCTTTAATTGGCTAACTGAAGTTAACCTGAGATTAGCCAAAAGTCAGGATACACAACTATGAAGAATGAAAAAAACAAAACAAAAAACAGTGGACTAAAACAGTGCCGACCCACAAATCAGGGAACAAATAAACTAACAAAAGCAATAGCAAAATCACAGGACTTGTGAAGTTCAAAGTAATAAAACTGAGTAAGCATCCCTCCCCCCGTCTCGGTCCCCACAACCCCCTCCCCCCCCCAAAAAAATTGAGAAATTAAGAAAGAAAGGAAGGCAGGCAATCTTAAATTCTGGATGCTTATTAACATTCTGACTGATCAGCTAACAAAAAGAAGCCATGAGATTAATCAGCCCTTTCTTTAATCTACCAATAACTTTAAAACAATTATTTTTTTTAAAACAATATAAAAATTTTTTTGATAACTAATTTGATTATGCTGAAACCTAAACCATACAAAGAATGGTCTAGCACTAACATTTCCAACATTAAAAAAACAAACCACACAACCAGTTGTGGAATCTTCAGGAAGATTGGCTACCAAAACCCATAAAGAGCTACCTCCGGCCCCTAGCTGTAATGGACAGCACTGCCCTATCGATCACAAATTCCTGAATACAAGCTCCTGTTGATCTGTAGCCACCCCGACAACTAAATGTTTTGTACAAACCTAACAAACCACAAAGAATATACGTACGGTTTCATATTGAAGAAATCTCTAATCCCTTCTGGAGTGCTGGGACTTTTACTCTTATTTTTGTCAGCTGTGAACTTTTCCTTCGTCCAGGTAAGATGGACTTTCTCCTGAGATCCCTCTGGCTCTGGTTCTGGAGGAGAATCTACAAGAGTCTCCGTAACAGAGAACCCTGTTGCATTCTTATCGTGTATTAGCTGTACCTAGTGAGGTAAGAGAAAAAGTTCAGTAGGTACATGAGAAGATAATTATGGGGGGAAAAAGGGAGATGGCAATGGAAGAAGATAGCATGTACGATGGTGGAGTTACCTCTTCCTCGGGCTTCTCTTCACAATCTCCCACCTGCTCCTCTGGCACACTTAGGTGCAATCTAGAGTTGGTGGGATTCTTGCGTCTGATCGATCCACGGGATTCGTCTGTAATGCTCTGAATCTGCAGAGAGTAGTATGCATGTAAACACTTCTCTGAGCTACAGTAAATGATCAATGAAGGATCTACGAATTTTGACATTTGTATACTAATGCTTTAAACCATTTAATTTTGGAAATATTGTTTTTTGGGGGGAAAATACATATTTAAAGTAACGTATTTCCAAGTGTTTAGAAAATAGGTCTGTAGAATATTACATTATTCTATCTTCCTATTCATAAACATATTAGGTATGGAACAACGTCAAATATATATATATTTATATGTATATTTGGATATTTACATTTTATTTTGCAAAGAGTGTGCATCTTCTCAGAGCATTAAATGCCATAGCTTGGCACTAGCTCTATAAATAAGGAGCTTACGCTGTTCTCTCATGCACTGACAGCAGATGTTCCCCGCACTATAACTAGTACAGCATTGTGCAGGGAGGGTGTAGTATCGCATGGCAGAAATACACACATCTAAGCTACAAAACAATTCCTTAAATGCAGATAAATATAATGCAATCCTTGAAGAGCATACAAATGATAAAACCATTGAAAACTGCAGCCCTGCCCATATAACCTTGAACTTTTGTATTTTCTTTACCTGTGAGATGTAATATCCACTATTTAGTTACCTCCATGGTATTTAAACTTCCCTAACCCTGTACACAGTGCCCTATTGTGGTTTCTGTCCCAGTACCCTTTAGTGTGTTCCTTGATCTATTGTGTATTATTCTGGTATTGACCTTGACTTTGTTACTGAAACTTTGTTTATCTTTAACCCTTTCCTGTGTTTTTTGCCTGTTTGACTAACTACCATGTACCTGACTCTGGCTAGTTCTCATTTTCGATGTCTCTTTATTACCCTGACCTCGACTCATTACTGACTATGCCTTTCTGTCTAACGTTAAGTCCGGCCATTCTAACGCCCGGTAATACGTTATTTCCTTGTTTCGGCCCTTGCTATCCTAATGTCAGGATACAACTGAGATCCAACACACAGAATATAGATACAAAGTAACATATACCTGACCTTAGAATGGCCGGACTAACGTATAAGCACAAGGGATAGTCAAATTCAAGCCAAGGTCAAGGAGTACAGAAATCAGGACAAGCGAGTAAGCCAAAGCAGGGTCAAGAAGTATAGAAAACAGAATAGTCACAAACAAAGCCAAGGTCAAAAGCTAGAATACAAAATACTGAATACAGAATAGCACTAGTGGAAACAAAAATGAACCACAACAGGGCAAGGAACCTAACTCATAGAATCCCTTTTATACTGTGGCTGTAGCTTGTTAGGACGGTAGCCACGCCCCCAAAATGTCATAATTCTAATATTTTGGCAGCACGTGATGTCATTTGCGTCATGATGTCGACACCCCTTTTCTCTGTCATAAAAAGGGGCAGAGCTATCATGGCCTGTGTGAATATGGCTGGAGCAGGAAGGGGAGAGCTGGAGAGGACCTGCTGCAACATGTGAGAGGTGAGTACCCTGGGGAACAACCCTGGTTAGCATAGAAGGGACCCTGACACCTAAACTTTGAGTGTTGTGGTTTTACCTTGTGACATACAGAGACAATGTAGGGACTACTTTGTCTCAGCATTTTTACTCTGCGCCACGAAGCTTGACACTTGGCAGAGCTACCGGTGTAGGGAAATTAAGCTCCTTCTACGGAGGACCACATAGTCTTGTGATATCCTCCATAGACCTCAATGCTGTATTCCTGCACTTGCACTGACGTTGGCTCCTGGCAACTGAAGCGCCAGGAGGGGAAGAGGAGCAGACGGAAGAGGATGGCAGCGCCCTCAAGGGAAAGTTACAGGTGATTAAAACCCACTTTAACCTGCCCCCGCCACCGGACCTCCAGCAACAATGTCACCATCTTTGAAAATTCTGCAAGGACCCCAGACAGTGACAGATCCGCATTATGTGTTAAAAAAATAAGTTTAGTCATGCCTATTAGTTACAGATACATGTTGAAGTTTCACTGTAATATCCTAACAAATTAGCATTCTAACATATTTAAATATCTAATATTGAATTATGATTGTACTTACCTCCCTTTCACGTTCGTTTTTGGTCAGGTGCATTTGTTTCAGGATTTGGGACCTCTGCTCCATGACCAGAGTCTTCTCATACGTGTAGGCTGAGATGTCGCTGTCATGCTATAAAGACACGTGTTATATTGTATCATGCATTGGGTGAGCTGAGTATCAGGTATCAGACTTGCATAGTGCTCTGCTAACATTCTCCAGTGGTTGAAATGAACACGAATATGCGAGGATGTTCAGAAACAAAGCTGCTGTTTTGAAACATCACAAGGCACTTAGCATTTAAAAAGAGACATTATGCACTCAATATCATTAAACCAGTTAATGATTTTAACATTTCAATAGCAAACTCAAAGAGCCTGTCAAATCAATTAGTTTCCATAGTAACATACCAGTTGGCATTAAAGCGGCACTGTCATGCCGAACTTACCTTTTCCCCAATCAATTCCTCTTCTCTCCCTCTGTTCTGACCTGCTCTAGTTTTTTTTTAAATCATAAGACAAAGTAGGGACTATATGTCTTATGGAAGTTTCCTACGCCTGACCAGCTATGACCAGCGGAGGAGCAAAGTGTGCTTCATTTCCGGTGGTCAGAGCAATTTCCCCATAATTCTTACCTTTCCTCCGTGTTCCCGCGAAGCCTCCTTTCACATTTCCCGAACATCCTGTCATTTTAGACAGAACGCCGGCGAAACTACCGAATTGCGTCCTAACAGAATGAGAACAGTTTTTCCATTCGTGTTAGAACGCTATTCAGGACTTTGTTCCTATCATAATTTCATTTAAATGAATGAAACTAAGATCCTATTCATGCCACGGCTGCATCTTGATAGCTCCCTAATTCCCACGGTATTAGGGAGCTATCTACCAAAAGGCTGAAAGACCTAATTGGTCTTTCAGCCAAATTTATTAATACTAAGTAAAGATTACTTAGTATTAGTCACTCACTGTTTAAAAAAAAAAAAAACTAGTATCCCCCCTCCCGAGCCCCCACTGAAGCCCCACGAGTGGGGGCTATAAAACTGAATGGGGGACCTATTGCTACCCTGGCCCGCACCCATGAGCGGCAGGTGGGGGCCCTAAATAAAAATGGGGGGGGGAACTATTGTCCTCCCCCCCGACCCATTACCCATGAGCGGCAGGTGGGGGCTCTAAATTTTAATAAGGAGGGGGACCTATTGTCCTTCCCCCCGGCCCCCACCCCTGAGCGGTGGGTGGAGGCCCTATATGAAAATGTGGGTGGGGACCTATTGTCCTCTCCCCCCCACCCCTAAGCGGCGTGTGGGGGCCCTAAATAACAACAAGGGGAGAGAACCTATTGTCCTCCCTCCAACCCCCACCCCTGAGCGGTGGGTGGGGGTCCTAAATAACAATAACCTATTGTTCTTCTCCCGGCCCCCACCCCTGGAAGGCGGGTGGGGCTCTAAATTAGAATTAGGGGGGGGGCTATTGTCCTCCCCCTGGTTCCCACCCCTGAGCGGCAGGTGGGGCCCTAAATGAAAATGTGGGGGGACAGGACCTACTGTCCCCCCCCCAGACCCCAACCCCTGAGCAGCGGGTGGTATCCCTCAATTACAATAAGGGGGGACCTATTGTCCTCCCCCCTGGTCCCCACCCCAGAGCGGCAGGTGGGGGCCCTAAATGAAAATGTGGGGGGACGGGTCCTACTGTCCTCCCCCCCACGGGCCCCAACCCCCGAGCAGCGGGTGGTAGCCCTCAATTACAATAAGGGGGGGGACCTATTGTCCTCCCACCTGGTCCCCACCACTGAGCGGCAGGTGGGGGCCCTAAATGAAAATGTGGGGGGATGGGACATACTGTCCTCCCCCCGGGCCCCACCCCCTGAGCGGCGGGTGGGGGCCCTAAATAACAATAAGGGGGGGACCTATTGTCCTTCCCCCTGGCCCCCACCCATAAGCGTAGGGTGGGGGCCCTAAATGAAAATGTTAGCCCCCCAGGTGACTAGGGGGCCTATAGTCACCCCCCACCCAAAAAAAAATGAATAAACCCCTACCTACCCCCCTTACCCTAAAGATTGAGAGGAGTGAACAAGAGAACTAAATACCTGTAAAAAATAAATAAAACCATTTGATGTCTTGTAAAATGTCTTGGATATATACTAAATATAAAATCTTATATTTTCAGCCCCAAAAAAGGTCAAATAAAAATCCATAATACCTGTTGCACTTTGAAAATAAATAAAAAAAACAGAGCGCAAAAAAAAATACGATGAAAAATAAATCCAGACGGCAAAAAAATAATCCATCTTCACCCATCGAGGGCACAGCGCAGACTGAGTTCGGCGGGGGAAGCCTTATAAAGCATTCCCACGTCCTGCAATTTGGCTCAGAACGGTCTGATTGGTTGATAAGGCAAGTAAGTCTCTTCATTTACCTGTCACAGCACTCTTGATTGGTTGGCTTGAAATACAACCAATCAGAGTACTTGGTGTCATTTTACACAGCGTGGGAAAGTTCGCTGGAATTTTCGCATGCTGTGTAATTTGACTCATTTTAATGAGTTTAATAGACATGCCCCTACTTGCGGTATAGCGAGTAGAGGCAAATTATTTACTAATACTAGGTAATCTTTACTTAGTATTAGTAAATTTGTCTGAAAGACCAAACCTGTCAGCGTTTTGGTACATTGCTCCCTAATACCGCGGCTGCAAGAATAGGATCGGCGTTTCATTCATTCAAATGAAATTCCGATACGAACAAAGTCCCGAATTGTGTCCTAACACGAATGGAGAAACTGTTCTCAATGCTGGAAAATAGCTCCAGTCACTCTGATGTCCATCAATTAACGTTCTCCATCTTCTATGATTTTTGCAAGCATATTTAAGTAACGTAGATGTATTTTTAAAAATCATATTTCATTTACAAGACTCTATATAAATTAAAGGTAATTTAGCAAAAACCTGGTGAACATCTTCTGGAAAAATAGGTAAATCTGGAGAAAATAGCTTAAAAGAGCAACGGTTTCCATGGTGACTGCTCACTGTGGTCTAGTGTCTAACTATATTTCCAAATACTAATGTTTTACCTGTACAACTATTTTCAGAGCGAGCCGGACCTATCATAGTACTGTGCAAAAAGTGAATAAGGAAAACAAACAAAAAAAAACACCAACAAAGTTCCACCTCAAACAAACCTCTACTTGTAATTTTCTTTTGATTAGATATTGTCTAATAACATTTGTCGGCTTATGAGTAAGGGCTTCTTAAAGAGTGAAGCTAAGCATCTCTTGTGAGGCTGCCATTATGGTAATGTTAGACAATCAAAGCTAAATATTAACTTTGGCCTCAATTTAATATTGTTGGATAAGCTTATAAGCTTTCCAAATTATTTAATATTTTTGGATACACTTTTAAAATTATTTATTATTATGAAAAATATATTAATTTTGTTATATTTGATATTTTTGATATATTCTGTTTTTTCTTTTATTTATGATATATTTTTGAAATGTTGAAAAAAAAATGTTTTTTAAAAGTTTATCCAAAACTATTAAATGATTTGAAATGCAAACCGAAAAATATTAAATCAAGTTTTAACTTTTTGTTGAGCTCCACATTATTATTTTTCTCATATATTATGGACACACCAATTGACATATTGGGTTTAGATCACCAATTTAAAATAAAAACCACTCAACCCTTTAAATGCCATTTAGAGTTACACAGAAACACTCACGGCATTCAATTAAATAGTGGCCAGAGGAAAACTGCATACAACCTGTACATTCTCAATTCGAGTCTTAAGGTTGCCTAGTAATTGTGCTAATACATACACTTATAGTACTGAGAAAGAAAAAGGGGAAAAGTATGAGAGAAAAAAAGAAAATCAAGATATTGGCATGGGTGATGAAAGCTATGATCCTTCAGCCATTGAATATCACTCACCATTTCCACCACTTCTACTTCAGCAGTAATTCTAAGGTGATAAAGGAACGTGGTCAGATCTTTTTTCATTTGGATACTGTTATCGTCCATCTGAGCTACTGTGAAGATCCTCATCGTGCAGCGTTTCCAGACCTGAATGGGTATAAGAGAGGTTCACGCGGACAGATAAAATCTTGTAATCCTCATCAATTTCAGATCATAATTTAGATTTATTGGCAACAAATAATGAAATGTAACATGTTGCTCTGGAATTTAAAATGCTGCCAGATTGTCACTTGGTTTTGATTAACAAATCAGAAGCATTTCAATAATAGATAAATATTCCATGTTTTAAGAAACAGTGCACCATGAAAATTAAAGCAAGCAATTTAAATCTCAAAAATATGAATGATTAGAGTAGTGGTTCTAACTTCCCTATTTCATGTTAAGTGAGTCCACATTGTCCTCCACCCCATCCCCTCCAACAGTAGGAATGACATGACCCACTGAAACATCCTGTACTGTTTATTCAATGAACAGTGGCTATTGGCAGTGAATTATTTTCCTCTACAGGCTAATAAGTAGAACCAGAGTATAGATGAAGGTGAGTGAGGTTTCTATGGACTAGATTTTATTCTGCAAAATACATGCAAATAAAATTTTTTATATTCTAGCAAGTAGGAAAAGGATTGATGTCACTAAACATATTTTAGAATTGGATAATCAATTACCGAACTAATGCCACGTATGAAGAATGGGTACCTAAAAAAAAAAAAAGTAAAGAACCACTGGATTATTGTGATAATTAATTTATGATGTGTACTAGACATGTGCAATTCATTTCAGTCTGAATGTAAATTCGGACGAATTGCCAAAGTGCCAAATTGCCGAAGTGCTGAATTTCAGAAGTGCCGAAGTGTTTTGAATTTCTGAAAAGTGGCAAAACAGGAGAGGGAGGGAAAATTAAGGGAATGATGACAGGAATCTAACCCTTCCCCATGTAGGGGTAGGGTTAGTCTTAGGGGTAGGGAATTGCTGAAGTGCCAAAGTCCCGAATTTCGGAAGTGCCAAACAGAACCAATTTTTTTGCCAGTGCACATCCCTAATGTGTACAGGAGGTGGCAGAGATAAGGGTTTTTTGATTTCAACATGTGAAAAGTTTTCCAACAATTGGTAATTCTATACAAAATGTTAATGACACATTTTTGGAAGAAATAAAAAAAAAAAAAATTTGCTTTCTCTTTGATGAATTTCACACTGTAAGCGTGAGCCGCAAATAATTACTGCCTATGTAAGTACATGCACCTGGTATCTGTATCTGTTTTCTAGGAATTCATTCCATCTCTAATATATTCCAAACTATTTCCTTTTTAGTATCTATTGAAACCACATACATGCCTTTAACAGCTTCTTCATCTGTCGCTACAATTGGTCCAGATTAATGCTCTTTATCAATGAACCTTGTACCTATTGATTTGTTAGAAACCTTATCTCTGCTCTGTTGAGGACTATATTCATACGGCTATATAAAACCCACATACAGCTTTTGTGACTCCAAATCACTGATGGGAAACCTTGACTTTAATGATATTTGTTTGCTGTAAATCTAGCCGAGTACCGTAGGAAATAAATCTAGTTCTGCATTAGCATCGGTAGTCATCACTCACAACGATGAACTATTTTTTTTATCCTTTTTTTTAAAACTATTTTTATCCCTAATAAACCTGACTTAGATCCAGGCACATTCTACAGTATGTATATAACGATAAGGTTAAAGGGACATTCCAGACCCCTAAAGAACTTTAGCTTTCTGAAAAGCTTTTGGAGTGAAGAGTGTGCCCTCTTTTTCATTTTGCAAAAAGTGCAGATTTCAATAGAAATTGACCATTTTATAAATTAACCTAGTAACACCCCCTTGGCTTTTGAACTGACATCTGGTCTTTTTACTTCCTGGTTTCGTTAGCTCAGTGGAGCTAAACTCATGAGGCAGCTGTTGCCCAGAGCACCTGCCTTGTAAAGACTTCTCATTGAGCTGCATTAGGAAGTCTGTGATTGGACAGCCACAGAAAGTCTGGGCAGGGTTATATGTGGAAGGTTTGCAAAGGCAGCAGACAAGAGAAATGCAGGTTCTGCAAACTGTTTTTAGATTTACCCCCAATGAAAAAAATGCATAATTAAATGAATGCAAGTTTTCATTTGGGATATATACTAAACAGTATTTTTTTAAAAAAAATTTTTGTATATGAGCAGTGGAGTGTTCCTTTAACTCATCTATTATTAAATAGGTAACCCATACAACTTTAATAAATTTAATAGATTGGCTATGCTGTGTTTTTGTTTGTATGCTCCAATCGTCATAGTTTTTGCACACACACAAACATTTTTTATTGCAGAATGCTGCACCATAGGCCTGCCTCTTTAGCCATGCCTCCTCACACCAAGAAAATACATTCTTTTCAAATGTATGTACGCCACATACCCACTGACAGCAATTTGTGATCTAAACTACAATGCAACCTGCAATAGAGAGAGAAGACACCCAGGGAGACATCTTTCTAGCATTTTGTGCACAAACTATAAAGATTTAAAGGTGCAAAGAAAATATAGCATATTAATGAAGCCAAAACCTATTAAATGCATTAAAATTGTATTGGCGTATAGTGTTCTTTTAAGGATTGTCAGATTCCAACGTGAATTTCCAGTGGTATTGAAAGGTTCCTCATTATGGCAATGCCACCATATAACATCAGTGACTGATAACTCATTCTCAGTGTGAGATCGAGGGACTTTTCCTGGAATCAATTGACCTCTAGTCTCATAAATACCCCGAATCATTAAATCTGCACCTTTGATGCAATACAATTCTCCATCTCAAGAGCCGCATTGTGCAATCTTTCCTGACCTGCATGACACTGCTAATAACTGCCTCTTGTTCAATAATATCTGCAGTTCTTTTATAAGATGCGTCATCATCCAAAATGTATATACAATATAATGTACAAAAATATTAATATGCATAGACTTGATCTGCAACTTTCTTCTTCATACATTTCAATACACATACTACCAATATAGTGCCTTTCATAAGTATTCACCCTTTAGACATTTCAACATGTTGAAGCATTACAATATCCAAATATTCCATCGTAACACAATTTTACATCCAACAATAGAGATTTTTAGGCTTTGATTTACTACACTGGAATCTTGAATTTTTTTGCTTAATCTTCTTTGAAAATTGTTCAAGCTTTCTCTGGTTGGAGAACGTTGTTGAACAGCAATATTGAAATCTTTACACCGATCCACAATCAGATTGTGGTCGGATATTTGACTGGGCCATTCGAACTCATCATGGCCTTACTGCCAACGTGCTTTATTGTGGCATTCTCAGAGTTATGAACACCTCGTTTGGCAAACTCCTAATGGGATTTGGCATGAGTTGTTATCTGCATGAAGTCTACTTTTGGGACTTCTTGGGTTTTAGTTCTCCCACTAACAGTTTTTCATAGTTACATAGTTACGTAGCTGAAAAGAGACTTGCGCCCATCAAGTTCAGCCTAGTTCACATATTAGAGATCTATGCAACTCTTTCAAAGTCGCCATTGACCTCTGGTAGCTTCTCCTTCTAATGCCCTCTTTGCTTTGTTAGGTGGCAATCTACTTTAAACAGTCTTGGGGTTTTTTTTTTTTTTTTGTCATATTCTTTCAATTAATTTAATAATGAATTTAATGGTGCGAAGTTTGTGTTATTTTTTTTTTAATAATTAAACCTGACTGGAGCTTCTCCAATACTTTTTTTAAAGACATGTTTTGACAGCTTCATGTGTTTAGCTACGCTGTCTAAGAAACTCTTGAGAGGTGTATTAAGTTTAACCCCTTAAAGACCAAACTTCTGGAATAAAAGGGAATCATGACATGTCACACATGTCATGTGTCCTTAAGGGGTTAAGGTGAACCTGTCATGGGTTCATAAACTTAGGCTAAATTTCATCCCCTGCCACGTCAATGCAAATCTCTTAGGTGGCAGGTGGGCTTGCATCTAATTGCCATTAAAGTTACTAAATAACCTCAATTTATTTAAATATGCATAGGGATTTTGGAAGTGCGCATGTAACTTTTTTCTTTCTTTTTCACTGTATTTATTGGGGCCAGCGTGTACTGTGGTTGTTGCTGCCTCCCAAGAGTAGTGTGAGTTTGAGCACAGGACTTATTTTTGTAAATTCCCCCCCTACTGCATTGAATACATCATGTATTGCAGACGTACTCAATGTAAACGATTGAGATATCGCTTACCATACCTCTTATCCAGGGCTGCCATTTCCATGTCTTTGTGGGTGTTACTGTTCATTTAATACCCACCTCTGGTCCACCTCCTGCTCTCTTTATTGATTTGAATTGCTTTGAAACCTCCTGTGTGATGCCAAGACACCGGCTTGTTCATATTCTCCCTAGCCACCACTAGCAGCGTCAGCTAGGGCGTTTCCATAGCAACCACAGCACATATGCTTGGGAGAGCAAAAGGACTACTCTCCCTTGTCAGTCGAATCGTCGACATGCCAAAGATTTAACTGAGACGTGGGAGAAGGACCTATTTTTAAATAGTTTGTTTTTTTTACCCACACTGTACATTTGCTAGAAAAACTGCTAGTACAAAGTATAGACAGAATTTCATGCACTTTAAAAAGAGCAACATTTGTACCTGGTACCCTTCAAATTGCCCACAAGTGGACTCCATTCAACATATTATGCATTGTCTTGTATAAGAATAGATATACACTCATAAAATGTCTGTTTTTCTGTTCAAATATATTTTATTGTCACAATGACCATGTGCCCATTGAAAGTGTTAGATATGTTGTATAAATGAAATAAATGAAACAGATCTTAATTTTAGTTTGCAACACTACACAATGTAAAAACATTCAAGGTCGCTGACTACATTTGCAAGGCCCAGTAGAATTGTAAAATGTGATCACACCATGTCTCTACTAAACTGTTAGAACACTCATCATGGTGCACATCACACATGTCCAAGTTAAGCATCTCTGAACCAGAGACCAGGAATGGGTATGCTTTGTGACAAAGGATTTTATGTCTAACATATACATTTTATCACGGTTGGCTTTAGGCACAAATTGGCATTTACACATGCTGGATAGGAGGTCAATGGCACGCATGGTGGGAGGGATATAGTGAGCCACAAAACCTCTTCCTCTGTCAAAACTAACATTATCCATAACACATACCATTAAATAGTGCATTATCTAGATATTAAACACAACATTGGTTTCTTTTTATGATAATGATCTACAGAGGGTTATTACTTCTGGAATAACAGCAGGAATTCGCAATCATTTCTGTACTGCAATGATCCATTATTAGAATTTCCTTAACATGAATTCTCACAGCTGTCATTGCAATGCAATGGTTGACATTGGGAATTTCCATCTAAACAACATCAGGAACTCAGATATGTCTTCATTTATTAAGCCAATTTAAATTAGGGCATTGCCCCTGAATAACACCAGAAGCTTATAAATGTCCTTTAATAGAACAACAGATTGTGATTAAATCAGTCATTCGTGAAATAAGATATTGATTTGTCAGAGGATATTCTGGCTTGCTACATTCGGATGGGATCATAGATGTGTAGGGTAAGTAATGTTCTACTATATACTAACTAATACCTTTGCGTTTATCCCTGTAATTCTTCCAAAAAAGAAAATAATTATCAAAAATAAAACAGGTATTTTTTAATATGCTCTCCATTTCTCCTAAAGATTTACTCAAAATTAGAGCAGGAATGGCTCTTAGACATTTGGGTACTTTGGGGTGTCATGGTTATGACTAAACTAATAACTGCTATATATGCCATGACAAATAATTGGGTAAGTTGGCCACCATTTGATCTAATGACTTTGAATTTAACTCAGCCAGGTGTCTGTCAAAGTTCGTTGAAAACTATCAAAAGCTAATAAACATCAGTCAGATTTGCTGCCAGGTTTGTTGTGGTTAAGTTTTGTAGCAAAGATCGTAATTTAAATCAAAGTTAGGCTCCACAGAACATGTGAGACCATACAATAACTACCTATGTGAGTTGTCTTGCACTGGGCTTGCTTTAATTGGGTTCACAAGGATGTTCGCTCTATAATTCCTACCTTTCAATACGGTCATCTTTGCTCCATAGCTGATCCTCACCCCGCACAGACACTAATAATTTTTCTACCATCAGGAAGGTACAGATATTGATCTGATAAGTGGTCTACTCAAACAGGGGGATTAGAGAAAATCAGCAAAAGAGTGGGACCCTTGTAAGACCAAACAGCTGCCCCCTTTCCATTTACATGGCGGTGCTGGGGGATGTTATGTCAAATAACTTCCTCCTCACTTGCATGATGCCACAGGGAGGTTCCAATGAAGGCAGTACCAAAGGCAGTAAAATTAGACGGTGGCAAAGACAAATCAATGTGTGTGTGTGTCGAGTAGCATGTGTCTGAGTGTATAATTGTGCTTGTCAGTGTATACGTGTCTGTAGCAGTATGCATCTGTGTGTGGGTGTGTGTAAGAAATATAGTTGAAGGACTGCATATGCCAAATATTAATGGGATGGTGCCTACACAGACTGGAGTTGTGTCATTCCCATCCAATAGACATTGGCAAAGTAGGTCCAGGCACACAGAGCTCATCCCCAAGCAGACTTTATTGGATCATAGAGCAGAGCAATGTTTCGGCCTGGGGCTTGAAAAGGCTCTAGACAATGTGTTAATAAAGTGCTTTCAATTATTGGCAAATAATCCCTCCAACTCAACAGACTGTTTAATTTTTTTTCCAAACTGGCAATTTTCTCCTAATGTTTGTGAGTCAGTAAGTCAACTAAGCTCAGCTCACTGTTTAGTGAATAAAGTCCCGAGTGATAATGAGTTTAGCATAGGATTTTCTGTGCATCACATTCTATAAGCATTGTCTAAGTTGGCTTCCAGTATCCAGTGTCAGGCAAGGGAGAGCACAGAAGATAATGTGTTATCTATCGGAGGAGATTAGAAAAAAAAAATCTAAAAAAAACTACTCCTTCCTAACATCTAAATCTTCTGTAATACAAGCAGACTTAGTTTCACATCACAGCTTTCCATTTTAGGTCCATAATTTGCTGAACGTATGACAAGGTAACTCGCCATGGTTAATAATGAATATTGATTGTTAGAGAACACGAATGTGCGCTGACCCCTGCTGTTATTTGTGCTTAGCTGTTTTTGATTACACCTCAGCCCAGGCTGGTTACATTAAATGTGTACAACACTTGAAGGTCAAAAAGTAAGGGTGAAATGGTAACCACAAGAAGGAAAGGAGTAGCGTTTCGACTAGGGGAGAAAGAGTTAGAAGCACATGAACATGGGAAAGACGTGGCAAGGAAGTATGTTTAAGATAACAAAGAGGGGCGTTATAGAGAAAAAAATATAGGATGATATTATTTGTACAGTTGGGAATGAGAATGTAAGTCACTTTATTCACTACATTGAGATTTGCAGAGAATTGACCGTGAGGGAGGAGGGCGTTGTAGGTTTTCCTGGCACTATAGTTTCAATTTAAAGTTGTATTGTCCGAGTGTCTCTTTAATTCTGGGCTGGGAGTTGTAAAAAATTAGACAGAGAAGAAGGATGTTTAGACAGAAATATGTTGAACTAAGTAAGCTTGATGGTCCAAATACCAAACAGGCTAACAAGGCAGGGTTATGGATAAAGTGCCTTCATATGGGGTGAGGGGGAACCCAGACGTTAAGGGAACTTCTAGACTTAAAGAAACCACCATAAAGGTAGTCTCCATAAAGATGAAAAAATAAATAAAAATAAAAACTCACTCATTACTGTACATAACTCACAAGTGTGATTTGCTTGATTCTATATGGTCAGCTCAAAATATGACTTAGCAACACCAACACCATTCTTATGACAGATTGGTGGTTTAAATGTTTAACCCCCTTAAGGACACATGATGGAAATATTCTGTTGTGATTCCCTTTTATTCCAGAAGTTGTGTCCTTAAGGGGTTAATGAGCTTTTCTTTTTATAAATTCTTTATTTTTCAGGTTTAGATTAGGTAAAGGGTACAGAATAGAGGTAGGGGTAGGGTAGTAGTGTTATTCAATACATTTACAGTTTCGTTTCAATTCAATGGCATTAGTACGATTTATTGCGAAACCTCAGAACAGTCTTCTAGGTTAAGTGGTACAGTTTTGTATGTCTTAGGTGAAGGTTGTCACTTGGTTTCGGGTCCTGTCGTCTTTGCCTCTGAGAGCGTATGTGGCTCTTCCTGTGTTGTGTTTGTCAGGTTTGTGTCTCTTTCGGTTCTGTTTGGGTCTGGGGTTTGGGTTGGTGCATCTGTTTTGAGTGCGGGTGCGGTCAGTGCGGGAATTTAGTGGTCTCGGCCCATGGGTGGTCGCCTCATTTAGGCTGTAGATGTGGAGGGTTACCAGTGTGGTGAGATCTGAGTCTACGCCTAGTGTCTGAGGTTGTCCTCTTATATTTGTATCTGCTGCTGGCGATCATGTTGTGCGAGGTGTGGTATTTTGTTTTATGTTGGGCGAGTTCCCTAGTCTTCTGTTTGTGCATTTATTCGTGAAGTTGGTGTGAGGGGGGGTATCTGTATAGGGTTTGGGGGGTTGGGTGGGACCTATATGGGGTCCTAGTGTGCTACTAGTAGGGGGTCTATTTTGGGGGGGGGAGGAATCGCGGCTTGTTCCCGGGTCCTCCGCTTACGGTGCCTGTAGGTGGTGTTGGGTCCATGGGTCCCATATCTTGTGGAAGTTTCGAGTTGTGTCGTGTAGTAGGGCGGACAGTTTGTCCATTTCCATTGTTTCTTGTGTTTTGTGGATCATCGTGGTTAGTTGGGGTGTATTCTGATTGCCCCATTGTTCTGCTATCGTTCTTCTGGTAGCTAACGCTAATCTGGCCACTAGTTTATTTTGCGCTCTGGTGAGGGGAGGGTGAGGTTTTGAGAGCAGCCATATCCAGGGGTCTCTTGGGATATCTGTTTCTAATATGTCTGACGCGAGCGTGCTCACTCTTTCCCATATTTGTAGGACTTGGGGACATTCCCACCAGAGGTGAATGTATGTGCCCTTCTGTGTGCAGCCTTTCCAGCAGGTGTCTGTGGTGGCGAGGCCCATTTGTTTCAGTCTGAGCGGTGTGAGGTACCATCTGAGTAGGGTTTTATAGGCTTGCTCTTTATGATTAACGCAAATGGTAAGTGAAGCCGTGGCTTCCCATATGTCTGTCCAGTCTGTGGGGTCTGCAGGGGGGCCTATATGTTAATGAGCTTTTATTATGGGAAATGCAAAGTGAATTGCCTGTCAATCAAATCTTCACTCTTCAAGTATTCACCAAGTTTTTTTTGCCCGGTATTTGCCCTGGTGAGTTTTGAATTAGGGAGCAATAAAGGTAGTTGTCTATATAAAGAGTACCTGACAGCACGTGACTAAAACTGAATTGAATTATGTGCCTAGAAAAGAACTGATATTATTAAACTTTTCTTTCTCGTCTTATATAAAGCTAAAATATGTATATATTTATATATAAGAAAATGAGAGTCTTGCTGACAAATGTTTGTAGAATTGAAAATGACAGGGATTTGGCTGCTACTAGTATGACGTTTGCAGTGATGATCCCACGAAAAACAATGGTACTCCTATAGTTAAGAGACTAACGAAATCTCCAGGGCGAATATGTTTAATGAACCCAACTTTCCTTTCCATTGCATGTTCATATATGCATTGAATGTAACAATACTATTCTGTTTTCTGTATACCTGTCATATTGTGACCTTGGCCATGATTCTATTACAAAATAATTATTGTAAATGATTAGGCTTGACTTTAAAAACCAAACAGTAGTGCACTGACTCTTACCTTGTGATGACGAAGGAGGAATGGAAGAAGCATCAGCATTCCCCCATCATGGACCACCCACCAGACATCAATATTGCCTTCAGAAAACCTCTCCTGGTTTCCAGGAAACAAGGCCGCATTTTTGGCAACAATCAGGGCCAGGTGAGCAGCAGTCGTCTCTCGTACAAGTTCTGTTTGGAGAAAATAACGTTGAGAATTATGATGGTGAATGAGGGTTAGCAAAGTTCCCAACATGCAAAATAAACAGCAGGCCAATATTAATGTGAAGACTTTGCAGGTTGCTAGAAATAAAATATTGCCAGTCATACCGATGAAATTCCTCCAGGTCTGATGGTCTTCCTTCTGCCTCCAATTCCTTGGCCAGCCAACTAGAACTGTGTTATGTTGAAGACCTCCAAGTCCGCTAGACTGAATTAAATGGGAAATACCATCCCGGATATTTGAAGAAATAACCACCTGGCAGAAGCCTTTCACTTTCTCTGTTTCCATAATCCGGCGAAGAGACTGTATTAAAGAGAAGGACACAAGACATGAATAGGACATCTTCCTTCTCACTGTGACAGTTCTGAATTTCTGATGGCTTGCAGGAACGTCAGAGTATTACAATTCATTTTTAAATTCTGATAACTCTGCTATTTTTAACATGTTCTACGTGACCTCTATTGTACATGTTTTCTCTTCTGTAGAAGTACAGAGCGTGTATTGAGCTTGACTTACACATATTAACATAAGAAAACGCACACTTTTTCTCATTTATATTGTCATGCATATAAATGAGTAATTGACTTTATGGATCCCTGACATGTTATATATTTACTAATCAGATTATGGTAAATGGACATTGATGGGTTTGTGTCCTTTCAGCTCGGTTGACTTCATTACATTCCTGTGCTCACCTCTTCTGCACGCTGAGACTGCGGGTGATTTTCCAGGTAGGTTCCTTCTAGTACTGAACCAACAATGGTGAGACCCTTTCCAGCCTTCAACTGAGAGGTGAGGGACAGTAACTGTGGATGAACGACATTCTGCTCCTGATCTACTCGGGCCAGAACAAGCAGCTGGGGCCTGAAATGAAGAAGAAAATAAGTATATATTATTTATTTAAATACACGTTTCCAATATTTGAGAAACATAGTTTTTTTAAGCAATAACAATCAGCCAAAATATCAAAGATGACATTTACCTCCAGTTCTTGGTGTGTGGTGGTCCTTCTTCCAAACGTAAGAGGGCATAGCGAGCAGCACTGAGTGACAGACCTCGGATCCCATCACCCCACTCTTTTTCGGCCCTGCAGAAGTATAATACTGATGTATCAAGATAGTTCTTTCTACTTTCACTCTCGTTTACAACAGTGAAGCTCTGCGTTCCAAATCAGACATTCAATCAATTAGAACTTCAGAAACCAATGGCCAAATAATCCAGCTTTTCGGTTAAATGGAAAAAACAAACACCTGCTACCCCTTTTCCTATTATTAATTTATTACCTGACTTTCACTCCATTGGCCATGTTTTCTCATATACGTGGTTTGATTAAAAAAAAAATAACTCTGTACCTGGAAGTCACATTTTGGTAGAAGCAGCTTATTTAAAAAAGACTGTGTTTCTTACAAATTTGAAATCAAATCTACGTCTTTTGAAGATAGCAAAGAAGAACGGTATCCTATCTGCTGCTCTGAAATTGGCAGGTGATCTTACTATTGTTTTATTTGTAGATGATGATTTAAGAGTCTCTGGTACTGTAAATTACAAAGTAAAACCTGAGACCTGAGCAGGGACTAGTCAAAGAGCCTGCTACAGAGTTTTTCTAAGCTCATTCTCTGTTTTTGTTGCAATGCATTTCCCTCAGCTAAAACAGTAATCCAGACATGGACCCCGCTCTCACTGTGCCTAGCGGGTTATTAGCTAAACCTAGCTGACGAATCCCATAGAAGGCAAAAAACAATCAACTGGGGTGGGCTGGATCTCTCATGCAGACAGAGCTTGCCAGCATTTTGGTGGGCTGCCTTTGTGGGGGGAATTAGACGAATATGAAAATGGCATAAGTACTCTATGGAATGGCACAGTGAGCAAAAACATTTTTGAGACCTGAGCAGGGTATAACCGAAGGGCAAGCTACTAAGCTTTTCTAACCTTTAGTCCGTTCTCAGGGTTCTAATGTTCTCTCTTTAAATTACCAATCACCACAACTCACAATTGAATGAATAGTGGTTAAGAGCGCCTTAGTGGTTATGGTGCCAGGAGCGCCATTGCACTCCCCCAATTTCAGTAGTCAAACAGTTTGGTAGCAATTTGAATTCTTATCAGGAGCCCATCAAGCACCGGTCCCCAGCCTTTCTTCTTCCGTATCGAAGGCCGAAAGCTCCTGCTAACCGTTTGACTACTTACATTGTTGGGCAATAGGGCACTACTAGTTTAAAAAGCTGTTTAAAGGTGTGGTAGTCCCACCGCTTGCCTTTCAATCATTAGTCGGTATGGAAAATTTATATTTGCAGTGAATATATTCACTGCTTGAACATTTTTTTTTTTTTGCTGTTAAAAGGAACACATTAGAAAAAAATTAAAAAGGCTTAAATTTGCACATTGTCATCACTCACCCTCTGTATTCAATGTATTTGTAGATCAGACCAGCAACCAGCATGGCGACTAAAGCATAGTACCAGGAGCAGATAAACATGAGGGACAAACAAAGACTCATGCCAAGGAATGAAAGGGTCCTGAAAAAAAATGTAAATAAATAGATAAACGTGACATCCTTACATTCCATTGACTCATATACAGCTGTTCCAGACAAGCACCACAAGAAATGATAAAAACACCAAATGTGAGATAATTCAAGAAAATGCAGAATGAGGCAGATGCATACAACTTCAGGTATGTCCTATGGGTGGAAAGGAGTTACACAAACAAGGTGGAATTTTTATTTTTTAAAGTCTGGGTGATGTCGCAAGACATGTACGTCTTTCACAACCTAAGTTTACAGCAAACCAGATTGCACAGATTGCTGTAATCTCCAGAGCGCTCACTCACCAGTGGTAATATTTGAAGCGAGGCCTCCAATTGGGAGTCCTGAGCAAAGTCTGCACTGCACAGGCCAAGTTAACAAACAAGTAACACATCAAAAAAAACCTGCAGAGACAGGATCGAGAAGAGAAGAGATAGCAGCCAAAGAGTCAGGGTAAAGCAGAAGCCAAATAAGAAACCAGAGCATAGATAGCATAGATAGCATGGAAAATAATAGTTGAGAAGAATAGAAAAAAAATGCATTAACAGGAACATAGCATACATACATAGAAAGGATTGGAGCCACTTCATCTAGAGATGCAATAAGGATCCCGATCTCACAAATACAGGCTGTAAGGAGTAGGGCCCATGTTGGTTCGCCATTAGCTTTACCATGGCCGAACACCTGGATATAAAATGAGTAAATCCAATTAATGCATTGTAAATTAATTATACATTTTACAGCAACTTGTACGAATGTGATGTCTGGAAATCTATTCATAAATAGGACTATCCGTAGGGCATGAGGCCACTAATTTAGACTGGAAGAAAGGAGATTTAGTCTGAGGCAAAAAAGTTTTTTTTTGTTTTTTTTTTACAGTAAGAACAATAAGGATGTGGAATTATCTGCCTGAAGAGGTGGTTTTATCAGAGTCCATGCAGATGTTTAAACAGCAATTGGATAAATACTTGAAAGAACATAATATACAGGGATAAAAAATTTAATTATTGGGGTAATAGCTTCTTGAATCTAAGTAGATATCTGGCTGTCATTTTTGGAGTTAAGAAGGAATTGTTATCCTAGTTTGTTGCAAAATTGGAAGCACCTCGGACTGGGTTTTTTTTTAACCTTCTTTTGGATAACAGCAAAAACAAATGTGAGAAAGGCTGAACTTGATGGACGCATGTCTCTTTACAGCCTATGTAACTATGATATAGGTATCTTTTTAGAGCCCATCCTGGGTGGGTGCAAAGAGTTAATTTGTCCTTTTGTATCTATGCTTTTGCTATGCAGACTACCAAAAGCAAAGGACAAAACTTATAGCAATGATTAGCACAGAGCCAAGATGGAGGTGCTCAATTTCAGGATAAGGTAGTCTAGATTTGTGCATTTAGTTTTATTTTTCACACCTCACAAATACATATGCGTTAGAAATAGGGATAAGTAAACATAATATCAAGAATTCTGTAAAGTGACAGTTTCCCTTTAAGGCTGTAAGATCCCCATTAACCAACACAGCCGAGATAAATGCATTTTTCCATATGTTACTTTAAAGAAAGTCATGATATGGCAACAATACTCGGGGTGTGTATGCAAAATACTGACAAAGAAAATGGCAAGTTTTATTGTCTTAGTTTTAACATAAATATAAGTGGTGAAATTATTATAATACAATGTTAGCGCTCTCTGAATACAATGAACGGCTGTAAAATTAAACAATTACATTGTAACTCCTCTATTATTAGTGCAAAGCTTTAATGCCGTTGTCTTGTGTACGGCATAATGCAATGCATTTTCAGAATACACAGCAACATGTTATTTCAGTGTCTTCTAATGTAAACCCCTGTAATCAATGTCAGATATTCACATCCTTTTTATGAATAAAACACGAAGTGCTGTCCATCTTTTGTAGGCATTAGAATAAAGTCTCTGCGTGCTACTCTCGGGGATATTATTCAAGCTGAATTATGGATTTGTATTGATCTGTTTGTGACTCACCCTCAGAAAAGGCACAATGCCATCCCGTGAGATAGCCTGAAGCAGTCGTGGTGCTCCAGTCAAGCTCTGCAACCCCGCTCCGCAAGTGGAGAACAGAGAGCCAATCACAATGACCCAAGGTGATGGCCAAGCTAGGGTTCCCACCACCAGATTTCCATTCACCGCCTCCCCAAACCTGTAAGAGAGAGCAGAGTAACATCCGGCCATAGACTAACACGGCAAAAATGACAGACATAATTATAGCAAGCACACCAAGTAATCAAGAGCAATTAATCTGCTTCTGAAACAGCATGCTGTTATCCATAATGAGACTACACAGACAGAACAAATTGTACACAAATTCTGCATACACCTTATGTAAAAATCATAGAAACAAATTGCACTGCTAAATTAAAATGATCAATGTATATTTAGAGAGAAAATTGAGATTCTCCTCCACCCAGTGAAATACATTCCATTCAGGGAGAATAACTTTAGTACAGAGGTTGTTAAAATGGGTTCGCAAACCATTTCCCTAGTGGGTGGAACAAGAACATTGTTATGTCATGCTGAGTTAAAGGGACATTTCAGGCCATCAATACAACTTTATAATGCATTTGAAAGATTCTGGCCTCATTATTATGTATATTTTTGCATGCTCAAATCTTTATAGTCCCCAAAAAAAAAGAATTCTGCACCATGAGCCAGCCCCCATAGCCACGCCCCCTCATGCCAGAAAGACTTCCTTATCAAATGTATGTACACAGCTCAGTCCCAACTGCACTGCGTGAGCTGTTTCTAATTCACAACCTGGTTGCAGACAGTCAGAGAAACTACCGACAGGTTGCGATATCCCTAGTATATGTCTTACTGGATTGTTTTGTTGTTCACATCATTCGGCTGAGCTGTGAGAATACATTTGACAAGGAAGTACTAATATGGAGTGAGGGGATGTGGCTAAAAAGGCAGGCTTTTTTTAATGTAAAAAATATAAAGATTTAAGCATGCGAAAAATACTGTATATCAATAAGGTCAAAACCTGCACGTGCATTAAAATTGTATCGGTGCCCAGAATGTCCCTTTAATTTCCAGTAACAAGCCACCCAAAAAGAAGATCCCTTTGACATTGGGAAGAGTTTAACGAAAGAATTCTGCAGAATTTATTTTGGTATATCCAATCAAAGAATGAATCACAGAGCTAGTGACGTACATAATTTGGGTCCATGTCAAACAAAATGAGGCATTACTAATCTCCTATAAGTGACTTGATGTAATCCTATATATTCTATTTGGTTAAGGCATATAATCATTTTATTGACATTTGTCAAAGTGGCTATAAACAAGTTGTGACGGTATAAAATTGTATTAGTTACTTACTTTTTTTATTAATTTTATTCACTTGAATGGGAAAATCATAAACATTTAACGCTCTTGTTTCAACACTGTGTGTACATTTTTTGTGAACGTGTGACTCTGTTACACTTGTATGTGACACATAGATGTGTTAACATAAGTAGCATATCAGCACACTCACTTGTCACGCAAGACTATACCCTCAATGCAAGCCCCAAATAAAACAACAGATGTAATATCTGCATATCTGTTAAGGAAAATATTACTACAGAAGTCTGTAGAGAACAGGTCATCGAACACTTGTACAATTAACATGGTTCTCGGTGAGATTAGGTATGGTCAGTAGGACAATAGGAGGACATAGTTGAATATACGGTTTAGGTGACATGGGTTAAATGAGATGGCCGCAAAACAAAGAAGGAAAACTGGAATAGTGTTAACATTATTTCAAGGATACACACAAAAGATGTTGTGGCAATGGCCATTATAGTGCCAATGGGAATAGACCTCTGGGCATCTCGCAGATCTCCAGACCTGTTGGACCCTGCCATAATTCCTGAGCAAAAGTAAAAAGACAATAAGAACAAAGAAACAGGGAGAGGTTATAAATTATAAAAACAGCTCAACAGAAAGAATCATTTAATCTCTCAAATGAAAAGTCAGAACTATATGTTATAAAAGAAATTCAATAATAAATGTTCTGCTTAGTTCCACCGGCATGGGTCCCACTGCTGAGAGGGTTAAACCCAAAGATTAAAATGTTATTGTTATGTATGCATTCTAGAAGGTGCAATATTGTGGTAACGCCTACCCTGGCAAAGACAATGTATCATCTCTTTGCTAATTTTCATTCAACCACCAATACTTCACATACTGCTATTAGCTCCAGGAGGTGAGAAAATCTGCTTATGAAGTTGAACCATCAAGCAGCTTGCTGCTTTTCTTCTTAGGCGCTGTGATGTATCAGTCCCGTTAAATAATACAGGGATTAAAATGATTTTCTCACAGGAGAATGATTTTCACCTCTTTTTTTTTTTTCTACTTTTACCATTTTTTTTTTTTTAGGCTTGCTTTTAAAACATTTCCTTTATTAAATCACTACCTGGAGGTGATAACATGGGATTTCATTAAAGCTCAGATAACTTAAACTGTGAAATGTTATTAAAGTAATGACATGTTGAATATTCTTCCACTCAAATCACTTCCTTCTTTCCCTTTCCTTGTCAATCTTATTACAGGTAGGTGAGATCAGACTCTTTGATAACAGTAAGCCCTCCCCTGATTATGTATGCATATATCGGAGATTTTGGATATGTGTAAGGTTTCTTGCCATTCCCACTCTTGTGGGAAATAAAATAAGTACGCTTCACAAGAAGGTGGCAGGTTCGACCAGAAAAACAGTCATCTAAAAAGCTAACTCTACAGGTCTTCCAGGACATCCCTCGAGGCAGAGCTGAACAGGGGTGAGTGTGGCTAAAATGTCCAACATCCAACTATCCATCACACCAAAGAGCGTTTTGACCCAGAAGCCCAAAAAGTGTGTCCTAAGGTGTCTCGGGGTCAAACAGCATATTTCTGGTATAAGTATGCAATACTGAAGAATGGAGGACAGGGGGGTATTAAATATATAGAATTCCTTCTCTCCTACACTGCAAGGCAATGGTATTTTTCCATACGAAAACAATCAGTTTCTTCAAGAGTCACATTCAAAGCCAAATCGGAAATAATTTAGTAAGAGTTCTATCTATAATAATCATTCCATTCTGACAATGACACAATTGTAAATCAGCATTGTTGACCCAACAGCTAGGGCTATACTTGAATCCAAGGTGACTGTAGGCACAGAGTTCCTAGGTGTCTCTGTTCCCCTTCCCCCTCTTTAGTTTCTTGCTCCAAGGTCTGGTTGATTAACATAAGGTTCATTCCCACCATACATATACATGCCATTTTTGTATTATGGCAAAAAGAATGTCAAAGTATATCTAAAAATATCTTGGGAGATGGTCCCTGTAGGCAGTCACCTACTCTACTGACAAATCCCTGCTTCCATGTCTTGGTGGCCTGACATAGCTATAATTCTGTGCAGAACATTTTGAGAATTGTTGTCCAACAACAGATGGGAAGGTCAAGGTTGGATATGTAAACGGACAGTGAAAACACGTTTGACGCGGTGCAGTAATTCTAGTGAATTTAGAGACTTAAACATCAGTCAAAGAAAAACAAAAAAACACATTACAATCCACTGAGTGCATGTCTATATCTGCTACAATAAGAAATACAATATACATTTGTAATATATTTACCTGTGACGGAGGGAAAATATATGCCCACCAAGAGAGTGAAGTAAGTTGTCATGTCACTAAATACATATGGCTGGTTCAGACTAACAGTCTCACTGTTGCTTACAGAAGCGAGTCCTATCTTCTCCACTATCACTCCCGTTCTCATGTAGTTAGACCACAGGTTATCTTAGGAAGAGAATTAGGATGGGTTAAAAAAATAACAAATAAAATAAAATTAACAACCTGAAATCATTAGTTACTCCACACACAGAAGACGAAAACACAACCAGTAAGATTTCATTCCTCTCCAATCTCCATACTTCATTAACGTGGGCTTTTAAGAATGAGTTCCTTAGGCTTCTATTTCTGGATCTCACTTAATAGAATAATGGGACATTAATAAATCATGCACATAATAGTTGGGTGAGCAAAAGCAGGTAAAAGAATGCTGTTTATTCACAACTAACATGAGCTGTAGGGAGATCAGTGTACGCATGCCTTCACTTCCACTGTCACATTGAAATTAATACTTGCTCGTACCATTATGTCACTTGACAGCCTCTCATGCTAGTCATTAAATATGTATTTACAGGATTGTACATTGTAAGTTCTTAACCATTGACAGAACTCCGTAACGGGAACTTCTGTTGGCCAACTGATGCTTTTGAGGTCGATAAAAAAAAGTGTCAATCAGTTAGGTAACAATATCAACTATACTCCCAGATATACCTGATATCTCAGTCAATCCATCCTTGTATCCCGGTTTTCTACCACCATACTGGTTTTAACTCAATTTCACTTTTTTTTCTTATTTCTACCTCTAGCAAATCGTACTCTTTACTTACCTTTGATAAGTCCACTGGCAGCACCAGGGATGCCCTGAATTTCAGTCACATTATTCTGGGCAAAATACGTATCACAAGTGGCATTCAGAAACGGAGAAGAACAAAAGAGAGCCCAGAGTTTGGTGGTGACTGTCTCGTTGCCATTGTCAATGAACTTCGCACAGATATCAAACCCTTTCTGAGATAACGTCCGGTTGCCAAGGATACACACACTGAATAAAGGACAGAGAGTCAGAATCTTAAAGGGAGGTAAAAAGAGTTTTTAAAAAAAAATACGTTTTCTGTTAAAGATAAAAGTACATCGCATATGGAAAATAAACACTAAGAATAGAGAACCGCAGTGTGAGCTGGATTCAATTACTTGAAATTCAATTTACGACTTGTTTTTATTTCAGAATTTTCTCCTGCATTTTAAATGCATGATTCAATTACCTGAGATAAATTTATCTTGGGTAATTGGATACCAAATACGCTGTGGCATACAAAGGAAATTTTGATAAAAATCCAGAGATAAATGTTGGCTCAGATAATGAAATTCAGCTTTTAAAGGGTAAATTTAATTACAAAACCATTGTTGGATAGCATTATAGTATACGTTTAGAACATCTCAATAACAGCCCTAATCACGTTTATTTAACTAATTCTATCAACAATTTCCAGCATTTAATTAAGTTTTACTTTTGTTCCGTGTGCTGTGTTAGTGTAGCCAGTTTCATAAGATTTTTTTTCGTTTTTCAAGGTGTGTTTATGCTTTCAGGAAATGCAAAAAGGCAGAATCGATGAATTAATCATGGCCGGAATCCCAAGGGAACCAGCACAGTTAATTGATTCAACTCCTGCAGCCTACAAATTCTATATAATAGTGAGAACATTCATTTTTACATAGGCATTACATACTGATATGGTGCTTGTAAATTCATTATTACAAACTTATTCTCTTCTTCACACTTCACTAAAAATCTTTGGCAAACAGTAATTTTTGGAATCCTAACTATTGATGGGAACTACCCATCAATACCCTTTTCTGTCTAAAAGGAAAGGGCCGTTTGAGAAAGGCTCAACATTTCCATTAACCACTAGCCTTTGGCAAGTGAAAAAACTTAGCCCTGACAAGTATAAATTCACATTTGGTAAGTATGCCACGGACCCTTCAGGCTTGCAGTGGCAACTAACTTTTAAGAGCCGGCTAGTAGCTTGACTTGACATCTATCACCAATTGAAACGGAGCTTCCGTACTCCGACTGAGCACCTTTGCCAAGTCTGCTTCCTAGCCGCTATCAGGAACCCTGGAGTGCTTCAAAACCAGTTGCTGAAGCTTAACTGGGATCTGTAAGGGCCTTTTCCACCCTCTGAGTACAACTCTGGGATTCTTCTGTAATACATCAAGTCTGTGGGGCCACTCATCCACAGGGACAACAGCCCTTTTTAGGGGCTCCTGGGACAGGCTCATAGTCTGTGGAAGTAGGCTAGCCTTTATGCCTCTCCAGAAGGCTGTGGCACGTGAGATTCCATCACACCCTGATGTTGAGGATCCTAGACAAATCCTGGCTTGGCATATTTCTTTAGAAAACCAACTTGCCGTATGATCATGATTCCAATCTTACAGCCTCAACTATACATTTCATTTCATGCCAATTGCAAAATTGCCATATTTTAGGATTTATAAAGAATTTGACACATGCAGAGCATAATGATGTGCACCAGATGTTAAACAGTGTTTGCCTCGTATATGATATAGAAATTACTGCAAAAATTTGTCACTATTGGCATCCAATTTTTAACACACTATAACTAACATGGAAAATAAATAAGATACTTCCATTAAAAGTCTCTTCTGCTTCTGTTATAACACAGTAAGTAGAAAGCATATTTCAGACTGGGAAAATGCTTCACCATTCAGGAACCTCTCAATTTGTCTTATCCCATAAGCCACCTGTCCAGCTAAGCTTTATGGGATTTTTAGTTCATATCCTAGGTACAGTCCCAGATATGATGAGTGGAACAATAAGCTGAAAACAGCCATACCACTGCTCCTATCGCCAAATTTACCGATATATGAACCAAACTTTGGGCACAGATCTCAAGAGTTGCCAACCACACATACGTATCTCAGGGAAAGGTTGTTTTTTTTTACCAATTGCTGTTGTTATGAACATATCTGAGAACGGAGACAGGGACCAGGGAACACTACGCACCATGACTTATACAGTGAACATAGGTCATTATGGTGCTTGGTGTGTCCCTATAAATCATTCAACTATTTAAACATTAATTAATGCAGAAATTATTTCTTGATTATACCCAGACATGGGTAGATCATGGGTAGGATAAATGGGTAAATACAAACAAGATAATATATTATCATTACGCTGCATGAAGGAAACATGCAGATCCATAACCAACCACGTGTTCACATAATATAAGACCAGAAAATATTAATCAGCTCAAATTTTACAAACTGTTAAACCAAAAGGTTTGTAGTCAGAATACCACTAAGACAGTTCCACAAAGTTTATCTTGAGCTTCTGCAATGCACATGCGGTTTTCTACAATAACGCCTCAGCTTGAGTGCAGGTATACAAGGTCTATTTACTGTGTATACCTGTATTCAATATCTACTCAAAATGGCTACTAGAGCACCCCCTCCCACCGACTAACTACCTTGTGTAACAAGATGGTGCCTACATCCGGAGTAAAATCCCAGGATGATGGTGACATCAAGCCTCGTAGGATGTGCATTAGATAAGACACTTAACACCTAACCAATTAAAGATGTATTTTCTCTGTTATCTACATTTTTGCATATGATGTATTTTTGCCTTTATAAGGGGCTTGCCGCCCCCTGAGTAAACATTCCGAAGTTTTTCATTAACCTGATACCTGTGTCTCAGTGTAATTTACTTCAGAGCGTGCACGCTGGTACAGGTCAAAGACAGGAGCTGCAACAGCAGCTGCAGGCTGCTCTACTACGTTGTGGATTCCCATTCACAAGTGCTGGGAGGAAGTTATCTGAGATAACTGAGTTGTGCTGCAATGCTTAAATTGAGAATTGTCCTTCACCATCTTTTCGTATTAGCAGATATTTGAAGTTTTACTGGGACTCCTGACAGGCCAGAGCCGGTTTGGCTCTAGCAGCCTCGAGTGCCGTGCAAAGACACCTTGAGTGCCGTGCATGGCACTAGTGCCGTAGGTTGCCTACCCCTGGTCTAGCACAATCTCAATATCAGCAAGGTGTTCCTTTATTTACAGACCCCAAATAAATTAATCAGCACCTTACAGATAATTGGATCATGCTGGACTATTTATTTTTCTACAATTGTTTCTGAGGAGCTGTTGCCCGAACCCTCCAGGTGTATAGGTGTCTTCAGTATTTTGTTTATAAAGGGACAGTCTAAACACCATAGCCACTACAGCCCATTTTAGTGGTTATGGTGATATCAGATTACTGTTGCCACCCCCCTCTTCTGGGGCATATTTTGTGGAGCCTGATAGCATCATAATCACTATAAAGTATTGTTGTTGTTATGGTGCTTAGACTGCCCATTTAAGTATTAGAACGGTGAAAAGCATGTCTGTTTGGAGAACGTGAAAAGTCTAACATACTAACAGTAGGGGGGTGAGGGGCAGATTAGACCAGGATGTCATACAGATAATGAGGAAGTGAAATTCATCATTATACTGTCAAAATCAGAGGGGCAGGTTGTGGAGAGTACAGTCCAATCAAAATCAGTTTGACAAAAAACCAGCGTGAATTCACAAAAAGACTCCTTGAGTATCCATTTAAATAAAAACTGCAGATAGGTCGGTGAATTCTCGGGGGTGCGTGTGGGCGGAGGTGGTGCGGTTTCCATGGCCAATAGGTGGGCAATGCAGCTCTCCGTCCCCTGTAGCGGGAGTGGCAGCAAAGCGGGGTCAATGGGCGGGCCTCGATGAGGCTGCCAATTCACACCATTCTAAATTTTATTTTTACTCCTCTGTTAGGTTATGTTTATATTTAAAGTTATTTGTTTTTCTTTACTGATTTTCCATCTTTATGAAAAAGTCAAAACCTTGACGGATTGCGACCGAGCCAATTACCATTGTATAACAAAACCCATGTCCTCACGAAATAACTTTTCCTTTCTGTATCACTGGATAATGTTGTATAAAACATGCCTTGGCTTTTGCATAAGCTTTCATACTGCAGATATATAGCAATTTCTGTCATTGCAAAAATAAAGATTTTTTATTTTATTTTTTAAACCGCAAATAGAACTGTTTCTCAGGTACACATTCTCGGATATTGAATAGACTAGGGCCCAGTCCAGTGACGGGCAACCTTTTCTAACCACTGATGTTTCTGAGCTACATTCAAACGGTACTCAATCATCTTTACGGTTCTCGTATGTTTGGTGAGTGTAGTTTTTGTAGATTCCATTAAGATGTATGGGTTTTCCCCAGACATACTTTCCGGTGCTTGCTCATGCGTTTACCTTTATTTCACTGCCTGTCATCCCTGTGCGAAGGAAAGAATACAGTGGAACAGATGCAGAGCTTTTGATTCTGATTATCACAATTGGTAGATCCGACGCAGCTTATGAAGCAGCAAGATTATTTCAGGCCTGTGAGGACTTTTACACCATTAGATGATAATAGGCTTTTCAGCCTTACTTTGGTCCTTAGAAAGACAGCTCTGATGGAGGGGACGTCCTTATGTATTTTCACAGCAAAGAAGTTGATAGCTAGTATGAGTACAATTATATGAGATATCACAGTCTGACATGCGAAACAAGAAGGTGGATACAATTCTGCAGATAAAAGTGTTTCAAAAATGTATGCATATTTAATATTTTTCATTAAAAATGCAGAATTTTAAGTAGGATGTTCAAGTAGAGCCGTACGGTGCCTGAGAGAGCTCTTTGAACTGGTTCAGCGCAGACTGAGAGCAACTGGGCCTATTTAACTAGATTCACCTGAATTCCTAAGAGGAAGTGTCAAAACGCTATACCAGCCACACATTAGAATTGATAGCAGGAATATTGTCCGGACTTGGATCTCTGCCTGCAATTCAAACCCAGGTGTAAAATTCATAGTGTGCTCTGACACCGGAGATGTTGTAAGGACCTGGAATTCAGCCTGCGACTGAAAACCAGGAGAAACATTTTGATTCTAAATCAAAGGGAAAAGCTAGCAACTCGGGCTCTTAGTGGCTAAATGCAGGACCCCCCCACCCTCCCCATCAGACAAAATTGTGCAGATGTCTAAGTATTCATTAACAGTTTACGGGTTAGTAAATGGCTGCTGTTACTGCCAATGCTACAATGCCTTCTTCCAATTATTTTTTTTGTTTTCATTTTTTACATTATTTATGCAAATGTCTTTTCAAACATATAAACAAATCAAAACAAGAGGAGAAATAAAACGTTCATTTGACAATGATGTGACAACCATGGAGATAAGCAAACGTCCCAATTGCTCACAGTAAACACTAAATGTATAGCACGGTTCGAAATTTGCCCAATTGCAGATTCCCAACAAGGAAGTATCCAGGCTAAAGGTTACTTTATGAGATTGCTAAAGATAATCTTTGGAGTTTCAATCCCAAGGTAAGGAGCCCAGATTCAGAGCTGGATTAATGGATTTAGGAGTGATAGAAACAATAAATAAGAGGGGGGAAATAAAATATAACAAATATATAATATATAATAAAGAGAGGCGAAGGGGGTGGGAATGGGGTGGTGTGACTTAAAAAGGCAAAGGGGGTGAGGAACCACCGAGCCGTAGCAGAGCTGAGTCAGTCAAACCCACTTCGGCTATGGAAAAGAACCGTATATGAAGTTAAAACTTTTCCCCATTCTGTGCTTTTAGAATAGGTCATATTGTGTCCAGGTTCCATGGACCACACACTATGTCACCCCTCCAAAATAAAAGGTAAGGAGAGGCCTATTCCTCTCTCTATACAGACATTGAAAATGATCACATAGATATCAATATCTATCGTTCCTTACCTTCTATTGTTATTTGAAAGTTTTTTGTTTTTTTTTAAAACAAATTAAGTAATATAAACAAAGTCAAATTTCAGAATGCAAATTAAGAAATAATTTGAATAATCAACCGCCCTTAGAGTAAATACAAGAAAGGAGAAGATACATGTATCACATATAAGTAGCCTTTGAGCTGATCACCTCAGGCGTTCAAATTATGAATACTATAAAAACCACTTCCTAGTTGTATTGTACTGAATAGTATAGGTAGGATATATATATATAAAAATTGCTAGTATCCCAATGTAGCTCTTAATGGGAAATATCCTCGGTATTTCCTTTATATACAATATTGCTACAAAGAAACAGAAAAGAGAGCGCAGAGGAACTAAAAAAATCCTTTATTCTGAATAGAAAAAAAGCAAGTAGAAAATCCTTTAGAAAAAATACATATTTGGTGCTTCTAAAGTAAAAAAATATAATTAATGGATTAATGTCTAGCTCACAATGAGCATATGTCTATCATCTCGAAGTGGGTGTAAATCCAGAAATGTAATTCAACCTGTTATGTTGTGCAGTATTTTCAATATAAGGGATCTCTTAAGATAAGATGAAATAAGCTGGAAAATGAAACAGTCTCAGGACTCCTCCTGTGTAACGTGGTTGTTTACTGTACTGGGCTGGGAACCGATCCTGTGCAGTGTGCTCGTCTCTCTGCTTCAGCGTCTCTCCGGTTTGCGCACGTAGATTGAAACCAGAGGATTGTGGTACGGGCACTCAGATAGTCCAAGGACTATCCAGCTTTTATTTTCCAGCTTATTTCATAGTATCTTAAGAGATCCCTTAGATTGAAAATACTGATTACATTTCTGGATTTACACCCACTTCGAGATGATAGACATATGCTCATTGTGAACTAGACACCAAATATGTATTTTTTCTAAAGGATTTTTTACTTGCTTTTCTGCTATTCAGAATAAACTATTTTTTTTATTTAAAGCTATACGTTCCGCTGCGCTAATATAAACTAAGGCTTTTCAATTTGTCACCTTCTGGCCGCTGAAATACACTCTAGATATCATGAAACCCTTATAAAAAAAAAAATAACATGCAAAAAAATCCAAAAGTTAATCAATTAAAACTACCCCAGATGCTATGGCATGCATTGCTGAAGAGTTGAAAAAAATGAAGCTTTAGCAGGTAACATGATCATTAACATGCCATTATTATTATTATTATTATTATTTATAAAGTGCCAACAAGTTCCGTAGCGCTGTACAATGGGTGGACTAACAGACACGTATTTGTTACCAGACAAGTTGGACGCACAGGAACAGAGGGATTGATTGCACTGCTCAATGAGCTTACATGCTAGAGGGAGTGGGGTAATATGACACAAAAGGTAATGGTAGGGTAGAAAAGAGGGGTTGCTAGGATAGTATTCATTGATGGCTTAGTGTTTTGTTTTGATGACAGTTTCAGAAGAGGAATCAGGGTGCGGGGAGGGAAAGCTGTTCACAGTTTAATTGAAATGCTTTCAAATAAGTAAGTGCAGCCTTAGAGAAGTCTTTAAGGTGAGCATCATAGGTTAGACATAAGTCTCCGGCAGAGCGTAGGGGCCTAGTCGGGACATATTTGTGTATTAGTGAAGATAAGTAGGTGGGAGCAGCATTGTGAAGAGATTTGTAAGCAAGTGTCAGGATCTTAAATTGAGCCCTAAATCTTACGGGAAGCCAGTGGAGGGACTGACAAAGGGGGGAGGCGTGGGAAGTTCTGGCGGACAGGAAGATGAGCCTCGCCGCCGCATTCATTATAGACTGTAACGGGGCAAGTTAGGACCATGTAACACTGAGAAGTGGATTACAGTAGTCAAGGCGAAAGAGGACAGCAGCATGGACTAGCACCACCAGCATGGACAAGCAACTGTTAAGTTGGGTTGGATGCGCGCAATGTTTTTGAGATGCAAGCAGCAGGATTTGGCGATTGATTGGACATGAGGGGTGAAAGAGAGGCTGCTTAACTTTAATGAAGGGGATAATAAATGTCCGAAACATACAGCCCAATGATATTAAAGGACCACTATAGTGCCAGGAAAACATACTCGTTTTCCTGGCACTATAGTGCCCTGAGGGTGCCCCCACCCGCCGGGCTCTAGGGGGTGGAAGGGGTTAAATTTACCTCTTTCTCCACTGCCGGGCGGGGGACTCTCCTCCTCCTCTTCGTCTCCTTTCCCCGTCATCGGCTGAATGCGCGGCATGAGCCACGCGCGTTCAGCCAGTCTCATAGGAAAGCATTCTCAATGCTTTCCTATGAACGCTGGCGTCTTCTCACTGTGAAAATCACTGTGAGAAGCGCGGAAGCGCCTCTAGCGGCTGTCATTGAGACAGCCACTAGAGGCTGGATTAACCCTATTTTAAAGATAGCAGTTTCTCTGAAACTGCTATGTTTATAGAAAAAAGGGTTAAACCTACAGTTGCAAGAAAAAGTATGTGAACCCTTTGGAATGATATGGATTTCTGCACAAATTGGTCATAAAATGTGATCTGATCATCATCTAAGTCACAACAATTGACAATCACAGTCTGCTTAAACTAATAACACAAAAAGAATGAAATGGTGCCATGTTTTTATTGAACACACCATGTAAACATTAACAGTGCAGGTGGCAAAAGTATGTGAACCCCTAGACTAATCTCCGAGAGCTAATTGGAGTGAGTTGTCAGCCAACTGGAGTCCAATCAATGAGATGAGATTGGAGGTGTTGGTTACTGCTGCCCTGCCCTATAAAAAACACACGCCTACTCTGCTTCCATGTCGGGAGGACAGGGCTCTAGGAAGCAGCTCTCCTGTCCTCCCGCGCGATGCTGTGTGGAGCGTTGCCGCGCGTTACCATGGCAATGCCCCACACAGCATCGCGTGGGAGGACAGGAGAGCTGCTTCCTAGCTGCCAGAAACATACTTACCACCGGACCACCAATGATGGCTGTGTCCCCCCCACCCTTCACCAAAGGTTAGAGGAAGGGAGGGGGGGATGAATTAATATATATCTTTTTTTTAAATGTATTTTTACCCCTACCCCCCACAGCACAGCACCCTTACCCCCAACACAGCACAGCACCCCTATCCCCACAGCACCCCTACCACCCACAGCACAGCACCCCGAACCACAGCACCCGTACCCTCAACCCAGCACAGCACCCCTACCACCCACAGCAGAGCACCCCTACCCCCAACACAGCACAGCACCCCTACCCCCACACTGCACCTACCACCCACAGCAAAGCACCCTACCCAAACAGCACAGCACCCCTACCCCAACACAGCACAGCACCCTACCCCCACACAGCACCCTACCACCCACAGCACAGCACCCCTACCCACAACACAGCACAGCACCCCTACCCCACACTGCACCCCTACCACCCACAGCAAAGCACCCCTACCCAAACAGCACAGCACCCTACCCCAACACAGCACAGCAACCCTATCCCCAGCACCCTACCCCCACACAGCACCCCTACACCCACAGCACAGCACCCTACCCCCACAGCACAGCACCCCCTATCCCCACAGCACCCATACCCCCACACAGCACCCACCCACAGCACAGCACCCCTACCCCCCACAGCACCCCTATCCCACACACCCTTACCCCACACAGCACCCCTTTCCCCCAGCACAGCACCCCTGCCACCCACACACATCACCCCTACCCCCCCACATACAGCACCCCTACCTGCCCACACACACCCTTACCCGCCCACACACAGCACCCCTACCCGCCACACACACAGCACCCCTACCCCGCACACTGCACTCACACACACACTGCACCCACACACACACTGATGCTAATAAATATAAACAGAATTTTATCTATTTATATAATTATTTAAAATTTGTATCATTGAACTCTCTGTTGTGTTCTTCTTTTAAAACAAAAGTTGCTAATTAGTTCGGACAACTGTACAAGTTGTTTTTTCTAAACTTAAACCTCAGTATTCAGGTTTCATTGCCGTGCTGGCACTTTGGGGGAAAAAAAAGTTGGCATGTATTGCGGTTTGGGCACTTGGGCTCAAAAAGGTTCGCCATCACTGACCTAGAGGCTACAAGCCAAGTCTAAAAAGCTGTGCTCCACACACTTAATGCATAAGCTTATAATAACTATATGCTCCCCATAGATAGTAGTAGCCCCAATCTACATCCGAAAAGGCCTAAATTAGTAAGTATCTCGAAACAGCACAATCAATAGCGCTAGGTAAATGATCACTGTTAGAAATGCCCTAATACTGATGAGGAGACGGCAAATGTACAGCAATACATCAGCAAATACAACTGTGAAGTAAATACGAATAACCGATCAAGTCATAATGAAACTACCCAAAAAGTCTCAGAAACACCCAAAAAATTATTACTGCCTAATTGCTAAAAAGGTAGAAGGCTGAAAGTAAAAGATACAGAGGTACCTCAGCATGCATACCACTAGTAGTGCTTACCAAATATCGTTACCAAGGTTGATTGGAGCCCCCTGCACCTCAGGAGAGCACAGAAAACTTTGCTAGTATCCTACAAATCCAGCAAGATAAAGCCTGTGAGGGTGCCCTAAGTTAATAATTGTGCATAGTGCTAACCATTGTTGTGAGCTTAAAAAAAACGAAAAGGCTCTACTTGCATAACTACACCGGCGTCAGGGGCAACCGTGAAACTTAATGTGTGGCCATCTCAATTTACACCTCAGCTGCAACTAGCTGTGTGTATTTCTATCTTCATGGATCGCATAATCCATAAAGTGTGTTTAGGATGAGAAATGCCATCGAGACCATGGGAGGCGGGGCAAAAAGGCAGTGGGGTGTGTTTAGATAGTGACATGCAGTGAACATGGTCCATCACTTAGTACGGCCTTATTACGCCCTAGGGGTGTATCACAATCGCATCGCTCAGCTTATTTGACGATGTAAAGGATATGGGGTAGTGAATCACTAGGTGTGGCTGTTAATGAAAATGGCGCTGCCTCAGACGGAATGAGCTGTAGCTATAGTGTGTACAATTGAATGGGCTGCCTTCAAATGCTCTTGATAAATATAAAACATACCTCAAATGTGCATAATGAGTTGCAGGAGTACAGACACGTAACGGGGGTAATATGAAATGAAAACAGTAAGCTCAAACACTCCATTCAATGGCAAAGAATCTCTGAAACGGTATAACACCGTAATGTCCATGCATAAACACAGAATAAAATTAATTCAAATTTTTATTTTAAAAAAGGGGTGGCAGGCAGCCCAAGACATCGTTGTCATGCCAAGGGTGCATAATTCATTGTTGCACAATAGAATATTGCCATTTAATGTAATTTGTGTAGTGCATATATGAATTTGCCACTTGGTTGCAAGGTCAGATGACAGAAGGGGTAATGTAAATGGTATATGAATGTGAAAAGGGGCAGATGGTTTACATTAATTGATCCTTTGATTAATCAAAGGCTCTGTAAGGTGTGAGAAGTCGACATAAGTGGCCTGGAGGTCTAGTTCCAATGTAAACTAACTGCCTTCAACAATATAGTCTCTACCTTTTAATTGATGAGTTAATTTCTTTGATATGTTAATGATCATTAGCCTTGTGTTCAAGTGTCATATCCAAAAGAAACATTAATATGTACCCACAGAATAATAATTAAGCCTCATTTTTATTATGTTTAGAATAGGGCAAGCGCCATCTTCTTAACAAGCCCAAACATGGGTGGCATAACTTAACCATATGGGAAGGGATTGGAATGTCCGCTATATTGGGTCACAAGTAAGAAATATGACATATCTATGAAATGGAGAAATGGTAACAAATTCATAGATGCCATTATTATTTCTGTGGCAAGAACAAAAGAGGAGATAGAAAAAAAAGTTTCTATTTGGATTGATGTAGGTCTGGAACACAAGGGGGTGGTCACTTATTGTCTCTATAGATACGCCTTAACTCCACCTCCAGGCCAGGTTTGGTAATCCACATTATATATATATCTAATGATTCTGAAATGTGTATTGGACTTGCTTGGGGGCCATAATCTAATTCTAAGTGAGTCACCACCCTTTTTTTTTTTTACCAGAAACCCCCCCTGGGCAGAAGTTCTACTTTGAAAACTTGAGTAAGTGATTAGGACTTGTTATTCTATCCCTTTTGTTTGTATCTGTTGTTGGTGTAACTAATTTGATTGTCATCTATATTCTTTATTTTGTTCGTGTAAAGTTCAACATGCGGATTGGCACTGCCACTACAGCTGGTGCAATCAGAATTGTATACATGCTTAATCACATGGCAGTAAAGAAAATCATGGCACTTTTTTTTTTTAACATTAGATAGGTAAACAAGGTTATAACTTAAGCTTCACAAAGACAATAGGAAACAGCTTGGTTCATAGATAGGTTCATGGATAGGCTGCTCTCAGAGAATATCGGTCAGGCTAGGGATTTGCGTTATGAAACTGGGCTGAGCGCACCTATCTTATTATCTGTCCATTCATAGCTATACAATCAGTATACCTTGTCTGGCCCAGGTTATTAGTGGTTAACGAGCTACGCTGGGCAATTCGCAAATAAACAGAAGGAACTGGCTTAGTAAAGTGTAAACTGAGATTACAGTAGGCTCAGAGGGCCCCCGCTAGGTGGATATCTTATGCATCTTCTCGCCCCCTGGTTATACTTGCATTACGCTTGTCAACAGGTCTCCTAGTAGTATCATCATTAGTGGATAAAGGAGGGATGACACATAACAGATAAAACATAAAAAAGATTAAATAAACATTTCGAGCCGTGTTGTCAGGCATGGTGAGGATAAGGGTGGCATTAGTCAGAGTACCGCATCAGCCTGTGCCCCGGCTTGGGGAGGTATGGTGGCTGTCCGTATGTTGTACAGAAAAAGTGAGATGGTAGCTTAACTGAGCTGAAACATTGCAAAATTTAAGAGAGTAAATTGTTAGAGATTATTGTTGACCTGCTAACTAGGGAAACCACCTAAAGCTTTCTTCTGGACATGTTTCTTAACCCTTAATACGAGTGCGAGAGTTGTCACATGTGGTTCACCCTACCCCCACCCTCACCACGATATTCCCACTGCTAAACCAAGTTCCAGCTTTTTGCTGATGACCACTCTGCTGGGCCCAGGCCTCCAACAGAGCCGGAGTGCGTTGCGCGCTGCTACTGTTAACCCTGTTGCCGCAGGCAGCGCCCCGGTAGGTGATGGTATAGTGCCCCTCTGAGGATATGGGGCAGTACCTGAGCTCTTCTCCCTAAGGCTTTCAGCCCTAGAGCGTGGTGGTAGTCGGTTTACAGCGTTGTGGCTGATGATCGGGGATTCCTCCCCTGGGGTTTCTGACGCCGGTGTGTGTGCATGCTCTTTTTGTGGGGCTGTGCTTTGCAAGATAGCGGCCAGCTGGGGGGGTGCCCAGACTTTGTGCTTGCCCCTGTTGATGGCGGAGGCGATACAGTAAGCGGGCTCCCAACTTCGGTCTACGGGGTTTACTTCGCCACTGCACACAGCCCACAGGGCCTTTGGCGGCCATCTTCCTCTGATCGGTTCTGCTTTTGTGTTGAGCATCACCCGCCAGCAAGGGCGCTGGAGTAGTTTGCACCTTGGGTGGGGTGGGGTGCATCCGTTTGTAGAGCTTGGTTCAGAAAGCCGCAAAGATCCAGTCTATACGACATGGTTCCAGCATATAGGATGTCGAGGATTCGTCGTGAGGTTGTTTGGCATCCGACATTTTGTGCCTGTGTCTAGGGTGGTTGCTCTATCGGGTGCACTGTTGTCTCCGATTTCAGAGGTGAGTGCACTGCTTGTGCCGGGACATCCCTCACCGGCAGGAGGGGGGGGACCTGATGGTCAGTGATGGTTGCAGGCTCTGGAATGTGTGGACGTTGGGCAGAGAACATGGCTGCTTCCCCCGTGCCCACGCCGCCGCCTTGGCCCAAAGCCATCCAGCCGCCACACCTAAGGTTGTAGCGTCTCCGGTTTCTTGTTTTGTGCTCCGACGGGTGCACTTAAGGCAAATAGTAAGTAGTAAGCCGGGGCAGCTCCGTTATTTCACGATATTAGTGGCTTAAAGTCCTTTTTTATGCAGGAGATCCGGGTAGATGCGACTGCTCAATGTGGCGGTCAGGCTCCACCCTGTCATCTATATTTTTGTATGCCCTGTGACTATTTTTTGGTCATAATAAATATTCATTTATTAAGTTCTGCCTTTGTCTGGTAAAGAATCACATTACCTGAAGAGACTAATTTGTATTTTTGCAATTCCTTAAATATTGTGCTAAGTTGTATTTGGTGAGTTTTTATTATTGATTTACCTGGGGGACCAAGACACCCCATTTATTTATAAATTGTCTTGGTGGTGGCAGCGTTAAAATAGTAATATTTATATTATTATGCTTAAGTGTGAGTGGTGTTAAGGGGGATTTTATCATTATTTCCAGTCTAATGCAGACAAATAGTGAACTTTAAGCCTTTCACCACCTCAACTACATCGTGACAACCGTCATTTCTAAATCACAAGTACATTTATATAGGCTGCCTTGTAATGCGTTAATAACTATAGCTAATACCTACTAGGTACATGATACACTGCGTGAAATACGGGCCAGTTAATGTGCACAATATAAAAGGAAAGTAGTAAGTACAAAACCCACCCTTTGATTGCAAAGTGCACTTATTACTGTCTGAATTAATTTAACACCAAACTGTCCCTTCATAATAGCAGAATGCATTTATTATGTATGCTTAATATGAAAGAGAGGGATACGGCACAGTCATTTCGAGATCATAGGTACATAAACGCACTCATTATACCAAGGAGTCTGTATTGATGAAACGTATAGCCTCAAGTAGGAGGCGTTCGTGAAAAGCTATAACGAGTAGTAATACCGCAAGCCACAGATAGCATTGGAGGTCTGAGGATGATGCTAACGTACACATAGGTGATCAGTAAATAAAAAATAAACGTGACAAGGCCAAAAACATTAAAAGGGAATAAAGTCAAAAGAACTTACATCAAATCATAGAGATAACACTTGCTGATAAACTAGAGAGAACTGATAAACTAAAAGAGAACGCAGGTTAAAAAAAATGGGAAGAACAAAAGATCTTCATTGAGTCCACCGGGACTCATGGTTTTCAAGCAGTAAATCTAATATGACTGCCTAAGGCAGAGCCTCAGTTCTCAGTAGCCTTTATGTTGGGGTTAAGGGATGTTTTCAAAACCCATAAAGCATGTCACGGCTAATCTTTAAGTGCCGAGAGATAGGGGAATCTAAATGTGCTCTGATTGAATTCACATGTTCTCGAACTGAAATCTAAATTGTCTAAATGTTTTCCCAACGTACTTCGGGCAACAGAAGCATATGAACAAGTAAATGACTCATGTGGTCCGGGCAATCAAAGATGCACCAACCTTAAATTCTTCTTAATTATCACTGTTCTATAAATGGACATGCACAACAGTGATCACATTGGAAGGTACAAATAGGTTGATAAAGCCCAGTTTTGCAGTTCATGTATATATAGGACAGGTGGCTTGGCACCAATAGGTCCCTGAGATTAAGGCCCCATCTTGCTGTGACTGAGGGAACCGGTAAGATGTGAATCCAAAATAAGAATGGGACAGTATTTGCATAGGATGCTAAGCATATCATTCCATTCTGAATGACAGGTAGCGCTGCAGTGCACTAATTTTTAGGAAATTTGTTGAAAGTCATCTTCCCTCAGGAGGTCATTGCAATTGGTATATAGAGCTTTCTCGTCCACTTTTATTAAAACAACGATTGGGATAGTGTTTCTGCCGGAAGTCTTTCCGATGTTGCTGATGATGCCACTAGTGTCCAAGGTGATTGTCCCACTTTTAGTATTTTGTGCCACATTGTAATGGAACACTTTGAAAAATCAGATGATTTGAAGGATTCTTTAGTATAGCCATATTTACAATCTAAAATAGTAAGGCTATTGGGACGGCTACAATGGTTGAAATTAATAGTTTTATTATTATAAACTTCAGCCTCCTTGCTGGGGAGACAACCTGAGCAAATAATTCCATATTTTAAATAATTTGTACGTTGTAAGAACAGAAATACTGACAGAAAAGTGATATGATGATATCAGGTTATTCACTAAATTGAGAATCGCCATGAATTCAAAGTGAATACAAAGTTAGCTTCAATATTTAGGTAAAAATAGCCAAATTCAAAAAAGTCTCCAAGTCAGTCTTGTTTGCAATTGGGCTACTTTGGCCTTAAATTAGAAATTCACTTTGAATGCCCAGCAATTCTTACTTCAGTGAATAACCATAGACCAGCAGTAGGCAACCTTTGGCCCTCCAGATGGTGTGTACTGCATCTCCCATGATGCTCTGCCGGCATTGTAGGAGATGTGGGTTGCCTACCCTTGCCCTAGACGATAGAGTTTAACAACTGGCTTGGAACTCTATTTAGGTCCAACTGATGAATGATCCTACTTGAGTTATCAGATTTTGGTAATCACATAAAGTCATGTTTCGATTTAAAAATACCCATTTTTGTGTTTGTTTTATAGAAACATGGATTAGAAACACGCAGTCTGTTATGTAGAGCAAGATCAGATTAAAATACATTACACTAATTCTTTATAAATGTAAAGGACCAATCAGGATAAAGGCGCTTATTAATCTGTTTAGATACATTTGAGATTTAAACCAGGTCACTCGTATGTTTTAACATATCTCATACAATATATAAAACATATCACAAATCACCAATACATTCTAGGTAATTTTTTTATTTTCAAAGAAAAAAAAGATTATGAAATCTATCAATCAATCTATATATATCTCAGTATTTTCATCTTTTCAGAATAAACAAATATTTATATATATTTGGAATGAATGAACTGGATCATAACACAAATCTTTAACTATGTTTGAATTTTTTTGCTGGCCATAAACTGGTAAAAAAATTTAAAAAAAAAAGTATTACTTAGTGAAAAAAAATGAAAGAAAAAAAATAGACATCAAAATCCACTAAAAACCTTGTTTTATCCGTTAGAGCCGAGTTATTATACTGATAACATTTTAAGATAAGTAACGTAAAATATGAATTAGAGGACCTGTTTTTTCTGGCAAAGGCATTTTTTCACAGCTGAATGGAGAAAATTATGAACGTGCAGGGAACTTCTCTCAAACATACGCTATTCTACAGAGACTATTTGTTGATGTCAACTGAAGCATAAGCGTAATGTTAACTATGTAATAAAAAAATGTGGTGTTATTTTCTGAAATTGCAGTGGGATTCATCTGACCAATTAATCTCTTGTTTATAACCACCATTAAGTCTACAACACCCTCTTCTACAGATGTGGAAAAGCTAAACAAGATGAAAACTAAGGGTGCGCGTTGGTAGACGATGAAACAGTCTGAAAATCAAAGAGTTGAGTGAACTTCGCAGGCAGAAACAGTACATTAGAATGATTCTTGGAGCCTTTTTGGGAACAGTTTTTGGTTTATACATCAGCAGATAATCTTGAATGCAGATCAATAACACACCACAAAAGTTCACTTCACATCATGTCACAACCTCAACAATAGCACTTCCAACAATCCGCCATGAAGCAAAAGGACAATTCATTTTATCACTAGTACTCGAAAATTTTGTACATTTCAGTGATCAGGCTTGGGTTTCCCGTAAGGCAGGGGTTCTCAACCCAGTCCTCAGGACCCCCTACCAGTCCAGGATTTGGGGATTTCCTGGGTGTGTCTCAGGTGTTTAGAAAAAGAGAAAAAAACACCTTAGACTCTAAGGTGTTTCTTTTTCTAAACACCTTAGACACACCCAGGTAATCCCTAAACCCTGGACTGGTAGGGGGTCCTGAGGACTAACGTTGAGAAACCCTGCTGTAAGGTATGCAAGGAACATGCGTGGAGAAACATTTTTTAATTGATGTGTAAATAGTATATATTGTATACTACATATTTTCGTAGACGCTACATCTATTTTCTAACCATGCCCTTCCCAGCACTCACTGTGTTTGAAAATGTAAGATCAGCCTTATTAATGAGAACAAAAATATCGAATTGCCATGCCCTTTCTTCTTCAATGAGGAAAGCATTTTTTTTTAAGGTCTCATATTTCTGGAAATTATACCACTGATAAAACCTAAAATCACCTATATCTAGAGTTAAAATTTTCTTTCAAATGCATTTCAAAGATTTAGCAATTGACAACACAATCGAGTTCAGCCCCAGAACAAATTAATTTGGAGGAGGACAAGGAATCATCATTTCTGTTCCTCCACCACCATTCAACTATATTCAATTATAAAAAGTGCAAAGCTCTTGATGATTGACTGGGAGACAAGATGGAGCCACTCCAGAATAGAGCTAAATAAAGGGTGATTTATACACTTAAAGGACAAATGTCACTTCAAAAATATTTTTATTATAATTATCCTTTAATCAAATATTAAAAGTAAATATTTTTTTAAAATAAAGTATACGTTAAAACCAATATTAAAAAAGCTCATCCTCGCCTTTAGTATATGGCAGGATCCTTCTGCCATATTTGTGCACCTTGGATCAGACAGTGCTTGAAAACAGACAGTTAGCCTCTATGGTCTTCTCTGCTTCTGTGCAGGGAGTGAAGCCGGGAAGACCATAGAGACTAACTCTCAGTGTTCGAACACTGTCTGACCCAAAGGAGCATGCATATGGCAGAAGGATCCTGTAGGGATGAGTGTTTCTCAGTTATTAAAATATACTTCATCTGCGCAAAAAAAAATATTGAATGAATTTCCTTTCAAAACTCGATGAAAGTATTATTACATTAAAATATTTCTTCTCTGCTTCTGTGCAGGGAGTGAGGCCGGGAAGACCATAGAGACTAACTCTCAGTGTTCGAACACTGTCTGACCCAAAGGAGCATGAATATGGCAGAAGGATCCTGTAGGGATGAGTGTTTCTCAGTTATTAAAATATACTTCATTTGCGCAAAAAAAATATTGAATGAATTTCCTTTCAAAACTTGATGAAAGTATTATTACATTAAAATATTTTTGAGGTGACAGTTTTCCTTAAATTTTATTTGACAGACCTCACAAAAAAAAAAAAACAGATTTGTCAAATATAGGGAGATTTATAAGCAAAATATTAAAAAATTTAAGAATGAAATGTTTCTCCTGAAAACTTTTTTTACATATTTACTTTAGTATTAGAGCTTATCAGACCCTAAAGCATACGTCTTCAAACTGCAGTTTTTTTGTTTGTTTGTCCTACGTCCCACTCCCATCTTAGACCATCACCTCTCATTCCGCTACCCTCACCTCCCTTAAAATACTTTTAAAAAAATGTTTTTGTTTTTTTACTTTCCTCTTTTTTTATCCTACCTCTTCCAATCATTTCTCCACAAATTCAGATCAGCCAAGGCATACCACAAACCAACATTTCTATTTCCTTACAACTATGCTGGTACTGTGACCGTAACCACAAGTGAATTAATAATGATTTTCAACTTAGATTTTCAACTCAGATGTGAACCAACTTATGACTTTGAGAACTATAAGTTGGGTAAATGTAGCAGTAATAGACTGTCTTGTCAATAAAAAAAAATCTTTTCTAGTCTACGATATATCGAAATACTGATTTCCAATACATTTTTCTGCCTCACTTGTATTGTGCTTCCATTTTCTCTTACACAAAAGTTGTAAATTTGAAAATATTTTACTTAAACTAAAAACAGGCATAAGGTACAAAAAAAAGGAAAAATAACTAAGGAACTTACGGGAAGTCTGGTGGGTCAAATGCAGTCTTGATTACTCCAGCGTATATTGCCAAGATTGATAGGATCACGCAGCCAAGGAAAACCAACGCAAACTTGTTAACGTACTTCACTCCCACAAACACCACAACGGCCATGCAGGTAAGTACACACGTGCCGTACACACGCATGTTATTGAGTAGAACTGCAGGCTCCTCGCTGGCTTCCTTTGCTTTAAAGATAGCCATGTTGGGGAAGAGATAGGTCTAGTAGAGAAGAAGGCATCTGTTGGATCATCTGAGTTGTGGCTCATTTAAAGGTACACTCTAAGCACCAGAATAGCTAATTACCTAATTATGTGGTTTTGGTGTATAGATTATGCACCTGCAGTCTCACTGCTCAATTCTCTGACATTTAGGAGTTACATTGCCTTTTTTTCTGTTTATACAGCCCTAGCCACATCTCCCCTGGCTGCGACAAACAGCCAAGATGACAAAATGGTTTAAGTTTTAATCTTATCTTACAGCACAGTGTGTTAAAGTTAAAAGTTCTTATCGTCTGCTCTGTTCATTAAACTTTAATCACACATATGAGGCTCCTGCTAGCAGGCAATTAGTGCAAGTGATATATAAAACAATATCTAGATTAAACACACTGTGTAATAAGGGAAGCAAAAACTCCTTTTTCAGGAAGTGTGTAGGTTTTGTGAGTCTCAGTGGGAGAACGTGTGGCTAGGGTACACAAACATTGATTTAACTCCTAGGTGGCAGTGAAATAAGCAGCGAGGTTGCGTAGGCACTATCTATACACCAAAACCACTTACTGAAGCTAAAGTTGTTTTGGTTCTTAGAGTGTCTCTTTAACTTTCTAGTAAACAGGTAACACATCAATAGTGATGTCCTGAACTGTTCGCCGAACGATTTGCGAACGGGTTCGCCACGGACTCATCATTGAGTAAACTTTGACCCTGTACCTCACAGTCAGCAGACACATTCCAGCCAATCAGCAGCAGACCCTCCCTCCCAGACCCTCCCACCTCCTGGACAGCATTCATTGTGAAGCTGCATTCTTAGTGAGCTGTCCAGGAGGTGGGAGGGTCTGGGAGGGAGGGTCTGCTGCTGATTGGCTGGAATGTGTCTGCTGACTGTGAGGTACAGGGTCTAAGTTTACTCAATGATGAGTCCGTGGCGAACCGTTCGTGGCGAACCGTTCAGCGAACAGTTCGGGACATCACTACACATCAACTAACACAATTCTACTTTTAATTGTCAGAAACTATTAATGTGTATTTTGTGTTAAAATAATTGCAGACAATTTATGTTCAATTCAGAATGTTTGGATACATTGAAATATATGTATAAGTTTTAGAACATAGAACATTTACATATATATTTAAATAGTGTGCATTTTATTTCACACAAAAAAAATACATTATGTACAAAGGCATTGTACTAATTATGTAATTAAAAAATATAACACGACTTGTGTTACAACATTTATCATTTATCAGTGATGTCAGATAATCAGGATTATCCACCAAACATTAAAATATCTGGAAGTGACGAGGGAATTTGTAACTTTGTAACTTTATGCCAAAATAACTGATCTGTTTGAATTGCAGAACTGTAAATGTTTTTGATGCCTGTTATATTGCCTTTAAATTTTTTATTCTCTTGTCCGTTTCCAGTTAAGTGAATAAACCTTCAGTTATAAGACCCCGTTTAAGTTTAACTGTTTGTTTTTTTTAATAAATTATTATATATTTTAGAATAAATTTTAAATTATAGCGGCATAGGTATTGCCTGGAAAAAAAACATTAGTTGCAGAAATGAAAGATTCTGAATAGTATACACATATATCCTTTATGGTATATTAGATCATTAAGCCAGTTAATTATAGTTCTTTTTTTCTTCATATAAGTATACATATATTCCGTAAAAAATAAATAAAAAAATGTACAGTACAACAAGAGGTTAATTCGTACTCACTATTAAGATCTCGATGGTTCCAAGAATGTACATAGCTCCTGCAAATGTGGTCCCCAGGTAAAAGCAAAGTCCAACGGCTCCTCCGAACTCCGGTCCCAGTGAGCGAGAGATCATGTAATACGAACCACCGGCTACAGAGAGACAGATGTCTCAGTGGACCTCACAGCAATATGCACTCTGTGACTCTGATCAACACTGCACCTTATAACACTGCACTGCACATCATACCAGTGCACTGCTCAGTTTACCAATGCACTGCAGCCTAATACCACTACACCCACGTATTGGTGCACCCAATACTTTAGATCTCATACTCTGTGCTGCATTGTGGGTCAGAGCTGCTATAAGGCAGACAGTACATTCTAACTGAACTATGCATACATTCTGATTGCACATTTATGTAGATGACCTATATTATCTCTCCAGCAAGCAGTGAATTTAAAGGGACAGTCCAAGTATGATAACCACTACAGTTATCAAACTATGGTGTAGTGGTTGTGGTGCCAGGAGTGTCCAGACCTCCTCCACTGTAAGTAGTCAAACTCTTTTAGAATGGCTTGATATCGTCTACTGGGAAGAGCCCCCCATCTTCATTATATACAACATAAAGCTCCTAATTAGTAGCTTCCATTAGGTCTTCTGAGCGAAGTTCTACGATGCGAGACTAGCTCATTGACTGAGAGTACAAGCTGATCGCTCTTAGCCAATGAGCTAGCTTCTGTCTCTCAGTCAGATATAGTGGAGGTGCAGTGGAACTATTCTAAAATTGTTTGACTACTTACGACTGGAGGGAACTCCAGGGCACTCTTGGCACCATTAGCACTACATACCACTGTAGTGGTTATGGTGCTTGGTATGTTCCATCATTTATAAGGCTTCCCTAGATTTTATGGCCTGAACATGACATTCGTACCTTGGAATGAAACACATTTTTTTTCTACGTTTTAGCAATTAATGTGTCATGTGAAGACAGACTAAACCCTAACCCAGTCCATTTATCTAGTAGTACATATTGGCGGTTATGGGTGATGAGAACTTTTTTTTAAAAGTAGAGAAATCATCACCGACACCAGTGGACTGTTCCCATTTACAACTCCACCTAGTGAACGGTGCCCAAAAATGAATTTTTTACATAACCCCCATTATGTTATAGATGAGTTATCTTATTTCATATATTAACATATTAACCTGTCTCCATAGTTTTTAAGGTAGGGCAGCAAGACTAGCTTATGCACCAATTTTTACCCAATATATATTTACCCAACAATATATACAGTGCATCAGTGAGCAGTAGATTATAGTATGGTACATTTCATTTCAATATGCAGATGCTATTATTTTCTAAGTTTTTCAACATCTGTGTCCTACACAACTGTGGTGCATACCCATCATCCTAGACCAGGGGTATGCAACTTTCGGCACTCCAGATGTTATGGACTGCATCTCCCATGATGCTTTGCCAGCATTATGGCTGTACGAGCATTATAGGAGATGTAGTCCACATCACCTGGAGTACCAAAGGTTGCCTACCTACTGCCCTAGACAATCCCCCCCTTTGTTAACTACCCCACGGTGGTACATTAAACCGGTGTCAGACTGATGCGTAGTTAACCACCTTGCACAGCGTCTGCATTAGGTTTAAAGTCTCCGGTAAACCCCCACACAGCAACACACTGCTTCTGCATCCAGCAGCATTGCCAATGCTTACCCCCTCCCGCTTCCTCCCATGCATTGTATCTCCATTTGTTTTTTTTTTGTTTTTCATCTGAAATATCCCCCTACCTGGCACAACTCCATTGGTAGCGATGGCGCTCATTGAGATAGCAGTCAGCATGGTCTGCAGAGCAAACACAGGGAGGCGCCATGAGCCTGTACCCAATGCATAATGGGAGGGAGATGATGGCAGGAGCAGTGCATCATAGGGTGGGGGGAGAGACATGAGACGCAATGCATCATGGGAAGATATTTGAAGCAGTGCACCATGATAAAAGAATTTGTCTCAGGTACAACTTGGCAGGGTGAAGATGTCAGACGCAGTGCAATGTGGGAGAAATATTTTTGGTTCAGTGCGTAGTAGGAATAAATGATATCAAACACGGGTCACAATTGGAGGATATGATATTAGATGCAGTGCACACCAATGGGAAATGTAATATCAGATGCAGTGCGTACTCAGGTAATGCTAATCCGAGATGCAGTGCACAGTCAGACAATGCTATCCGAGATGCAGTGCACACTCAAAACAATGGGGGCTGAAGTATCGTCCACACTCAGATGCGGAGATCAGATGAAGCACGCACTCGATGTCATCTGAGAGGTGGAGCACACTTAGAGGTTATGGTATCAAATGCGTCGCACACTCAGACAATTTGATATCAGGTGCAGTGCACACTGAGGTGGTATGATATCAGATACAGCGAACAATCAAGGGGGCATGATTCGAGATGCAGGGAAACGTCAAAAAAAAAAAAGTATGATATCAGAGGCAGTGAACAATCGCTATAGCAAACGCTATATTAAACAGTCACAAGCTAACATTTCAGACATGGTGGGAGGACGTTCTACCCGGCACAGTCAGATGTAATAGGAGGATGTCAGACACAGTCTGTCGCTGTATTATGGAGCAGTCAGTAGATGGCCTTTTCTCTACATGCAATTGGCAGCAATTATTTAACTTTTTTGGAAATTATAATCCTTAAAGGGACAGAGTTACGTAAAAGTGATAACAAATCTTAATCACAAACACATTACTTTGTGTAAAGAATTAGAACTAGAATGGTAAAGTGAAGCACGGAACTATTTAAAAGGAACAGTAAAGTAAGAATAAATAAAAACATTGCTTAATGTAGTGTTCAAATTAAAACTCTCCGTTGAGAAGGTTATTAAACTCCTAGGCTAAGAGATATATAATTTTATCGCGAGTAAATTAGTAGGGAATTAAAACAAATTGTTCTCTTTCCATTTAGCTTCTCATTTATAGATATATGTTATTATATGAGATAAGCATATCCCTGGCTAGTGAATAAAGATTTCCCAATAAATGTCGGAGGAAAAAACTACTATTCATTAAGTGACCAGAATAATGGAGCGCTCTAAGCACCATAACCACTACAGCCCATCCCATTTTAAGAATCAATGATATACTAAGAGTGCAAGATTTAGGGAACACACCAAGCACCATAACCACTACAGAGCACCATAGTGGTTATGGTGCTTGGAGTAGTCCTTTAACAAAGTTCTCCCTGCCCATCACTGTAAGCCATATTCAGGAATGTTTTCGCAGAAGGTTACTTCTTTATTAGGAAAGAGGTAAGTGATAAGTCAGACTCTAGGAGCCAGGCATCTGCCACAATTCTTGTGAAACCACTCCAATATGGTTTCACACAAACTGGGGAACAATGCTCATAGACTCTTTGCACCATAACCACTACAATGATCTGTAGAGGTTATTGTGCTCAGAGTGTTCTGTGTAATAATATACAGGCTGTAATCTGATTCAGCACTTTGTGATTCAAAGCGGTTTTACGAATTAGTATGCTGTCTATTGTTCACTGTGTTTCGAGTAGGAGTGTCTAACTCATTTGTTTCAGACAGCCAAACTGTACATTGAAGTGGGAATGGAGGGCCAAATGTATAAACTTTCTTCATACGCGCGCATAAACAAACAAACAAACATGAAACAAGTAGGCACAAACCTAATACTTGGTATTAGATAAATGTAATTTACTACTCTTTCTCACAGCAAAGAAAAGGGGTGTTCCTGTGTGTGTGCAATGTCAGTATGTGTGTATATGAGTGTTCGTGTGTTTGTACAATGTCAGTTTGTTTCTGTGTGATCGCACTGTGAATATATGCATGTTGATGTTACTTTGTTTGTACATGCACTGTCAGTATGTGTTTATTGGTATTCATGTTTGTGCAATGTCAGTACGAGTTCATGTGTTTGTGTCTATGCGTATGCACTGTGAATATATGTGCATGTGGATATTACTTTGTTTGTACATGCACTGTCAGTATGTGGGTAAAAGGTGTCCCTGTGTTTGTGCAATGTCAGTATGTGTGTGTATTGGTATTCCTGTGTTTGTGCAATGTCAGTATGTGTGTATATTGGTATTCCTGTTTGTGCAATGTCAGTATGTGAGTGTTTCTATGTGCCTGCAATGTCAGTACGTGTTCCTGTGTTTGTGTCTGTGCATTTGCACTGTGAATATATGTGTATGCTGATGTTACTTTGTTTGAACATGCACTGTCAGTATGTGGGTAAGGATGTGTCCCTGTGTTTGTGCAATGTCAGTATGTGTGTATATTGGTATTCCTGTTTGTGCAATGCCAGTATGTGTGTGTATACTGGTTTTCCTGTGTTTTTGTAATGTCAGTATGTGTGTATATTGGTGTTCCTGTGTTTGTGCAATGTCAGTATGTGTGTATATTGGTTTTTGCTGTTTGTGCAATGTCAGTATGTATGTGTATTGGTGTTCCGATGTTTGTGCAATGTCAGTATGTGTCTTTATTGGTGTATGTGATGCCAGCATGTGTGCATGTTGGTGTTCCTAAGTGTATGTAGTGTCAGTATGTGTGTATGCTACAGGTCCTTAGTATGCAATGTTAATATCTTGTGGTCTTGTGTATGCAATGTCAGCATGTGTGTATATCTGTGTGTGCAATGTACGTTATCTCTCCCCAGTTCCATAACTCTCTCCAACCTCCAACATTATCTCTCTCTATACCCCAACATATCTCTGCACAGCCCCCCAGTTATGTCTCTAGCTTTGAATCTTGTAGCATGGCCACGCTATCATAGAGGCACTTCCCCGTCCTGTGCAACCTTAAACTCTGTGGGACTGGCAGCTGGGTTCTGAGTGTGGGGGGACATGAAGTAACATTGAATCTCTGCCTCTGTTTTAGTACACTGACTCTATTTGCATGGGGTTAAATGGACCACTAAAGGCACCCAGACCACTTCATTGAGATAAAGTGGACTAGGTGCAGTGGGCCTTCAGTTTAACCCTGCAATGTAAATTATTGCTGATTAGTAGACATGGCGATGATATGATAGCAGGGTTAACACACCTCCTGACAGTCACTAGAGGCACTTTTCCGGTAAGATCCAAGTAAGACTTAGTTCTTAAACAAATGCTGCTCCTAGAGAAGATTTGATTGGCACAGAGCTGCAATTTGCCACACATGCGCACATAGTGGGGGGGGAGGGGTTACACATATCTAGTTAGTAGAATTCTATAGGGTTAGCAATACATGTTTCCTTTAAGAATAGATAATTGCACCCACGATAGCTCAGCCATCCACCCACCATCAACTTTTGTCCCCATGTGATTTAATTTGCTATCAGTGAAGGTCCTGATTATATTCTGTAGCCCATGACCCTGGCACACCTCAAACCCTCCACCTTCACAGAGTTTTTCTTTACCTTAGTTTACTGTCACTTTAAAACAGCTGGCATCAGCTAAGAAGGGAACACGTGGACAATCATTAATCAATCTGAAAGTGATATAGGCTGTCAAGCACTCTGCTTTTAATACTGTGAATCTGATGTAAGAACTGACTTCACTGATTGTAATGTGAGATGATGTGATGCCATTTCCTGTGTCCAGCTGGTACACATTATTGAACGAGTGATCTACTCATTGTACAGCGCTGCATCAAAATATTACTTTATAACTATAACATAATAATAATATGAGACGTCAGACTGCATGGTATGATACATAGTCTGTAGCAAAGGTAAACTACAAGTCACAAGCTGTGTTATGAGACAAAGTCAATGGTATATGAGCAAAACAGTCACATGGTAACATATCTATCAAATATATTGCCTGTCACTGCTTTACACCTGAAAATTTTATTTAAAATTCTATGGGGAATTGTAAGAATTTTTTTTTTCCAAACATACGTCCATGGCTAAATTTTATAATCAGTGAAACATTAGTCATTGTATCCTTGATGGTAAATTAAACTTACAGGAGTAGTGATCTCAGATACAAACAGCGAATGTTACAAGCTCAAACAGGGGATGTTATGTCAGACTCAGACAGGAGATTTGATATCAAGCGCAAACATGGAATGATGTCAGATGTAGAAAGGACTTGATGTCAGAAGCAGACAGGGTATGATGTCAGACACAGAGAGGGTATGATGTCAGATGCAGACAGAAAATAATGCAGACACAGACATGGCATGAAGTCACACGCAGACACGGAGTGATGTCAGACACAGGCAGGGAATGATGTCAGACACAGACAGGGAATGATGTCAGACGCAGGCAGGGAATGATGTCAGATGCAGACAGGGATATGATGTTAGACGCAGACAGGGATATGATGTTAGACGCAGACAGGGCATGATGTCAGACGCAGACAGGGCATGATGTCAGACGCAGACAGGGTATGATGTCAGATGCAGACAGGGTATGACGTCAGACGCAGACAGGGCATTATGTCAGACGCAGACAGGGAATGATGTCAGACGCAGACAGGGAATGATGCAGACGCAGACATGGCATGAAGTCAAACGCAGACACGGAGTGATGTCAGAAACAGGCAGGGAATGATGTCAGACGCAGACAGGGTATGATGTTAGACGCCAATCAGGGCATGATGTGAGACGCAGACAGGGTATGATGTCAGGCGCAGACAGGGTATGATGTCAGGCGCAGACAGGGTATGATGTCAGGCGCAGACAGGGTATGATGTCAGATGCAGACAGGGAATGATGCAGAAGCAGACACGGAATGATGTCAGACACAGGTAGGGAATGATGTCAGACGCAGACAGGGACATGATATTAGACGCAGACAGGGCATGATGTCAGACGCAGACAGGGCATGACGTCAGACGCAGACAGGGTATGACGTCAGACGCAGACAGGGTATGACGTCAGTCGCAGACAGGGCATGACGTCAGTCGCAGACAGGGCATGACGTCAGTCGCAGACAGGGTATGATGTCAGACGCAGACAGGGTATGACGTCAGTCGCAGACAGGGCATGATGTCAGTCGCAGACAGGGTATGATGTCAGTCGCAGACAGGGCATGACGTCAGTCGCAGACAGGGCATGATGTCAGTCGCAGACAGGGTATGATGTCAGTCGCAGACAGGGTATGATGTCAGTCGCAGACAAGGGAAATAATGACAGACTCAAGTCAAGGATCTGGTGTCAACTTGACATATAATATTAGGCAGAAGTGATGTCAGACAGAAGGAAATGTAAACATGTCAGTTTTAAGCATGTGATGTTAGATTAAATAAAGCAGTAATGAGTATTAATGCATATAATCATTAGACATTGTAATATGTTAATGGTTAATTAAGATCTCATTTAAGCTATAATGGGAGGATCTGATGTGAGACAGAGTTTATGAATGCCATGTAGAACAAGATCACAGCATGGTGGACGATGCAACATGACATACCAGGAATAGACAACCTGCGGTATTCTACATGTTTTGGACTACATCTCCTCTGCTGCTTTGCCTGCAGCATTATAGCTCTGTGAGCATTGTGGGGGATGGAATCGACACCATCCAGAGTCACGAAGGTTGCCTACCCCTGTGATATAGAGCATTAGAGATAGCTATGGTAAAAACTCAGGGCATATTATATGTTATTAGCTCAAGGCATGCGATATGGCACTAGTTCTGGACATGTAATATGGCACTAGTTCACAGCATTTCATATAATATGCAATTAACACGAGACATTACCAGTGGATTCAAAATTAAACAAATGTCCCTCAACCCAGGGTTACGAGAATTTCTACAGTTATCACATGTGATAACAATTGTCATAAATGTTCTTAAATTATTTCTTTTTTTTTTTCCTAACAGTTCCTGTATTTAAAACCTGGTGGAAATCACAATAAAATTGATTATATAACTAAAAAAAAAAAAAAATCACATTATGCTTTGCAAATCTAAAAGATTTTTTTTTCTCTCCTTTAAATAGCACCTTCCTACATCGTTATCACGGCTTTGGAAAATGTGTGTAAGAGGGATCTTATTATGCTATAAGATGATTCTCATCAGCTATTGTCTCCTGCTTTGACTTGCTGTTTTAACACAGTCGGGAGTAGAAGATTTTTACAGCGATGTCTGAGCTATGAAGGTCTTCCTTGAATGATGGTGGGGGGTGGCAATTTATGCCTCGCATTCTCTTTCTGCTGAGTGTCTTCCCTACTACGAGGGGCTTAAAACTTTTTAAACTTCTGTTTTATAGCGGTGTTAGACATTTCTATTCTTTTCCATGAGTTTCAGCAACTGTTTTTATTGCACTAGATTCACCATAATCTGTTGTTTTCTGTTGCAACGGTAAATTGCATGGCATAAACTATGTGAATATCTCATTCCGAAATCCTGACCATTCATTTGGCGTTTGATCCCCTTTTCAATATAATACAGCCATAAAATTCATCTAAAAAGCTGGTGGATAGGGCTAAAGTCAGCCCAGTTTTGTTCTTCGACTTCAACATTAACAAATCATTTCTTTATGGACTTTGTTTTGTGAAAGTACTGTCATTCTAAACAGGAGCGGATTTTCCCAAAACTGTTGACACAAAACTTAAACCAAACAATCTTTCACATTGTCGTTGTCTGCAGGTTCCTTAATATATTCCATCAACTGGGCTAAAAGGCCTATTCATCTTCTATCAAAGGAAGCTTAAATGGTTCAGGGAACACATCTTTAGTATTATACCGTTCGAGAACAAACTGGGTCTCCACGTGATGACACAATTTCCAACTCTGTGGAAGTCTGATTGGAGTGGTGCACATGATTTAAAAGTTAAATGTGTCAATTCATGTTCTGTGAACTTGCGTGGCATAATAGTTCGCAACACTGAGCGGTCGTTGCTCCTAACCACTTCACCAGACAAATCTGTTGGAAGGATTGTATCATACGAAGGAGACATGGACATCACTGCTGTGCAGTGAGGATCAATTTACTGGAGATGTTGGCTTGTGACCATGTGCTTGATATTATGCACTTGTGTCCATATGCTTGTGATAGTGTTATTCAGTACAGTCTTATTGTACATGTAATGGCAATTTTCATTCATTTTTTTTGTTTTTATAAGATGTGAAGTTAATGTGTATCTGGATAAAACAAACAAAAATGTATTATGTTTTTTTACTTCTCCACTTGTTTTACTTGGATTTAAATCAGAAACTTTTCTGAAGATACACAGAAAGTATTTGAAGTTAATAATCTACTTGTCTTCAATCCTGCTTATGATCTAATTTGTAGCGCACCACCACAAACTCTGCATGTGAGTGAGTGAATGGTGGTAAAAATATGGATGAAATTGATATTGTTAATATTGAAGTGGAATGTTTACATTTGCATTTTTCGTCAAGCGGGGTCAAGGCTGCAAAACAGTGGCTTGAGTACCTGCAGCCTAATGACACCACAACCACTATATTGGCATGCAGTGTACATGGTGTCTAGACAGCACCTTTAAAGTATTTTGGTTTACTTTTCAAACATGCCTTGTGGTGTAGTTGCTAGGAATATAAAATGTAGCATAGTTGAGCCTACTGAGTAGAATTTAACCTGGAGTCCTAAGGTTTAAGCTGGAACTACATCTGAGGACTAACTGAACAATTGTCATTACAAGTGATAACAGATACCAAATGAATCCCTCTGTCAAATTATGAGTGAAAAAACAAGCATACAAAGTAATGTGCATTGCAGGATGGATATACTGAACTGTGAACCTAATTCACTAATTCATGTTCTGACAATACTAATGTAATATGGTATTGATACAGTACTGTGAAAGGGAAAGCCGTAATTGTGACATGTCATTGCGTTGATGTTTTACAATAGTGCTATGGGATATATGGGATAATGGGTAACTTTATAAAACCACAGAAGAAGTGTCAGATGGATTCAAATGAATGCAGTGAAGCTGGTGGGCCAACGTTAACTAACAACAGAAAGAAGGAGAGAATCTGAATGGCTTCACGCAGAGAATATCAAAGTGAATGCGTGACAGTTAATGACGAAAAGAGAGAAAAAGCAAAGGTCAAAGAGAATATAAAGCCAATTATATTTGGGAGGGAATTAAAAAACAAATAACAGTGTGAGGAAAGAGAAAGCAATACTGTTGAGAAGAAAAAAAAAACACAAACTGCTTAATTCAGTCAGCAGGAGATAAACCAAATGTCAGTCTTTTTGTCTATTTTTACACAATGCTACCTCGAACGGAGCTCTATAGTATGTAAAATATATCTAATCCATAATGCTTAGTACATACGTCTTGTCTTAAAACTATGATTCTCGGCCATAAGATGGTGCCATTATCACAGCTATCATCCTACGTTTAGTATTACTGCCAAGATCTGCAAATATTGCATTTCTAGTTAGGTTAGTTAATTATCTCTCATAATTCTGTGCCGGTCCTTGGTAACCCCAGACACCAGATTACAATGTATACTGTTACGTCACATTATTATTTTATATTAAATGGCAATACTGATGTTAATGCCCCACATGTTCGTTTATTGTTATGTGGGGATGTAGATATCTAACATCTAGTGTTATACCCCTTTGCCACTTTACTGCCCTTCATCACAATTTACAATTGAGGTTCTTCTGATGTCTTGGCATTGGTGTTACCTTAGTTGTCGAAATGTTCTCTAGTGTTAACCCTGGAGCTACTGCACCTGTCTCAGGATTATATTAAAGCCAGGCGTCCGTACTCACACATGAGCAGCACATGACAACAATGATGAATGACTCAAAAATGCCACAGACTCCCACGACCCAGGTGAGACGAAGGAACAGGATCACACCGAAGATGTTCTGTAGGCAAGGTAGGTAGACACCCATAAAGGTGCCCATCCTTGGTGCCTGAAATAAAAAGAAAGCAGGTGATCCAGTATACTTATTCATTAAATCTCAGAGGCCAATAGTGACCAGTGGACATATACAATGGGTTATAATATAGCAAATATGGAAACAGTGACCAAAACATGAGGTAAGTCAACATTGTTTAGGTTACGGGAGTTGTACTTTTACAACATCTGGGGATCTACCTTTTGGGCTACTCTGTTTTAGGTTATGCAAAGGGGTCTGGAAACATATGTACAGTCTGATATTGTGTGGCAAAACAAGTCAGAACATCCAAGACTTTAATGCTTTGAGCTAAATTGGAAGCCCTAATGTAGTCATCTATCTTGGGATCTTGGGAAATTATATAGACATGCTTGGTTTTTCCATGTGTAAGGTGAGGTGGTGAAGAACAAAGAAATCCAGCGTATGTATGTTTCTAATGTATTTTTCACAATGGGAAGCCAGTTTTTGGCTGAGAATGTAAGCCAGAGTTCTCATCCTATTACCCGTACCCAGAGTAAGACCTTCACATCAAAGCCGGGGCCAGGAGGACATGTGCTATCACTTTGGGTTTAAACTGTTTGTACATTTGAATCACTTAAGGTAAGACTGCACCTAAGACATCCAGGTACCGTTGCGACTTCAGTGAAATCAAATCATTATGGTGCCCAGAGTGTCCCTTTAAAAAGATCTAAAAACATTAAAAAGTACTATAGCTATGAATAAGAGTCACGAGTGAGTTTTCTTAAGTTCTAAAAACAGATGATCCCCTGAGAGTTGAATTGAAGGAGGATTATCTATCTGTCTACTGAAGAGAATATACTCAACGTAAGCCTTTCCCAGAACAATCTAAATGCTAAATCCCACTAAATTTTCGGATAGTTCTTTCCAACAGCCTATGAACACTGCCTCACAATGATTGTGATTGTATAGGCTCAGGAAAAAATGGGTGTGAGGTGTGAGTAAAAGTCAGAATGAGATCTCATTCACAGTAAATCACACATTCAATAGAATCTAAATGACCACTATGGCCTGACAAAAATAACAAAATATTGTGGAAATCATGAGGCATTGACTCTCTACAACTGCACAGCAGCTAGCAAAGACTTGATGGAGAATTTAATATTCTCATGTTCCCTGCTAATACTCGTATTAATTTGTTTGCTGTCAGCTGTTTTTTTCGTTCTTTTTTCCTTTGTTAAGACAGTTAATTCCTTCACTCCCAGCAGGATCCGTGTGCAGTGGGAGCACAAACATACAATAAACATTGCCACACAATTAGTTTTTTTCTACTCCCACTGGTTTTAATATGCATTACAGTAAAAACTAATTATACCCATAGCCTGAGCTTTTAGTGGCCAAACCACTTCCCTTGATCCCCGATAAACTACTCAGAATCCCACGTGACCCCTATATAAATTAGCGATTGCTCCCCTCGTGAAGAAAAAAATAACAAAACAAAAAGGTGTTCTCAGGACAAAATAGGCCAATCGTTTTCCACTTTGATTTTGGCCGAATAGTCATTGTAAATCTTTGACTGTCTATATACTTAGAATTATCGCAACATTTTACGAACAAGTAAGGTAAACTATTATACAGTATGTGTCATATGAACTATTATAAATCTCAATCGCAAGAATAATCCCAAAGGACATTTCGTAGTCAATGAAAAGTGGACACATTGTCTTAGCCATCATTATTCCTAAATTTCCTTCTTCCTGAAAAAATATCTATCGCAAAAATAATGTTCTAGCAAAATATTATTGTATACTATGCGTAAATTCCAATGCATTCTTTACCCACAAGTTTTGTAGACTAACAGACAAACATGCAAATCTTAGAAGCGAGTATTCTTTGACTGAAAGAGACAATTAATCCCACGCCCTATTTTTTCATCTTGTGCGGAAAGAGCCTTGTGCACTATTATGTGATAGATTTGAGAGGAAGGACAGGGCAGTACTTTATAAATATAAACTCTGAAAACAGAGAATGTATTGGTAGTATAAATACTCTACGACACAGCTCTCAATAGAACTATTTAATACCACACGACAGCAGAAATCTATTATAAAGGAGGGGATTAAAGGAATGAAATTTATTAGCCGACCTGAACTGGCTTCTTCTTGGCTCCTTCATTATTCTCAGCCTCCTCGTGCTCCTTCACGCCCTGAGTCAGATTTGTGTAATTTGCCAAGCCGCTGAGAAGGGAAGACACCATGGGACTGGTATCCATTTCTTCCTGCAAGCCAGAAAAACAAACAAAAAAATATGTTGAGTGTGAGACAATAATTACATTTTTTAAAAAGGCAGTAATGGTAAACATATGGCACACGAAACAGGTCTAGCACACACAGGCCTCTGGAAAGGCATGCAGTGTCTTCTACGGGGGTAGCTATCAATCTTGAAGGCTTAATTAATTATGAAATGCTAAGATGTTTAATGCTCCATGGTACCATCATCAGGCAGCAGACAGCAAAGGAGAACCCTACATGGATGGTGTAGGCTACTGGAAATGGAAAGGAGAGACTATATGTGGTCAACCACTAATGATTATTATTATTATTGCCATTTATATAGTGCCAACAGATTCTGTAGCACTTTACAATATTATGAGAAGGGGGGATTTAACTATAAATAGGACAATTACAAGAAAACTTACACAATAGGTTGAAGAGGACCCCGCTCAAACGAGCGTACATTCTATAGGAGGTTGGGTTATAAACTACATTAGGACAGGAAATAGCAATCAAATAAGGTGGGAGTGAAGCAGATTTGGAAGAGAGAATAGAGTGCTGCCTTTTAGGAGAGAGCAAGAGACAGGAATGTGAGGAAGAGATTACTCTGGGAGGCCATAAGCTTACCTAAAGATATGGGTTTTAAGGCACTTCTTAAATAATTGAAAACTAGGGGAGAGTTTGATGGTGGTAGGCAGGCTATTCCATAGGAAGGGAGCCACCCGCGAGAAGTCCTGCCAGCGTGAGTTGGCCAGACGGGGGCGAGTAGCGGACAGGAGAAGGTCATGGACAGAGCAGAGAGATCGAGAAGGGCAGGGCCGGACTGGAAATTTCCGGGCAGACAGCTGGCTGACCTGCGGCCGCAGGGTGAGCTCTTCTGGCGGCCTGCAGGGTGAGCTCTTCTGGCGGCCTGCAGGGAGAGCTGGCTGTTCTGTCTCTGCTCCCCTGCCCTCGCGCGCTGCTGAATGAGACCGCGGCCAGAATATGATGTCATATTCTGGCCACGGTCTCATTAAGCTGCGCACGAGGGCGGGGGAGCAGAGACAGAAAAGCCAGCTCTCCTTGCGACCGCCCTCAGAGCTCACCCTGTGGCCGCCCTCAGAGCTCACCCTGCGGCCGCCAGAAGAAGAGCTCACCCTGTGGCCGCCAGCTCAGCTGTCTGCACACAGGTAGCAATTATGTGTGTCAGTGTGAGTGTATGTGTGTCTGTCTGTGTCATGGTGTGTGTGTGTGTGTCTGTGTCCTGGTGTGTGTGTGTGTGTCTGTGTCATGGTGTGTGTGTGTCTGTCATGGTGTGTCTGTCATGGTGTGTCTGTGTCATGGTGTGTGTCTGTGTCATGGTGTGTGTGTCTGTGTTATGGTGTGTGTGTCTGTCTGTCATGGTGTGTGTCTGTGTCATGGGGTATGTGTGTGTCTGTCATGGTGTGTGTGTCGGTGTGTGTCTGTCATGGTGTGTGCCTGTGTGTCATGGTATGTGTCTGTGTCATGGTGTGTGTGTCTGTCTGTCATGGTGTGTGTGTGTGTCTATCTGTGTCATGGTGTGTGTGTGTGTGTGTGTTTCTGTCTGTGTCATGGTGTGTGTGTGTCAAGGTGTGTGTGTCTGTCATGGTATGTGTGTGTCTGTGTTTTTAAAAATAGTGTTTTTACTCACCCTTTTCCCCCTCACGTCGTGCTGGTCTCCCCTCAACTGGCCCTGCCTCTACGGCTGAGATGATCAAGCTTGATGATCTCAGCCAATCCGAACTGACACAGGAAGCACCTCTAGTGACCGTCTGAGTGTCTGTCACTAGGAAGCAACGTAAACACTGCCTTTTATATGAAAAGTCAGTGTTTACATTAAAAAAACAGGGACAGGCTATAAACACCAGAACCACTACATTAAGCTGTGTGTGTGTGCGCCTGCTCGTGAGTGCGCTTGCTTGCATGTGTGTGAGCTTGTGTTTGTATGTCAATGAGCTTATATATATCAGTGAGATTGTTTGTCTATGAGGCTGTGTATCAATGAACTTGTGTGTGTCAGTGAGATTGTCTGTGTCTGCATGTGAGTATGCTTACTGTATAATTAAACGTTTTACTCTGAAAGGACCAATATTTTATATTAGAAAAGGCAATATATATATATTACTCAATCATATGGGGTGGCAAGACATATTACATGCAACAATATATGGCGCAATGACTTATGGGGCTGGCATAGATTTTTTTTTCCAGGGATGCTTTGTATCCCCAGTCCGGCCCTGGAGAAGGGGCATACCTACGGATCTGTGAAGAGTTATAAGAGGGGCTAGAATTGATCAGTGCTTTATAGCTTTGGGTTAAATGCATTTTGAATTGACTCCTGTAAGGACTGAGAGAGGGGTGAGGTGTGAGAGGACCGACTAGAGAGGAAAATTAGTCTGGCGGCAGCATTCATTACAGACTGTAGCGGGGCAATACAGTTTTTGGGAAGACCAATTAGGAGAATGTTTGCTTCCAATGAATTGTGGGTAGAGGAGTAGCAGAGGGTGCTTGCAGAGATGGAGAAAGTATTTAGATAGTATCCACTGTACAGGAGAGAATGAATGCTCACTAAGAGAAGAGGTAAAACAGAAAGAGGCCGTAAAGAACACGCGGGAAGCTTCTTACCTCAAATAACGCCATGTTCTTTCCTGTATCAAGTTCAGAACTATTAATGAACGGGGAACTTTCCTTGGGGTTTCCATCTCCTGTGGACAAAAAGAAAAATTGGCACCACTCTTTGGTCAAGGCTAGTTTTTCCTCCCTATCCATCCATATTAACATCTGTAATTATCTGCCTATATGCTAAAGAAGGGAAAGGCAACCTTCGATACTTCAGATGTTGTGGATGACAACTACCATGCTGTTTTGCCACCATTATAACTGTCCGAGATGTAGTCCATAACATCGGGAGTGCCGAAGGTTGCCTACCCCTGTACTAAAGAATACACCCCACATATTTAAGAATATTTCTTTGTATCTGTAATTCAACCCACTTCCCACAAAGAAAACCCTATGAATTTTATTTACACTGAGAATGAAACATCGGTTATATATATGCCAGTATTTTATTAATTAGATGTACAACCACCTTCTAGTTACTTGCCTCTAATTGTAAGCACAGACTGCCAAAACATTTTAGTATAACAACATGAATGTCTAAGCATGTTGTACCTAGAATACAAGAGAATTTTCGACACTGAAATAGTGTGAATTAACTGTCTAAGACCCTGAACTCAAACACCACTATGTGGTTACGACTAGAATAACTGCCTCTTTGAGACTATACATTTGATTGTGACTTTCATCGTGCCTCACTTAAACACACAGAATGGTTTTAGACCTGTATTTCATACACTGCCACTTGTACCTTCATCCATAAAAATCGATTTGGGCCTGCAGCCTATCCCACAAATTCAATAAGTTCTCCATTTATTGACGAAAGTGACCTTCATTCGGCCTCGTGACTGATCCTATTCAGTTATAAGGTCACTTTTATCAATGAAAGAACGGTGGAATGTAATATTCCAGTAAGTACTGGGGTCTTAGAGGTGGACGTCTCATTATTGCAGTCCTAAAAACCGGAAAACGCTCACCTCCATAGTTTACTGATTGTGTCTATCACTTTTAAAACATCTGGTGCTCCTCTTTACAAGCAGCACTACACACCGTCATGCATTTTTACTGCATTATAAGATGATTTTGAGTTCATGTAGCACGGCATTAATATTATTGTCATCACCGTCAATATATGCCATTGATAATTATTTTGTTTATTAACATGAGTCCTTTGCCATCTCTATTCCACCACTGGTCACCTTATTTATTATTGCATTTATCATGTTACATATTATACAGTGCATTATCATGATACTATCTAATCATCATAAAACTGCATATATTTTTTGTACAATTCTCCTTAATCATCCCATAGACTCCATGTGACAGGTTGTTCACCGCCATTAAATATTCTACCCTTCACGGCCACTACTGTGTTCTAAGCTTTTAGAATCTTTATTACACAGCACAAAATCATATTCCATACATATAGCAATGTCTGATAAGCATATAACTCGTGCATATAAATAAACAGATCTTCCTTCCACCATTTGTAATCAATCAAAAGAACACGCCAAACACTGCAGCACACTGTCAACCAATGGAGACCCAGGTAACAAGTTAAAATGTTACTAAATGGTTTAACTACTTACAGTGCTGAGGAGCCAGGGCAGTCCTGGCACTATAACCACTACAGTGAGCTGAGAAGTCTATATCACACAGTTTCTGAGTCTAATAATTATACATCACACTACAATAAAACCACATATTTAGAGATTATCTCCATCAAACTACATTTACCTCCCAAAATCATCATTATGTTGGCTTCCAACTCCTTATTTTCATCCTATACGTGGAATTCCCTTATTTTCATCCTATAGGTCCTCAGTATGACGATACTGTTTTTCTTTTTCCCATTCCACACCTTATCTCGAAATATCTGCTCCTTATTACCAGAAAGCTTTCTTATCACTGTAACACTGTTCCTTATCACCATTCCACTCCTCCTTATCACTATACTGCTTCTCCGTGTCCCCAGTTATATCTTCATTATCACTCTACAAAATGTGGGCACCAACACTCTGCTCATCCTTATTACAATCTATCTCTTAATTATCACTATAATGCATTTCTCCATTACTTAACTCCCTCTCCCTATCACCATATTGCTTTTTACTGTACGATGCTTAATTAGGAAGAGTTCTGCAGCACTGTACAATTGGAAAGGATAATATATAGGTTGGGTCTGTACTGTAAGTTTATACATTTATAAAAGGCAAAGAGCCATGCTCCAATGATGATCTATAGGCATTACCAGGGATAGAAGTGACATTTTGAAACCAGCAGGTTTATTCAGTAAAATGAGTATTGCTGCAAATTCAAACACGGTTAGTTAATAAAGTAAGGATTATTTGGAATTCAAAGTGGATTTCATATCTAAGGTCAAAATATCTCAATTGGAAAAATTCTACAGGTTGAAAGAAAAATTTAATTCTATTAAAAAAATAAAATAATAAAAATGTAAATATATTAAAAGTATTTGTTTATTAAACTTTATAAATTTTGTTCACTTTATTACATTAAATGCAATAATGTATTACGTATAACTTTGTTTTCCCATTACCTTGTCTAGATTAAGATATTTATTAGTCTTTTGCACAGCAGGTTTGAACGAATCAAATTCCTTTAAATCTGCGCTGAACGAACCGATTTGTCTGACTCTGCAGTTAAATTCCAGACTGATCAAAATTGCTTGCGCGTAGATTAAAAGGAACTTCATTCATTTGGACCAGCTAAAACATATTTGTGCACAAGTCTAGTTTTTTTTTGCCTTCGACATACAGTTGATCAGTATAATAGTTTAAAATTACCTTTGTGAAGCAAAGTCTATACTCATTTAACGTACAAAGTTCTAAATTATAAATATGGCATTGAGAAAGAACAAAAATGTGTAGTTTAATGAATAAATCAAGGTTATCTACTGCGCCTCAGGATCCTGTTAGAAGGTGTGATATTAGAGAATAACTAATTGACCAAGTGCAGAGGTGGTACGTTCGTAAATCAGTTGTGCACTAGAACCTTTGGTGATTAAGTGGTATGTTTATTAACTGATTATAAATGGATCTGACTCTGGTCAAGTCTGACAATAAAATAGCATATTCCAATAGGAAAGAGAGATAAGGATAGGTTTAGCAGTTAAAAAGTACTGCCTTATACAGATCATGGAGCAAATGGGTATGTATGGTTTTGGCTTGGAACTCTTACAGCATACCACTCAAGTGTCCCTCTTTTCTATGCTAATGTCCCTCTTTTCTATGAGATTAATATTGGTGTGTCTGGGAGTATAACAGAGCTCCACAGCAACAAATACTCACAGTAATGTGTCTTAAAACTAAAATAAATGTGTTTAGGAATCAGGCCTTAGATTAGAACGTTGCGCAGTGCATGCGCACACACACCAACATACAGCTGATACGTTATTTCCCCATGAAGGGAAGTGCTTGCAGAGGTTGCAGTCCATAAGATATAAGCTATTTTACGATATACCTCCAATAAATACATTTATGAAAAATGCATGTGTGTCTATCTACTAAATAGTAATTTATACTTGTTTACCCATTTGGAGTGTCCCTTTAAACAAGTTATCATAGCCAGCATTTTCTCATGGCCAGTCTTAGCAGCGTGGTTCACTAGGCTATTTCATCAATAGAATCCACAGAGACAGCATAATCATAAGGCCCCAGGCAACTGCACACGCTATATAGGCTAGAGAGTCCAAGGAAGGTGTTTTGCAGAATTTATTTAGCTATATATTACAAATGAAAAGAATAGACCACTTAATTCATTCTCAACCCCTTAAGGACACATGACATGTGTGACATGTCATGATTCCCTTTTATTCCAGAAGTTTGGTCCTTAAGGGGTTACATGGAAAAATGGGTTGCCAATCTAATGCCACATATGTAATTTGGATCTTTAAAAGAAGGTTAAGAGCCATAAACGGTTACTCAAGCACCATGACCACTTCACTGATTTGAAGTGGTCATGGTGCCTGGAGTCTGTATGAGCAGTGTTTCACTAAAAAACAAAGCACATACGGAGTTTAAACCATCCACTGCCGGTGGTGAAACACCCACCTCCAGCCACATCATTGGATCATTGCTGGAAAGCCCAGATTTCAGGGCTGGTTAATGTGAATTTTGTACAGACTTGGTGTTTGACACAAACATATACAGCATGCTGTTGCCAGACTGCCAATGGCTGTCCTCTTTGAGGGAGGGAGGGGATGATGTCAGCCAAGAAGGTTCGGGCTACAGGGAGAACTTGGCCTTGGTGCTGAAACACACGTAAGCGTTATCATTATTCTTTTATTGGGAGGGGGGCTGGAGATGGACCAGCACAGCAAAGGTTTCTCTGACCAAAAACGGTGTTTTATGAAAACACTATTTTTTTGGTTGGAGTAACCCTTTAATAGTCTAGCATTATAATTGCTATCGTTATAGCAATACCGTTTGTTACTATCTTTAGCATTCCACCTCATACATGTGACCATCATGAAGATGCTCATAATATTTACAGATCTTTTATACGTCCTTTGTGAAAAAGTCACCTCTGGCTGTCACAGTAAATCTGACCACCCTCGTACACATTACTATTACTAGACTGCCTGACACCATCATCATTTTAATCTCCACCATTTTCAAAACAAACCTCATACTTTCATTACTTAACATCGCATTACAGTAGCCACTCTAGCCTCAAGATATACTTTAAAATCAACTGCGTACAGTCTCTGTCTCAATAAACAGCTAATGATCACCAACGTAAAGCTGCAAAATATCAACTAAAAGCTTTTCCCAGGCAGCAAATAGAGCAATGCCATATGTCAAAACCCAGATCATGGATATCACAATTTGGGGTTTTTATCTCCCCGTCTGCAACAACTGTACTGCCTTAAAGAACTTATAGCTAGTACAGTTTGTACACGTCTACGAGGGAAACTGTTGATACTTATGAGTGACATTGCACCAGGCTCGCGTGAAGGCTGTATCAGTGGTTTATCACCAACGCACCTTAACAAGGACATGTGATGACTCAAGTTTCATTAAGTTTCTTCAGTCTGTTTCATGTCCACTTTTAGCATTCTTAGACCTCAAGAGAAATCCTTGTTATATCTCGGTTATATCTTGTGTTTTTTGTATTCCAGAAATTGAAAATATCAGAAAGTGCGTCCTGTATTCTAGAACTAGCAGACTTGTATTTTAATGTTGATAAATGGTCAGTTCCTTATTTTGTCACAGCTAAAAAAACATATTTGCCATAGTCTTCTAGGTTCGATTTTGTTCTTGATTTATTTGGCTGGTGACGTGGACTAGATATTTACTATATTTCGAACCTTAAGCTTCTTAGCAATTATTAAAAGGCCAGGCAATGGGGGCTTATCCCTCTTTGGTGGCTGTGTGCCTTACAGCTGTTAGGTTTCTTGCAGCCTTTACGGTTATATAGATGGGTCAGAGCGCCATCTGTTTATGCCACCGGCATGTTTGATGCCAGGGGCTCTAACCACATGTTATTTATGGACGTGTACGCTGTTGATGCCATGCACTATGAAGACGACACAACTCTTATTACCCACCACTTGTGCCATGTTTCACAAGTCTTTTTTTTGTTTTTAAAGATGGGTACACCTGGGGTTAGACTTTTAAATATAGACAGTAGCATTTCTGCTCAGTGCTTCGTTTGTGATTTATTTCTCAGAGTTTAGTGAGTTTTAATTTTATAATATATATATTTTTAATTGTTTTATTCATCTCATTTTTAATTACTCTCTGTCTTTTGCCTTTGGCTAGTTGATATAATCATTCTGATTTCTGCTACCTTGACTATTGTCAGCTTCAGTTATTATTTACCCAGGTAAATTGTTACTACTTTCGAGGAGGTATTTACATCCAGGCACCAGCAGTAATAAATCTTGCCTGTCCCTCTCTCGACTCCTGTATTCAGGGATCCATAAATCCTAGTCTGTGGCAGTTGGACAGCAGCTGCATTCAATATTCCAAACAATATACAGTCCCCATTATAATCACGTACCACAACACCATGTAACAGTTATTCAACATCATCACCTGACTTCTAATTTGCTTCATCATAATGAAGTTCTTCTTCATAATCATATGTATATGTTTTACTTTCGATACTAAGGGTCTAATCAGAGAAGGGTTCCACGACATTGGCTGTGAATACATATATCAGCAACTCACAATCATAGCCAAGCAAGATATCACTATAATATTATAGCTTTCCATTGAAATCAACCGAGATTTGTATCCATAACGAAGTTGTCAGATCTATCACCATAGAGTCTCTGAATGATCACCATACAGCTTCCATCCATCATTACATAGATGTCATCATCTTAAAATCCCCTGGTTGTCACTCCATACATTCCCATATGAAATATAAGGCCTCTAGCACAGCCATTTCTATCATATAACATATCACCAGCTACAAATACCACAATCATCACTATATGGTCCATCTCCTCTATTATATTATTCATGCAGCCTATAACATTTTTTCCTTTTTATCAGTACACCCACTTCTAAGGTGGTGTGACCATGGAGCTTGTGATGAGCCACCAGATAATAATGGGGTTCTAGAGTTAAAAACAAGTGTAAAGACAGCTATATGTCAAACCTAGTAGCAAACCTAAGTGGTCAACCAAGAAGCACGGGTTCAAGCATGATATAATAAAGTCAAGGACAATAGATGGCCTATCAAACAGCAGAGATACGAAGAACCGGGAAAGAACATTTTTATAGGTGCCCCTTACCTGTCCCCTTTGCATTGGCAGATATCACGGTGTGTTGGGTGGATGTCATTGCATTTTCCATCATTTATGATAGGTAATGCTATTGTTTGCTTTTACAGCAAATGTCAGTGCCATGATGCCAATATTTTGGCACAAGTGTTGAGATGCCAGAACACTCATGTAGCATAAAGTCATCAGCACACCTTCAACCCTTTTCTGAATGTGAGAATATGCCTACTCATAGGAGGTGGCCTCACCCAAGACCTGACTTAGTCTATAAATCTCCACAGAGTGCCCACACCAGTGTTTAGCGACCCAGTCTTCCTGTTCCTTGTTCCTACCACCTGTGTTACTGGGCCCTTCCACTGCTTTTCTTCCTTATGCATTGGATTCCTTGGCATTTTAGCATCGGATTGGATCTTGCCTTGCTTTCCCCTTTTTGAAAGATACCTTGATCTCTAATTTTCAGACTTTTTCTAGTATTCCCTTCCTGCCCTTTATCTCCTTAATAAAGTGCTTTGCCAACACAGTCCTACCTGAGATCATTTTAAACCATAAGACGGGAAAGGAAATACATAATATAAGCTCACTGCAATCATCACATGGCTTCCCCTATCATCAATATACAATCTCTATCATTATATAACTGCTCCCCATCATAAACTTACACCCTCTCGTGATATATAGTTCACTCCCTTCTCAACACAGAACACTCTCTAGCTTTGTACAGATCGGATACAATCATCATTGTGGACTCTCTCACTACAAGTCAATACAATCAATTTAAAACATAATCATTACGTAACATTTGATTACAATTTTAATGAGCTATTTTATCATAAATCCCCCTCATCATCACCACCATCATATTCATCACAGTCATAATTCTCGCCAATAACTGATGTCTTTTGGCTTATCAGTCTATATCCTAGTTGGATTTCATGTAGGTTGACCACAGCATTATCTCTTTGAATAGACACCAACATAGAGAAAGAAGACATTCATTTTGCAATGCTCATCCCTCTGTTACATAACCATCAAATCTGTAAAATGTACAACCTCTTAGAATTGATGTATAGCCTCTCACGGCCATTACATAGTTTCATCCTATCACCAACAACGTTTCATATTATCACGCCTTTCCTATAATTAGCATATCATCTTTAAACATTATAAACTCTCCTACTGTAAATAGATAGGTTTTTTTATTTTATTATATATACCCCATATATTATAATTAAACAACTCATTAGCATTGGATAGCTTAACCCACAATAGCTTTTCACATCACTATATAGCTTCCTCTATCACCAATATACAGTTTATTCTAATAAAATAAAAATATTACTACCATAACAACCATTCATTCTCATGGCACTCTCGTTGCGTTGCTTACTCTTATCAACATAGATTTTCTCACTATTTATGTACATATCCCCCTATCATCAACGTACAAAATCTTACTAGTATTATACATTATTATCATCACCATAAACCCTATCACTACAGGTGTCAATATTTACCTTTCACAACCTTTTTACAAAGGTCATCACAATCAATTTAAAATATATCATTACATATCTTTGAATTAAAACCATAATCAGATATTGCATTTGCATCTCGTAGTCTCAACGGACAAATATGTCTTCTGTACTCATCTTATACAACACGTGTGCATTATATTACCCATTTAGAATTATTAGCACTGTTACCACTTAATTTTCGTCCTCCTACCTTAACAAATCTAAGTGGGTGTCATTATATATGGAGAGTAACTAATTATCATATCACCGTTACAGCACTCAAATTGTGCTCTGTCATGTTAAGGCATTCCACCCTTGGGCTCTTCTCACCTTGATTGTCTTTGAAATAATATATTTCTTAATTATAAATTAACAATTTTTTAAAAAAAGACATCATAAAACATAACACAGTCCTCTTCCTTACATAATTAGGGTGAAGAAACACAGGCATCTATAGTTTATTTCAAGTTCACATTTTTTTTTTTTTTAAATGGTGGAGGCAGTGGAAACTGGTCCATTGGGGCAGGTGGGGAAAAGGCCATATTTTGGGTAAGGACCCAATTAGACATGCTTAGTCTGCTGTAACATGATTTCTGACATTACATATTGACTTTGAATTGGGCCACCAGATCCTGGGCGCCCTAAAAGACAACATATGCTCGTTCCAAATATATTTATCTTTAAGATCATAGTATGCAACAGATCATGAGAGCTCATAGGACAGGAGTTGAGAACATGCTTCTCAATGGGAAAAGACCAACATATCAGAGAAAGCGTGAAATGTCCATCTTCAAAAACGTCATTATTCGCCACTTGTAAAAGGTGCCTGTTTTTGATACATTTCCCGGTCTAGCTAACTTGTTTTCTTTCATTTCTCTTACTTTAGTGTCTTTTTAAGTAATGTGTTATTCCCCAAACAAATGTCCTGGTCCTTGATTTACAAACCAAATTGTATATTATTTTATCAATATTCTATATATACTTAATTCTACATATTTATTAAAGGCTGTTTTTATCGCATTATACTTCGTTCATTATCAAATTCTCCTTTATAGGCTATTCTTGCATAGAGAACAATCCAATGATTCTCGTGAAATTAGCCCTAGAAATTTTCTTCAGTTTAAAACACCTCTGCATCAGCCACCCCCATAGATTTAATCTTTATTCTTTTCATTAGCATGTTCCTCTTCAAAGTCTTGCAGAGATTTCTTTATAAATCATGACATTCTAAATTGATGTTCCTTTCATTTTAAAAGAATGTACCACTCTTTCCAACCTTCCACAACAATGATGTCCAACTTCATTACAGAAAGGACTATGGAGTCCAACCTAGGTATGTCAATGATTACATACACTAGAATACTTTATTTGACAAGCTAGGAGCCATCCAATTAAGTATTGCATTAATTAAATAAATAGAACACAGAAATGATTCTACATCAGCCTTCAAACGCAAACCATCGTCTTTAATTTCCACCTCCTTGTTCCCATAAAATAGTCATTTATTAAAATGCATTTCACCATACAGATTATGATAATTATAATCTTACAATGCAACATATACTCTTTTTTTCTGCATTGTTAAGCATCACAAGAGCACAGCAGAGTCCTTTATATATTCAGCATCATGCAAGCATTGCTTTTACGTGATATACAATTTATCTTCCTCACCATATAATCCATTTCTCCTCAGTAGTCACCTACTTTCTCGTGTCATCGGTGCAGGAAAGGAATGCACAAAGGGCACATGCACTGGGTGTCTTAATTGTATGAAAATCCTGAAGGTTATATAGAGCCTTCCTTTATATCATCAGTATAGTTAAAAGCAAAAAAAAGACGCCACGAGTTTAAGAATAAAATATGAACACAACACAACACACCACAAGTGATGGTCTGGGTGCAGTGGTCCTATCATTGTAACCAATCCAGACAAAGCATTGCCATTTTGCAGAAAGGGCAATGTTTACCTTGAAGGGTTAAACGCACCTCTATTGGCTATGCTTCTGCTGGATTGACTGAGTAAAACTAGGTCACATGGATTCAATGCTTTACTATGAGAAGTAATGGAGCATTCGCCACTTATGCGTATTAGGTTCCCAATGCTTCTGAGGAACATTGGATTGGGCCATCATTGGAAGAGGCCAGGTTGAAGGAGGTGGAGAGAGCGCGGAGGGAGTCACGGCACTGAAAAAAGGTGAGTGAAACCTTTAATTTATTAACTTTGTTGGACCTTTATATAAATAGTGACAGGGGCTTTAAAGCGGTTTGTATTCCTAATACTATAGTGTTCCTTTCAGTCTGAATATCCTCTTTAGTCGACTGTTATATTATCAGTGCTACCAAAATCAAGAACAATTTACATTGGTAAAATATAAGAAAACTAAAATATTTATCTATCTATATATCTATCTAAGAAAAAGAAGGAGACCTCAATGGTCTTCATGCCTAAATACACACATCAAACATCATATAGTCATGGCTCAAAACTTTAAGTCATAGGTAACTAGTCAGGTCTAAAATGTACTCATCACTGCAAGCCTGAAGGGTCCATGTCAGACTCACCAGGGCTAAATTTTCACTCACCAATGGCTAGTGGGCAGGTGGACGTTTTGAGCCCTGATATGGTTTTAGATTGCCACCATGTTTTCATTGCAGTGAAATAGCTACACTTTTCCTCAATGTGTAACATGTATCCATGAATTTAAGTCTTTTGTTGAGAAAGAATTATTTTTTTTGCCATGAAAAATCTAAACTATTGCATGGTGTCTTGTTTCCCATAAAAATGAGATCCACTTTGATCACCCATCAAGTCAACTTCTGGATTTCAATGTTTCCACAAGAGGAATCTAATACAGTGTCAATTTGCAAAGGAATATGCATATTCTTATCTTTATAGTATTATTTGTGTTAGCATCACATAAAAGACATCTTAGGTACAGCCATCCAATACCCATTATCTTTATTAATATGGGATATGTTGATTGGCAGAAGTTCAACTAGAGTAATCATCAGAGTTCCGCCTGAGTCTCTTCTTCAAACTTGCCATGACAATCAATGCCCAATCTAGTATCTAGCACATTATCACATCTGCTTATCATGACTACCACTATTCACCACAATAGTGATCATCAAAAATATCTTATAGGTGTGAAAATTGTGCAATAGCCCACTAAAAAACAATCCATTATAGTGAACTGTCACAATAGGCACCCCGAATTTATACATATATATATTTTTTTACCAATAATATAATCCACATCACCATGATCAAAATCACAAGTATCACCATCATGATTCACATTTTCATGATTATAAAGTCCCCATTTATCAACCAAAGTATAAAATCACACATCTTCTGCTTATGAAAATCAAGGTTCCCTCACCATACAGGACATTATCATATTCACTCTTCGGTGGCTTTGATTCATGGCCCTTTGCTTTTTAATATGTTCCTTCAATACCATTCTACCTTTACTGTCTACAGTCATTGCATAGACGTGGAAAAATAATAGAGACAGAGCTGTAAATATTAAGGGGAAAGGTGCTAAAAAGGGTGAGAAAATACTAGCATTAGTTATGAAGTGTGGCGTTATAGAACGGAAACTAGCAGGAGATTTAATTAAATTGTTTAGAACATGACTCGTACCCTGTGTTTTTCAACCTCTGACTTACCAAGTAACACAGATTTGTCCACCGAATATCAATCTTTCAGCGAAAATGACCCTCTATACCAACATTTATTTTCAAATACAATTTAATTCTGAAAGTTGATGACTATTGGATGAGTCCGTGGCCCTTATTGTAAATACACCAGGGGTTAATAAATTAAATAATACTTTATAACTACAGATGAGAAACACTGCATTAGGCAGTAGGAGTCTAAAGCTGTTGGGTGTGAAGACTTTTAACAGGAGCAAGAATATGTAGCATTCGTCAGATATAGAAAAAAAAGTAAAAAAAAAACAGTATCTGGGTCACACAATACTGATGGGTATAATGGGATTAGCGCAAAAGGGTCAAATATGGCCAATGATAAAATCACATTATGGTAATACTAAATCTGGCTCTGTTGCAGTGAGTACCAGCGAGTATTCACTGAATGTGAAAGGGGATGCAGTAATGCTGTTGCCAGTATCACAGAGAATCCGGTTGTGATGCAGTAAGGATGGTACGGAATGCAATGATAATGCAAAGTGTATGGGATAGGGTTAAAAAAGCATAAATCGGGGATGCAGGGAGTAAAGGTAAGCCATTGCATTCTGAAAATTTAAGAGATAATGCACCAATGATTTAGGTTGAGAGAAAAAAAATGCAGTGACTATGGGAGGTAATGCATTAATGATGCAGTCACTGCGAGAGGTGATGTACAGATGATGCGGTGAATAAACTCCGTTGATGGATCGTGGTTGCCTTTTTATGTCCATATATGAAAAGTAAACAGAACTCATACCAGCGGCACAGGAAAATTACTTATGCATGTGCTAGGGGGGAAAGAGGTCAGCAAGGAAGGAATTACAGCTGAGAGGCTGAACGTCATGTAAGAGTAATATACTCGGCACAGGAAAAGAGTTTTAAAAAAAGGGGCAAAAAAAAAAATGAAATACAGCAAAATCCATTTGATTTATTGAGGGGCATTGAATTTGTAATTTGATGCAGGTGTAGCGGTCATTTGCCACCTACTTGGCACAATGGGTAGCTTTGCAAAAAGATGAGGCTATGCAGATGTAAAGTTTATGGGGTCATAGCGTGCTCTGCAGAGGAACAAGTGCGATGATTAAACAGGTTATTACATAGATTGAGGATACTTTCATTTTTGTACAATTTTTTTTTACAGGGGTTGGACAGTAGTCCTCAAGACAAGTCTCAGGATGAGATATAACAGAACAAGCGGGTGGTCCATTAGTCAGAGGACACTAGACAGATAAATAGGGGTCAGATGTACTTTGCAAGAATCAGGAGGTGCAGTTCTGATGCAGAAGTGTAGGTGTCAGCAGGTAGCCAGGGGTTTTGTATCTGCAGCGGTAAAGGGGTCATAGGTAGTCAAATACTGTAATGCTAGGCAGATGTAGGGGTGGGATTGTGAGCAGTAGCAACCGGTGGGATATGGATACATTATAGATACAATAACCAGAATGGAACGTTGAGCAACAGCTGCATTGACAGACACTAGCAATCCCTGATCTGTAGTAGCAATTAATGTCCAGTATTGGGGTACTCATGCCTTGCAGCATTGGGGTACCCAGGCCTTCCAGTATTGGGGTACCCAGGCCTTGCAATATTGGGGTACCCAGGCCTTTCAGTATTGGGGTACCCAGGCCCTGCAGTATTGGGGTACCCAGGCCTTGGAGTATTGGGGTACCCAGGCCTGGCAGCAGGTGGTCCCTCAGCCCAATGAAATGTTTGTGAAATCCAGCAGTCACTGTGCAGGTGTTGGGGCTCCTGACTGCTAATATCTTAGGGGACCCCACAATCCATCCCCCCTAATCCCCAAGTCTGGTCACTACCACTTACCCCCAACTTCACTATCAGCACTGCGGAGAATGAGCTCCCCCCTCCCCTCGCCTCCCACCTCCTCCCTCATGTTAGATTCCTCCACTTACCTTGACTGGTGCCTCCCTCTCCCTCCTCACACTCTGTCAGGTTATTCAGCATCCTCTCTCCCAAGCACCCGGCTGCCACCTCTCCTTGCTTCCCAGGGACTGATGCCTAATGCTGCAGCGATGCTCGGTGAGAGAGAGGGAAGGAGAGAGAGAGAGGGAAGGAGGAGGCTGCAGTGCAGAGAGCCTTCAGCGCGCACACTCACAGCCCCATATACTGGCTGGAAGGGAGGGAGAGAAGGAGGGGGGGGAGGAGGAGAGGAGGGGGAGACAGTGACAGCAAAGTCGGGGAGGATGAGGATGGGGAGCTTGAGAGAAGGAGGGTTGAAAGGCAGGAGTGATGTGGGAGAAAGAAGGAGTCAGGAAGGGGAGACCCTCACTTAGAAATGGAGGAGAAGGGATTACAGGGGTGCAGGGAAAAACATGGGGGGGGGAGGGGGGAGATGGGGTTTGCAGAATTGGTAAGAGTTTACTAAGCTATGGAGCAGCAAAGTGATCACAATATTGTCAGTTTACACAGGATGACAGGGGAGCATATGGAAAAAAGAGAGTCCAATATAGTCAGAGAAAATATAAAATGGGGCATATTCACTAAATGGTATTAAACCTCATTAGCAGGCCAGAAATTTAATACAGTAAATGCTTGGGGACTGAGGAAGACAATCATTGCTAATGGTTGAACCTTCATTTTGAAGGGGCAAGGGTCATATTAACACCTTATAAAAAAAAAAAATAGCTAGCTGTTTGAAAATACCCCTCTGGAAATGTCAAAATATGACAAGATATTATACTCTTCATTTTTATTTTATTTTTTTGGCACTATTTTCCGTTTTAGAAACACCTGCATTCCAACCAATAACCTTTTGCATTCCAACAGAGGAAGGACATAATTGTATCTACCCTCTGGCACAGAATGGGTTAACAGGTTTCTGGAATCCATGAATTACCTTAAATTTTGAGGGTTCCCCCCACACACAATCTTTCTTAATTATATTCATCAACACACACACAGTCATTAATATTTGACAGTGCCCATGTTAACTCAGCAAATTAAGTGTAATTTTTGGAGAAGCAGGTCAGCCACGTTATTGATGTGGTTTGTCGTATGTGGTGGCATTGTAAGTGTATATTTTATTTGTTATGTTTATTCCCGTCGCACCAATACTCAGTGCATATATTTGAACAGGTGTGTAAACAATGTTACACACACACACACACACTTACAATGCATGTCCACATTCACACGAGTAACTACCTGCATGTAGATTATACACAGCAAAGCAGTATTCCTAAACCAATTTATACCCACAGTATCAAATGCACCCCCCCCAAAAAAAAAAATATTGAATAAAATAATAATTATAATGATTTCTCTAAATGACTTCCTTGTCTTCTCCCTCCCCCTTTGCCTAGTTTTCCTGATTCCTCCAGTTTCCCCACGGGAGGATTCACTTCATCTTGAATTCTGAATGCATCCATTCTCTCCCCTGAGTGAGGAAGTCGACACGTTCCACAAACCTATATCCAGAGAAGACACTGCAAGAAGGAGGAGGGAACGGGGGACACACACTATGGTTTACATTCAGATACAGTGACACACTGGAAGGTCTACAGAGGTAAAGCTACCTGTGCATAGATAGCGAAGATGGCCCCAGGTTAGAATAAAACAAAAAGCCATGGTGCATGCTGTTTTTGGGACATGAGCTGGGAATGTGAATGTGTCTGACAATGTGGCAGTGATATAAGCCAGTCTTTTGACTTGGTTACAATGGGATGATGCAGGTTACCCAGCAATGATGCAAGAATCGGTGCATGTTCTGAATAGATGGGGCGTTCGATGAGCAAAGGATGAGTAGTGGAATTCTACTAAATATAGGGAATCCTTGGGGAAAGTATAGACGGGATTTACAGGCCATTGTAATGAGCAAATTTGGGGCACACTGTGGAATGTGGAGAAATCGCCATGGAAACATGCAATATTTGTAGCTTTCACCACATTTAGTATGTTACCCAGATTTGTAGTTTATTCATAACATAGTCCTATACCTATAGGGGATGTATATAATATATTATTAGATAGATAGATAGATAGATAGACAGACAGATTGACAGATAGATAGATAGATAGATAGACAGATAGATAGACAGAAAGATAGATAGATAGATAGACAGACAGATAGATAGATAGATAGATAGAAAAATAGACAAATAGATAGACAGATAGATGATAGATAGATAGATAGACAAACAGATAGAAAAATAGACAGATAGATAGATAGACAGACAGACAGACAGAGATTGTAGCCGTATTAGTCCACTGATGCAGATTTAAAACAACAGTTTAAATGAGTGTCATGTAATACCATTTTAATTGCATATTGTCCAGTTTTAAGTCTAAAGCATTTCAGAACAAAATAGACATATGGAATTTAAAGTTGAGTTGTGATATAGGGGCTAACGCAACCCCATTACCAACCTCTTAAACCCCTGTCACTTTAACCCTTATATTACAACTCAACTTACAATTCTCTGTGTCTGATTTGCTAAGAAATGCTTTAGACTTGAAAGAGGGAGAATCTCCTGAACGCTTGTCATTCCAAAATACTTTTACTCCAATAAAAAAAGATATTACTAGATAATAATAAAATTTCACTGTTATTTTACATATATGTAGCCTGTGCACATACATATATACATACATAATATACACATGGTATGTATACTGTATATTATATATATATGGGAATACATGCTGTGTGTTGAGTATGACCTCATTAAACATGATCTGTGTGCACTGAATTGTGTATTTGTCTACAATGTGTACAGTGGAGCTTTGGAGAATACGATAGCTGGGTTTTACATGGATGTAGATTAACAATCAGAAGTGAAAAACCCTTCCGATGTTTATGTACGGAAAATTATAATAATTTACACAAGGTGAGCATGACTCGCTTAACAGTCAGGTCAAAGACGTGCTTGAGAATAAGATAATTTCTCATTGTGTCCTTAATAGTGATGTCCCGAACGGTTCGCCGAACGGTTCACCACGAACGGTTCGCCACGGACTCATCATTGAGTAAACTTTGTCCCTGTACCTCACAGTCAGCAGACACATTCCAGCCAATCAGCAGCAGATCCTCCCTCCCAGACCCGCCCACCTCCTGGACACCTCACTAAGAATGCAGCTTCAGGAGGTGGGAGGGTCTGGGAGGGAGGGTCTGCTGCTGATTGGCTGGAATGTGTCTGCTGACTGTGAGGTACAGGGTCAAGGTTTACTCAATGATGAGTCCGTGGCGAACCGTTCGGGACATCACTAGTCCTTAATAATAAAACACTTTATTGTTATTGTCATTATCATCAGTAATAACTAATGTATCAGTGACAATTTCAGATTAGTAGCATCGACTACGAATGTTTCTATATCATAGGAAACAACTATGAGTCGCTTCTCATTACTTGATGGCGTTGTGTATTGGCCATCTATCAGGATTCTGTATTAAGAGCTTTTATTGGAAGCGATAAAATCTCCAATAGGAGGTGTAAAACCTTTGTGCGTAGAAAGACGTTTGTGCAATTTTATGGTCACCCAGAAGGCCACGATTACACATTATAACCTCTGCCATTTGTATTTGGAAAGTCATTTTGCATGTGTTAAGCGGGGAGATTCCCTGTGCAAAAACGTGGATAACACTGATAATTTACTCCGTAAATCCTACTATAACTGCTCAATAATCTTCAAAAAGGTTAATGCATTTTTCAGTTTATATAATGGAAATAACCAGTGTAAATACATGTGAGGTTTATTCACTAAAAAGTGATAAAATAAAAATAAAAAATGACCTGCATCTGTGGACACCATCGAAGAGACCCCAAACAAGACAGTGCAAGCGCTACAATGGCGCACTCCTTGCACAGCAGTCACTATAACCAGGCAGGGAGTGCTTCAGCAAGTGGCCCTAAAGGCTAGAGTCCAGCCAGGCAGAATGTTAGTGGTCAGGTCTGCTATTTTTATGGCCGAACCCGCTTGTAATGGTAGTCAATAGTGACCATGTCCCATTGCTCCACTCCCATTTGTTGGGTGGAATGCAAACAAAAAGTATGAAAAGCATAACCGGCATGTTTATACAGGTGATACTCGAAAAATTAGAATATCGTGCAAAAGTTCGTTTATTTCAGTAATGCAACATAAAAAGGGAACTAATATATGAGATAGATGCATTACATGCAAAGCAAGATAGTGCAAGTCGTGATTTGTCATAAGTGCAATGATTATGGCTTACAGCTCATGAAAACCCCAAATCCACAATCTCAGTAAATTAGAATATTACATGCAATCAATAAAACAAGGAGTGTACATAGAACAATATCGGAACTCTGAAAAGTATAAGCATGCATATGGACTCAGTACTTGGTTTGGGCCGCTTTTGCAGCAATTACTGCCTCAATGCAGCGTGGCATGGAAGCTATCAGCCTGTGGCACTACTGAGGTGTTGTGGAAGACCAGGATGCTTCAATAGCGGCCTTCAGCTCTTCTGCATTGGTCAGTCTCATGTTTCTCATCTTTCTCTTCGCAATGCCCCATAGATTCTGTACGGACCAAGCACAGTAATCCCACGGTCATTGAACCAGGCTTTGGTGCTTTTGGCAGTGTGGGCAGGTGCCAAGTCCTGCTGGAAAATTAAGTCAGCATCCCATAAAGCTTGTCTGCGGAAGGAAGCATGAAGTGCTCCAAAATCTCCTGGTAGATGGCTGTGTTGACCCTGGACTTAATGAAGCACAGTGGACCAACACTAGCAGATGACATGGCTCCCCAAATAAACACAGATTGTGGAAACTTCACACTGGACTTCAAGCATCTTGCAGTATGTGCCTCTCCATTCTTCCTCCAGACTTTGGGTCCTTGGTTTCCAAATGAGATGCAAAAGTTGCTCTCATCAGAAAAGAGGACTTTGGACCACTGAGCAACAGACCAGGTCTGTTTTTCTTTAGCCCAGGTAAGATGCTTCTGACGTTGTTTGTTGTTCAAGAGCGGCTTGACAAGAGGAATACGACATCTAAAGCCCATGTCCAGGATCCATCTGTGTGTTGTGGCTCTTGATTCACTGACTCCAGCCTCAGTCCACTCCTTGTGAAAGTCCCCAACACTTATGAATGGCCTTTTCCTGACAATCCTCTCCAGGCTGTGGTCATCCCTGCTGCTTGTGAACCTTTTTCTTCCACACTTTTCCCTTCCACATAACTATCTCTTAATGTGCTTTGATACAGCACTTTGGCAACATTGAACTTCCTTCGCAATTTCCTTTTGAGGCTTTCCCTCCTTATGAAGGGTGTCAATGATGGTTTTCTGCACAACTGTCAGGTCAGCAGTCTTCCCCATGATTGTGATTCCTACTGCACCAGACTGAGAGACCATTTAAAGGCTCAGAAACCCTTTGCAGGTGTTATGGCTTACTTAGCTGATTAGAGTGGGACACTGTGAGCCTAGAATATTGCACCTTTTCACAATGTTCTAATTTACTAAGATTGTGGATTTGGGGTTTCCATGAGCTGTAAGCCATAATCATCGCACTTATGACAAATCACGGCTTGAACTACCTTGCTTTGCATGTAATGCGTCTATCTCATATATAGTTTCCCCTTTTACGTTGCATTACTGAAATAAATGAACTTTTGCACGATATTTACATTTTTCGAGTATCACCTGTATACATCCCAATATTTCAAATGGACAAAGAGGACACTTTAATTTTAGGGTTGTGAGTGGGGGTGTGGCCAGGAGCGAAGTGTTTTGAGAAATTTTAGGTGACAATAGCAATTTATGCAGCTATAATGTAATTTATAGCAAGAACAATGTATCTTATTTACACAGACTTGTTTCTAAACATATTTATTGTAGTTTAAAGACACATTACTGTGAGTGTTATTGCTGTGGCTCTCTGATATACACTCAGACAGACCAACAATATGGAGCTCCTAGAAAAGAGGAACATTATCAGGGTTGAAAGTATCATTCAAAGTAAATTTCAAATTTAAGGTCAAAGTAGCCGAGCAGTAAGCATGACTAAATGAGAGATTTTTTCCAGTTCATCTATATTGGCCTTAAATTTGAATTCACTTTGAATTATCAATTTAGTTAATAACCCTGTATGAAAGAAAATGTTAATAGAATGATTTGGGCCCAAAATATGGATTGTCCCTCCTATGCTTCTAGTTCAGCTATTTTGGTCTTAGCTATGAAATTCACTTTCAATTTCTGGCAATTCACACTATCGTGTGTGAGACAGGTATGTATACACGAGCAGAACTCTTTGGCACAGACATAGAGCGCTATTCAATAAAGCTAAAAATGTCAGAAATTCAATATTAATTGTACATTTACAGCCAAAATACAAGTATAGCTGACTCGACTATTTTGGCCTTAAATGTAAAATTCACACTGAATCCCTGAAAATTCTCACTTTTTTGTAAATAACCGTGCTTCTGTAAGAGGAGAATTGATTAGTATGTTTTTACAGAGTTTAACCCTCGCAGTGCTTGGCTTCTTTGCACTTACAGGACGCACCCTGTAAGCATGCAGCCTTCAATGCGTTTTTACATTTTTTTTAATTCTTTTAATTCTTTATTTTAGTATTGACAGTAAAAGGCACAATACATAGTTAGCACCGTAGTATTATTTACAGTATATCCGATTTTAGTTAATGCAAGATGAAAGGTCTTCTCTACCAACTTTCCAAGGAGACTAAAAGTATAAAAAGAGACAAGCCAAGAGTGAAGATGAGAATGAAAATCAAAAAAGGAGAGACTAAATAATTTAAAGAAATTAAAGAACAGAATGCCGCGTGGGTGGATGATGCCTAGGTTTAACCCCTTAGACAGAATCATTTGTGAGATAGATCTGCAATGTATAAAAAATTTAAAGTTTAATAAGGAATTTAGGATAACAAAATCCTGAATTTGGGAATTGTTATTTAAGGTTTACGTTGTCTTTACATAGATCACAGGAGATCGTAGAGTACTGTGTCTATTTCTTAACATATCTGTTAAAAGGCATTAATAATTTAAAGATTGTTTGAAGCAATTCTACAAAAGTGGTACTTGGGCTAAATAAAACACTATCTAGAAAGATTTCATATGTTTACCTGGGAGGAGATGATAGATATTGAGCATGTAAAAAAACACTAAATGTATTAAGGGAATACTTAACATTCAAGGGGAATGCATTTTTAAGGAATTATGAGTACTTGAGGTATTTTTGGTGTTAACTAAAAGGTCTGTGTTTTCATCCCAACCTCCTCACTACCCGAAAGTTTCTGTCTGTCGTTATTTCAGCAAAGCTTTATGAATATTTCAGGCATTTTTAACGCCTTAGGGACCACTGATGGATGGTTCCTTTTTGGGAGGCAGGCCTTTAGAAAAATGGCGTGATCCACTCATTTATGGGTAGCAGGTCCGTGCACAGCTGCTGATTCTTGGCGAGTAGTATATTTAAACTTGTGCAAGGTCTTGTGATGACAGCATTACATATCATTGTTCACTTTTTATTTTTAATATGTTTATTACATTTAATGAAACTTATTGATATTTTTCTTTATTGATGTGTATTGATTTATTTTTGAGAGAGAAGGTCACTTTGTATTTATCTGACTGAACAGCCATGTTGGTTCAGACTGTACCGATTTCTGAACAACTGCTGCTGAACTTAATTTTCCTGCTGCTGCAATTTCACATAGAACAATCGCAGCAGTAGGCAAGTTAGGTTGAGCAACAGTTAGTCAGAAAACAGTAGATTTTCACCCAACATGGCTGCTCAGCCAGATAAAAAGTGCATTTTTGTTTTTACAAAAGATCAATATACATCATTTTAAAAATATATAATTGTCTCATTAAATGTAATGAAGTTTAAAGAAATGAGCAGTGAAAATCTGTTGACAGTTGTCCTTGAAATTAAAGGGACACTACAAGCACAATATACTCTACAGCATGCTATAGTGGTTATTATACTAGGAGTGCCCTAGTGCCCTCCCTACATGTAAATAGTGAAACTGTTTGCTAAAGGTTTGACAAATTTAGTGGGGTCTAGGGTTGTGCAGGGCAATCAGCTGATGCAGTAGCTTTCAGCTCTAAATGAAGAAACTGACTAACACCCGGGAGAACCCACGTAAGCTGTATAGCTGTTTGCAAATGGTTTGGCAACTTAAACTGTTGGGGTGCCATAGCCACTACAGCATTGTGGTTATGGTGCTATGAACATTCCTTTAATGGAATTGTTTTCCCCTGCCATTTGCTAAGTGTTGGATCCATATATCTACCACACTTTCAATAAGAAAAAATATCTTTCATTACATTAATATGTTTATTTTTGGTGAAATTGACTGAAAATGAGTTTTACAGTTGTGTGACGCACTAATAATGATTACCAGGAACATCCAGGCTAAATTGCCTCTCTCTGCTGAGTTAATTTTCCTCTTCCCTACCTGTCCCAAGCCCTTCAATCAAATTCTCACTTCCCTCCTTTTAATATTAAAAAAAAAACGGTCATGTACCTTAGAAATATCAGTAAGCCACTCCACAAGGAAACATGGACAGTAAATTATAAAACAACCATAGATCCTAGATTCCACAAAAGAATACTGGTATTTGGAATGAACTATGACATTAAGTGATTGTGTGGGTGGTTCAGGCAAGACATTACCAATATCGTTTCCACCTTTTATGGTGCCCTACATTAGAGTTGGACAGTGGACCAATCTGTTGGGATTGCTGAATACCTACAGCACTCTTCCACAAAAGGACTTTACCATGGATAGGGGAGGTTGTCCTGGAGGGATGAAAAGAGGCAATATCTGTGGAGGATGAGGTTGCTGCCCTGAAAACATTTGAAATTTCTAAATAGCCAAGACTAGATTGTTTGTTGGTGAACTCTTACAAGGAACTCTAGGGTGTTATGGCATCTAGACTAGTGTCTTTGTTCACCGCATTTATGACAGGGTGTCCAGCCCCATCTTCAGACATGCTGTGAGTCTGGACAGTTATGATGTCTAAGATGGGCAAGGACCCCACCATAAGCTATAGCTCCTTTTCATTAATGAGTTTACCCAAGGCAGGGAGACCCACAGATTATGTTGCATCGATGATTGATTTGGTCCACATAAATGGCCAATGTATAGTTTTTGCCAACCTACATTTTTCCTATCACTGGAAATGAAAAAAGCCCATGACTTGGAATATTAATGGACTGGGATCTTAAGGAATAGAAGAACATTTTTTAACAGTATATGCAAGCTCTTGTGGCATTAGTTGAAGTAGAGTGGTGGCCTTCTGCCATTTTATAGTACAAAAATGGGATGAGGCAAGTATGTCTATTCCCACCATTATAAGATGACATCACCTATTATTGGGGGTAATAGATATTTTGGAAAATAAAATTAGCAATTTCCTTGATAGTTTCTAAAAAATTTCACTTTAGTGAATAACGAATGAAAAAAAAGGGTGAATTACTTATATGAAATTATTTTTATTTTTTTGTAATATGAAACATGTTTTGAATTTTAGACTGAATCACAACTTCAACAAGATACACTTCCACATTAAAATATATATATATATATCCTATTCTTAGTTAGATGTGTTTTTAGTTTAGATTATGTAAAAAAAAACAACAAAAAAAACAACAAAGTTGCAGAAAGCTCTTAAATGTACCGTTTTGTAGAGAAGTAATGCAGACCCATGGTGCTGGTCCAGCAATTGCCACAATCCATGAATCAGTGCTTCCCTGTGAGAAGCATCAGCTACGTTCGGATCATTTGAGGCTTGCACAAACTGAGCCCCAATTACTCGAACAGATGTGGAGGTGTCAGAGAAGATTGAGCCAGCATTATTCATTTATGATGGGAATGCCAGACATTATCCCACTATTGGAGGAAGATATATTAAGAACAGATTCAAATATTTAATTTGACACACCACTATAACCAGAGCACATGGATATCCACTTCACCAAAGATAGAGAAGTGTAAGAAATCGCCCAAATTAACACTCCAAGCACCATAACCACTACATACCATAATAATAATAATAATAATATATAAAGAAAAATTTATTTTGTTTTTTATGTGCAGATTTCACAAGAAATTGACACTTTTATAATTTAACTTTGTTACACCACCTTCACTGTCAGACAATTGGACGTTACATCCTGGTTATGTAACTTAGTGAAGCTAAACTCCTGAGGCAGTAATTGCCCAGAGCACCTGCCTTGCAAAAGACTTCTCATTGAGCTGCATTGGGAAGTCTGTGATTGTACAGCTACAGAAAGTATATATCACTTTTTAGTAGATATATTGCCAATGAAAACATGCATTTACTTAAATATTTATTCATTACTAGTATATCTAAACATAGCTAGCAAAAGCTGCAGATCTCTTGTCTGCAACCTTTACAAGCCCTCCCTATCTAACCCCACCCAGACTTTCTGTGTCTGTCCAATCACAGACTTCCCAATGTAGCTCAATGAGAAGTCTTTGCAAGGCAGGTGGTCTAGGCAATTACTGCCTTTTTTGAGTTTAGCTTCACTGAGCTGCATAACCAGGAAGTAACAGGAACAGTTGCCTGAGTGACAGCGAAGGGGGCGTAACAAGGTTAAATTATAAAAGTGTAAATTTCTTGTGAAATCTGCATTTTTTTCTTTAAAAAAAAAAAAAGAGGTCACACTTCACACATAAAGTACTTCAGCAAGAAAAAAAAGATCCTGATGTATCCATTTGGTGAGAATTGCAACTATTTAAGTCCTTCTTTAGGTGCAACTTTTTTTTGGAGGGTGAGGCAAGTTTTGATGTTCTACCCTATATGATTTGTTAGTTATAGAGGCTGGATTTCTGTTTGTTTATAAATTGTGTAGAAGACTAGGTGCCGTCCTCAAAATTAATACCTATTTCCTTTTGGTAATAAAAAAAAATAAAAAGAAAGAAATAAGTGCATTTGGAAAATACCTTGTACTTCTGTAAAATAAGAAATAGTTATTTTTAAAATTTAGTGGTTCTGCTCAACTGTGTAATTAAAAATATCTGCAAAGCTGCTGAACAATTTAAAAAAAAAATGTTAACACAACATAGCCTCGGTTCCTTATGCTCTAGTGATTAATTAATTTTTTCTTTCAGGTGACAGATTTGCTTTCATTATTAAATTTCTTCACACTGCAAACATACCCACCTCTGAGACGACAAAGTGAATTTCAGAAATTCTGTCACCTGAAAGAAAAACAGCAATAAGGTGAGCTGCATATATGCGCATGGGGAAATACGCGTCTGTGTAATTTAAGGAGGTATGTTAAAGGGTCACTCCAGACCCCTAAACAACTTTAGCTTGCTGAAAATTTTTATGTGTGCAGAGTACAAAAAATAGGTAGTGGACATTGCAAACATTACATAATCTATATAAAAAATCTATGTGTATAAAAGCACACTACGTAAGGTATATACAATTGTGTATCAGACACCATTTATATAAATGTGCTGAGTGGTAGAGAAATATAAAATAACTATACCATAAACAGGTTATAAGGTATCACTGCAATAGGAAGAGAAACAAACTCTCATAGGGCAACCCAGTAATGAACCATAATAAAATAGAAAAAATAAAATAGATCTAATAAGTATCACACTCACATTTTATTGAGCCTGTTAATAGTAACTGGCTTGGGTAATATAGCCTTGGTGTGACACAGTCCTTTCACTGGATAGGATGAGTATCTTGATCTCCAATAGACACATAAAACAGGAGAAAGGCAAGCCCAGTTAAAATAGTGCAGATAAAATTTATTATAACACACATAAAAACCTTGCATCAAGGTAATTGGAATGCCCCAGTCCAACATATAGAGGACAACGTGTTTCACTGCTCCCCTTGCGTCTTCCTCAGGTGCATAAACTCTCCTATGTCCAATCAATCTTTTAAATCCATTTTGGCGCTGAAAATGTGGTTTCTGACTACGCCCACCTGTATACAATGTTTTCCTTATGGAAGGGGCGTACTCCTCTGGTCTTCGCGAGCGTCATAATGACAGCCACATGGACGCTACACGTCACTTCCGGTTCCCCCGGATGCGTTCCAGAGGCCATCTTGAAAAATGCTTATGCGTTCCAAGAGCATCGAGAACCTCCTCCATGTTCCCATTTTTCACCTCTCCTTCCTCGGATTCAGTTTAAAAGACACCATTTTCATTGTGGGAAATAGGTCCACAGTAATATAAGAATCCAATAGCCATATTATACAATCATAAAATGGGCTCATATCAAAAAAAATAAACAATCAGACAATGGGCACATTTCTTTTATATGCGATTTTAATTCTCAAAGCCATGTTTAAAAAAAAAAAAAAAAAAATATTGAATAAGCATTGGCATCTTTTAAAACAAGACGAGGATTTGAAAACTTTTATTGGGGAGAAACCTAAAGTTGTATATAGGGGAGCTAAAAACCTGAAACATATTTTAACGAGATGTTATCTAATAAGAGATGAGGATCAAGATAGGGATCTCTTCGGCAAGGAATTAAAAGTTTTATTTAATTGTGGTCAGTGTAGGGGTTGTAAAAATACGAAGGTGAAGAATAGGAAAACAGAAAAATTCATCTCGAATGTGACAAAGAAAGAATTTAAAATAAAAGATTTTATCACATGTAATACAAATAATGTGATATACCTCCTGACGTGTAACTGTGGTCTCCAATACATTGGAAGAACCACAAGGCCTTTGAAAGTTAGAATAAGCGAACACTTAAGAAATATCCAAAAAGGGGTCCTGAATCATTCAGTTTCTGCCCACTTTTATGAATGCCACAAGTGTGATTTTAAGAATTTACATTTTATAGACATACAAAATGTGGGGAAACCTTGGAGATGGGGGTGACTTTTTAAAAATGATTAATAAAACAGAAATTAATTGGATTTTCGATATGGAAACCCTCTCCCCAAAGGGTCTTAACATTGATTTTTATTTTTATGACTGTGCAGCAGGCACTATTACCCTGCAGAGAGTGCTTCAGCAGCGCTGTATGCAAGGTCCTGCAAGTTGGTGGCCGGGCATTTTAGTGAACTGGCCTACTCCTTATCCAGATACACCCTCCCTTTGCCCATTAAGGAAGTCGCCAGTGAAGCAAGTCACGTCACTGCAGTTCCGCACTAGCAAAGTGTTCCGTTCATCACATTGGTTGAACGGAAATGTTGCAGTAGTTGAGAGAAGGCATACCTTGCTCGCTGTCAATTTAAATGTGCACTCCAGGCACCAAAACAACTTCATCTAAATAAACGTTCTCAGGCGGGATCCGAATTCTGAGATCTAAGTTGCATGAAACATAAAATGCCGTCTAGTGGGGGACGGGGGCGCTGATAAGCTAAGAGCAGTCAGCTGATGCTCTCAGCCAGTTAATTACTCCCCATTTCTAAAACTGGCTTGAAAAGAGACAAGCCAAGAATGGTTTAAACCCGGAAGGTAAGAGTCTGATAGGGGCCTCCTGGCACTATAACAACTTAATTTAGATGAAGTTGTTATAGTGCCTAAACTGTTCCTTAAATGATAGTCTTATTTATTGTTTTGCTTTGTACACGGAGCTTGACCAATCCACACACATACACACTGTTGCAGCTCTGTCTCTCTCCAAGTGCCATTGAGAGTAATGGGGTTTTGACCGCTGTGCACCATATTAATATTTGCACTGGCACAAGATGAATATTAGCTCTCTGTTGCTCTGAGAAAAGGGACAAGCATATAGTGGCAGTGATTACTGCAAATTGCTGCAATTATACTCATTAATCAACTGTGTGCTGAGAGACAAGGGCAGTGGACCTTCTTGCACCAAGTTGTTATGGTGTCTGGAGCGTCCCTTTAATGAAAAATTAAGGACCCCTCAAAACTGCAATTTATTTTCATCCATCATGTGACGAAACGGCAGCTTCAGAGACCAAAAATTGAATGCACAAAAAAAGGCTAAATCAGTCACTAGGTAATTGAATTAAAAAGATCTCATTTTGATAAATATCTTTTTTCAACTTATTCTCATTTATATTTTCTCAAAATAGTGCAGTCTTCTAAATATACATTTATGTGTGTCTAGAGCTTGTGTGTAAATCTTTAAGGCATGCCAAACCAATCTTCCTAAAGAGGTACACAATGACACACTGCATACAATTCCGGCTGCAAATCACAAAACACTTCAGATTGTGACAAATGTGAAAACGGGAATGCAACAAGCCCCTGATAATCCGTAAATCTGACAGGATTACTCTACGCTCTGCAAGGTCTGTGCAAGGAAAATCAGCCCCTGACTGCTCATCTCTATCCTACATCTAGTGTGCACCGGATATACTCATATGATTGCATTTTCGCACACTCTCCTGCACAGTGATGAGTACACTGTCCGATTACAGAGTCCTCCAAATGGCTACAGGCTATCACTAATGAATTAGTCATATTATACTCCGTATTACACATTAGAGAGATTACGCATAAAAACTAAAATATTGCTCTGTAGAGACTCCTTATCAGATTAATCAATACTCGTACCTGGAGACATTGGTGGGTCAGGTATCCAGAGCCTTCCTCCCCAGGTCAACGTAAGTGGGGGATAATCATGATTATATTAACATATAAGGGAGGGAGGGGTGAGAGGGAGTAAAGATGGGCAGGATCAGGTAGGCAGTGGGAGGGTCAAGACAAGGCTAGGTGGAGAACAAATTGGAGTAGAGTCTCCGGGTTTGCAAAATAAAGCAGCATCGTCAATTTTGATTATTTTTCTTCATGTTTTTGATTTATCTTTTTCAAAGACATAGGGAAGAATAGTAAGTGTTCTGTGCTAAAATAAAGTTACCTAATGTACTAAGATTAGGGCAATCGCCATAGAAACCAGCAGGCCTATGCTATTGGTGACTGTTCTCCTCACTTTTCGCACCATTTTTTACAACAGAAAACGTAAATTAATATCTCCCGAACTAATACGTATTAAACACGTATAAAGGCCACATTGGGATGTTAATCAATAAATTAGACAAAATAACCCCTAGGTATAGGTTATTCACTAAAGGCAGAATTGTCAGGAATTCAAATGGAATTTCAAATTCAAGGCCACTGTAGCCATTGCTGGCCAGGATAATTTTCCCAACAGGGATATTTTGGTCATCAGTTTAAGATTCAGTTTGAATTTCTGACAAATTTCACTTAAGTGAATATAACCCTGTCAGTCTTTAATTCTTCTCCTATTTTTTGGCAAAATATGGAACCGAAAATGCTGTATAAAAAATGTGAATGGCATCTCAATAGGGATAAGAAGATCTATGGAGGAGCCTGTGGTATGGAAGGGATGATAAGAGTTTTTATAGTATCCCTTTTCCAGAAGTGTTTATGATCGGAGCTACAATATTAGCATAGGAGCCGAAATTCCTTTTGTTACATGCACACACGTGTAAAAATAGATAAATACTAATGGTCCAAAAACATATATGCATGGAATACAATTAAAATGGAAAAATAATGGACATAACCATTAATGTTCAGTTAAAGCAAAAATCTGTACTATGCAAATGAAGCCTGCAAAGAGTCTGTGTGATCACAGCTGTCTCTCCGTCCACCCCCTTCAGACTGTGTTCCAAGATCAGGGTCATGGAACCCTGAAGGAGAAATGGTTTTGAGAACCAGTTCTGGAACAAAGGGAAAGGTAATTTTTTACAATTAAAATGGAAAATTAGTCTATATAAACATGAGAAATGGTGGGGGGATATATTAGTTACGGTGTATTAAATCATGTTATTTTTGTCCTCAGAACAGGGGTGCCACGTAAGAGGAGGTGAGAACTGTACCCCCCACAATTATTCCAGGATAAAATCTTATTCTTGAGTATTTGTCCTAGAGTATACGGTTGACAGGTTGCTCCACTGCCTAAGTACAAAATAAAATCACTGTTTAGTAGATACACTACCAATGAAAACATGTATGCATTTAATGATGCATTTTTAAATTGGGGGTATATTTAACAACAGCTTGTAAAACCAACATTTCTATTATGCTGCCTTTTCAAGCCCTCCCCTTTTAATCCTGCCCAGATTTTCTGTGGCTGTCCAATCACAGACTTCCCAATGCAGCTCAATGAAAAGTATTTGCAAGGCAGGTGCTCCGTGCAAATGCTGCCTCTTGAGTTCAGTGCAACTAAGTTAACCAAACCAGGAAGTAACCTGGGGGTGCAACAAGGTTGATTTGTAAAAAATGTTTTTGTAAAATGAAAAAAAGAGGATACACTGTACACACATAAAGCGCTTCAGCAAGCTAAAGTGCTTTAGGAAGCAGGAGTGTTTCTTTAAAGCAATCTCTTCAAACCTCAGAGGCTTTCATTAACATGGTACCCAAGATGTCTGTTCGGCTTTCTTCATAAATCAGGCAAACAACAATCCTGTATCTCATTCACAGGCTCACCTTTGATAGATATCCTGAAAGGTAGGATCTACCAAGAAAGAAATTGAGAAATTACCAGATACCCCTGCTAGGGGACATGCGTAAACATAGCAGCTTCAACTGGAAAGCTGCTTAAAGGGACTCTCCAGTGCCAGGAAGCCACATCTGTTTTCCTGGCACTGCAGGACCCTCTAGTGCCCCTCTCCCTCCCACCCCCATCCCAAGTTGCTGAGCCTATGCTCCACCCCTGCCGATGTCAGCCGCCGGGGGAGACCTATTGTGCCTAATGTGCATGCGCGCCAATGCCGCGCACGCACATTAGACCTCCCCATAGGAAAGCATTGAATAATGCTTTCAATGCTTTCCTATGGGGATTTTGGCGACGCTGGAGGTCCTACATAGCGTGAGGACGTACAGCGACGTTATAACACACTTTTCATGTTCTATGAACATGTTAGTGTCCTCTAGTGGCTGTCTAGCAGACAGCCACTAGAGGAGGACTTAACCTTGCAAGGTAAATATTGCAGTTTATGAAAACTGCAATAATTACACTTGCAGGGTTAAGGGTAGTGGGAGTTGGCACCCAGACCACTCCAATGGGCAGAAGTGGTCTGGGTGCCTGGAGTGTCCCTTTAATAAACCTGGGGGAGGGGGTTGGAGGGTTCAATTGATTTGGATTTTAAAAACCAATATATACCTCTATCTATGTTAATATAGGGACACTGCATACTTCTTTTTAACATTTTTTTTTGTAGTGCATTGCCAGTATCGCAGATCAACAAAGGCATGGCATTGTGTGGCACTAAAGAGTGCCAAAGAGAGCATGCAGTACATTTCGAGGTTTCTGTACAATTTTTAAACTATAGATTGGCTAAACATGAAGAAACATTGCTTAATAGTGAGAATTGTAGTGATGTAATGTCATGCTAATACATAGTGGTCGTCTTAGATGCAAGCAACAGCACATATGTACACAGTGCCAATAGCCCAGAGTATACTAATAGGAGAACTGTGCCATTAGAATAATACATGATAAGATAGTAGGGAAATAGTCGGTTAATTAATAATAAGATAATAATAAGGAATGTTATGCAGCAGTTTACTGTGCTGTTAGAGCAAGGTTAAACTAAAGCAATAAAAATAAAATAAGGTAGAAGACAAATCAGATACAATCTCGTGAATATCGTAACATGTGAGATAATGCCCCCAGGGAGACACTCAGAAGCCAGCATGGCAGAGCTGTAAGCAGCACCAGTCCGAGACTCCATCAGCCGATGCTTTCGCTCAAGAAACAAAGGCCTCTAGAGGGTACAAAGAGGAGAGCGTAGCTGTAGCCACCATCATTCCTTATTGAGGGAAATGGTCAATTTTGATCAGCAGTGCAGCGCCACAATCCACCACGTTCCAAGCCCACACTGCTACAGGAACCATCGCCTTAAACCCACTGATCTGGATGACGGGCAGGGATAACACCCTTCTGGGTTCCCAGTCCAGAGGGAGAGCAGCAGCCTGAAACACTGATTGCAGTTGGGGTCATCAGTAATGATTACGCTGCTTGGAGAAGTGTCCAGAAATGGGGTCAATCAGAACAGAGAAAGGACGGCAACACTAAACCTCTGGGATCGTGATGCTGGAACAAGAGGCTTCAGGTTAGTGAGACTATAGCTGCAGCCAAAGCAATCAAGCATTTCATTTATCGCAATGATAAATGATATAACTATGGCCTTGGGAGCTGTTAGAGTGAGCCTGTTATGATTGATTCGCATTAGAGTGCATCTTTTACACAACATTGTACAAACCATATTGATATGTATACAAGATTGTGTTTTTTTAAATCTAGTTTATATATATCCATGTCATCAACATGGTGGAAAAAAACTACAAGTGTTTCCTTTGGCACTGCATACTTTAGGTATACCCTACATGGTACACGCAAGGCAGGTTCATTTTAAAGGGATACTGTAGTGCCAGGAATACAAAGCTGTATTCCTGGCACTATCGCTCCCCCTGCCTTCCTCCTCATCGCGCACTCCCCCCACCACTAAATAAAGGGTTAAAAACCCTTTATTTACTTACCTTATCCCAGCACCGCTCCCTCCAACATCCTGCGAAGAATGGGCTCTAATGCGCATGCACGTCAAATGCCACACGCGCATAAGACCTCCCCATAGGAAAGCATTGAATCGGTGCCTTTCTATGGGGAAAAATCTGCCGCTGAGGGTCCTCATGCAAAGCGTGAGGACGTCCAGCATCAGATACCAGACCAAAGGTCCGTTTCAATTTAGGAAATCCTCTAGTGGCTGCTGAGGGCAGACTTAGAGCTGCAGTGTAAACATTGCAGTTTCTATGGAACTGCAATGTTTTACATTGTAGCACTATGAGCAGTAGGGACAGTGCACCCAGACCACTTCAATGAGCTGAAGTGGTCTTGGTGCCTACAGTGTCCCTTTAAGAGCATTTCATTCCATCTATATATCGCCCTAGGAGAAATGTATATATTTTAATGTAAAGCTCTTTTAAATTCTGGCCCTCCCATCTGTCAATCCGTATTATTCAGCAGTAAATCATTTTTTTTAATGGCACGGAGGGTCTATTGCAGTGGAATGAGTCACAGGGAGAACAAGACCTACTGATGAATGTATTGACCAAAGCAGAGATATTCTTCAGGTACAGTGAGGGAAAAAAGTATTTGATCCCCTGCTGATTTTGAACGTTTGACCCACTGACAAAGAAATGATAAGTCTATAATTTTAATGGTAGATGTATTTTAACAGTGAGAGACAGAATAACAAAAAAACGAATCCAGAAAAACGTATGTCAAAAAAGTTATAAATTGATTTGCATGTCAGTGAAATAAGTATTTGACCCCTTTGACTTAGTACTTGGTGGCAAAACCCTTGTTGGCAGACATTTCTTGTAGTTGGCCACCAGGTTTGCACACATCTCAGGAGGGATTTTGTCCCAATCCTCTTTACAGATCCTCTCAAAGTCATTAAAGGTTCGAGGCTGATGAACCAGCTCCTTCCACAGATTTTCTATGGGATTAAGGTCTGGAGACTGGCTAGGCCACTCTAAGACCATAATATGCTTCTTCTTGAGCCACTCCTTTGTTGCCTTGGCTGTGTGTTTTGGGTCATTGTCATGCTGGAATACTCATCTACGACCCATTTTAAATGCCTAGGCTTTGAAGATACAAGATTTGACGGTTCATGGCCCTGTCCATCATCCCTTTGATGCGGTGCAGTTGTCCTGTCCTCTTAGCAGAAAACCACCCCAAAGCATAATGTTTCCACCTCCATGTTTGACGGTGGAAATAGTGTTCTTATGGTCATAGGCAGCATTCCTCCTCCTCCAAACAGGCAAGTTGAGTTAATACCAAAGAGCTCGATTTTGGCTTCATCTGACCACAACACTTTCACCCAGATCTCCTCTGAATCATTCAGATGTTAATTGGAAAAACCTTAGACGGTCCTGTACATGTGCTTTCTTAAGCAGGGGGACCTTGCAGGAGCTGCAGGATTACAGTCCTTCACGGCGTAGTGTGTTAACAATTGTTTTCTTGGTGACTATAGTCCCAGATGCCTTGAGATCATTAACAAGATCCTCCCGTGTAGTTCTGGGCTGATTCCTCACCGTTCTCGTGATCATTGAAACTCCACGAGGTGAGATCTTGCATCAGACCAAGGGAGACTGATAGTTATATTGTGAATAATTGCACCAACTGTTGTCACCTTCTCACCAAGCTGCTTGGCAAAGGTCTTGCAGCCCATTCCAGCTTTGTGTAGATCTACAATCTTGTCCCTGACATCCTTGAACAGCTCTTTGGTCTTGGCCATAATGGAGAGTTTGGGAATCTGATTGATTAATTGCTTCTGTGCACAGGTGTCTTTTATATAGGTAACGAGCTGAGATTAGGAACACTCCCTTTAAGAGAGTGCTCCTAATCTCAGCTCGTTACCTGTATAAAAGACACCTGGGAGCCAGAAATCTTGCTGATTGATAGGTGATCAAATACTTGTTTCATTTATTGACATGCAATACAATTTATAACTTTTTTGACATGTATTTTTCTGGATTTGTTTTTGTTATTCTTTCTCTCACTGTTAAAATACACCTACCATTAAAATTATAGACTGATAATTTCTTTGTCAGTGGACAAACGTTCAAAATCAGCAGGGGATCAAATACTTTTTTCCCTCACTGTAAGTATAAATGTAACTTTTATGATTTACCTGAAACAGAAATATTTGTTGATGATAACTTCATTTGTTGTAAAAAAATTGCGCTGATGCCGTTCATCACATACTATATGGACACTATACTCACCAAAACAAATTTAGCTTAAAGAAGCAGTTTTTGTGTATAGATCATGCCTCTGAAATCTCATTGCTCAGTTCTCTGACATTTAGCAGTTAAATCACTTTTGTTTCTGTCCATGCAGACCGAACCACACCGCCCCTGGCTGTGACTGCCACAGCCTGCATGAAAAAAAAATGGTTTAATTTTCAATCAAATCTTAAAGGAACACTATAGAGCCAGGAACACAAACATGTATTCCTAACCTTATAGTGTTTAACCCACAATTTAGGTGGCTTTCTTCCTTTAACCCCCCTTTAAAAGTTTAAAACTCACCTTATTTCCAGCGCTGGCTCCGCTCCCTTTGTGACATCATCAAAATAGGCAATTTTTAGCCAATCCAATGGATTGGCTAAAATCGTCATGGGGCAGGGCCAAATGCTGTTTTGGCCAATCAGGACAACCTCATAGAGGTCAATGCATCTCTATGAGGAAAATTCAGCATCTCCATGCAGAGCGTGGGGACGTTAAATGTCAGTGCTGCTTTTTCAGTAGCAATGACCCAGAAAGCACCTCCAGTGGCAATCTAAGGAGTGGCCACTTGGAGGTGTACCTAGAGGCAATGTAAACACTGCCTTTATTCTGAAAAGGCAGTGTTAACATGAAAGAGCCTGAAGGGAACTATTATACTCACCAGAACAACTACATTAAGCTGTAGTTCTTCTGGTGACTAGTGTCCCTTTAACTTACTTTCCACGTTTTAATCTTCTGTTTTAATCACACACAGGAGGCTCGTGCTAGGCCTAGCAAAATAAACAGGGGAGGAGATAAGAAATTCTAAATTAAACAGACTGTGCAAAAAAAGAATAAACATAAACATCATATAAACATTAGATCTCCCTTTACAGAAAGTGTTTAGGAAGACTGAGCATGTTATATGCAGGGAGTTGTGGATAAACGATGTGCATAAACTAAGTGATTCAACTCACATATGGCAGCAATTTGAGCAATGAGACTGTAGAGGCATCATCTGTACACCAAATCTGCTTTATTAACCTAAAGTTGCTTTGGTGACTACAGTGTCACTTTAACCACAAAACATTTTATCGCAGATACTATCCCACAGTGCACATCATGTTTTGCATATTGCTGAATGACAAGACCTTGAACATGCTATCATTTCCTCCAGTTGACTGTTTTTAACCCTATTTACGTCTTGCAGCAAAAAATCACAGTTATGAAAATATTGTGTAAGTGATTTCTCGCTCAAATGATTTGAGTATGTAATGAGTAAAAGTTGAGTTTTACTTCCAAAAAATCAAGTACGTCATCGACTTTTTTACTTGTAAAATTCGAGCAAATGTTGAGTACCTCTCCCGCGCAATCTCCTACAGCAAACCAGTTCTCATGGCCCACCAACAGTCCAGGATTTATGTATTTCCCTGTTTTATTCCAATGGGGATACCAACAAAACCTGGACTGTTGGTGGGTCTTGAGGACTAATTTGGGAAACGCTGTCCTACAGCTTAGAGATGTGATAAAAGGCAAAGAGAGAGGACATACAGCTGAGCAGGAGCGTCCAAAGTGAAAAATAAAAAAGGAACCAGCACATGTGTTGGTCACTGATGTTATCATGGGTGCTATTATCCAGCAACTTCTTCAACAAAGGAAGTAGAGGACAGAGCAGATATACATGAACATACATACATATCCATCCACATTCATAACCTCCAGCCATACATCCACACACATCATCCTAGCTGTATATCCACACCGATTAGTGCTAGCCATCTATTTATTCCAGGCAACTTTCAACATCCTTCAGCCCAGCCATTCTACATACCTTCCAAAACGTCTGTCAAACATCCTGGCAGAATCCATCTTTTTCTTTACTGCTGTCGCCACTATTGCAACTTGCGGCTTCAATTCCTAGCTTTATTCATACTCTAGTGAACCTCTGATGGACGTATTAAAATTGCCTCCGACATGCATAGTAATTCTGAGCAGTAACCAAGTCAACAACAGGGACAGAACATGCAAGTAACTCGTGGGTAATGTGCAAGCAAAAATGAGTGTAAAATTTCAAGTTATTTTCAAGGAGTTTGCTACAGGATCATGTAAATACCGAGTAATCTACTTTTCTACCATGTGAAGAACAGGATGTAAATGGAGCTGAATGTATATCATATTATTAAAAAAAAATATGATGCATACTGTCTATATATTGCATCAAACGCACTCTGGATATATTTGTCTGAAGCTCTTAGATTGTAAGCTTATGTGAGTAGGGTCCTCTTAATCTCTTGTATGTGTTTACAGATTTGTCAAATATTTGCTGATTTTTATCCCACAGGTAAATTCGTAAAGGAACACAGAATATATTGTTGCTATATAAATAAGAATAATAATGATAATGAGATGATGTGGCTTTAACGTTATCTCAAAAATAGTGGTTTTTAGTGAATCTTGAATTTAGATTGTTTAGTAAAAATAACAATATTGCGCAGTTTGTCTTTCATGGACTTGGTTTTCCACTACCTTTTGTTATTAACCCTCTAACTTATGTATTGATAGTTATGCCCTTCTCATAAAAATTATTCTCCTCTTTATCCCCTAAGGAGTTATGCAAAAGACCATTACTAATTCCATGAGGATCTCATCTCGTGGTATTTAAAGGGAAACTCTAGACACTATAACTACTTCATCTCATTGTAGTGGTTATAGTAACCGAAGTTCCCTGGTGCCATCCCTCAATTCAAAGTTAAACTGTTTCATGCTTTGGTATTAGCCTCAGCAGTGTTTGGCTGATAGGCTGAGCGTGGTCATCAGACACTATCAGAGCTGCCCATTGCTGGTCTGAATTGATATGTCTATGGCAGAGTGTAACCTCCACCCAGGAATTCTCATTCAATGTTAAAGGGACACTGTAGGCACCCAGACCACTTCAGCTCATTGAATCGGTTTTGGTGCAATTTCCCATGTCCCTTAACCCTACAGTGGTAATTACTGCAGTTTCTGAGAAACTGCAATAATTACCTCTCCAGGTTACCTCTACCTCTACCTCTAGCATCACTGGATTCCCTGTAGGAAAGCATTGATAATTGGTTTCCTATGGGGAAATCCTAATGCGAGCGCGACCTATGCTGACATGCACATTAGGCTTCCCCCGTCGGCGGTGGAGAAGCGTGGGCGGAGACTGATTCAGCGCCGAGGTACACTGGTGCTAGATTCAGGTAAGTGACTAAAGGGGTTTTAACCCCTTCAGCGCCGTGGGAGGGGGGCGTGAGGGAGGGAATGCCCTGTAGGAACCTATAGTGCCAGGAAAACAACAGCACTATAGAATTCCTTTAAACTGTTTAAAAACGTTTCCACGCATGGAGATGACATTATAGTGCTTAGAATGTCTAATTCTCCTGAATTAAGCTACATGTCCTATCAAACATCACCATTGGAATATATGTATATTTCCTCGGAACAGAAAACATTTTTGAATGACATTGTTAACTAGCCCCCCCATCCCGAATGCCCTGAAACATCAGTTTTGGCAGTTGTTATGGAAACTTCAACCACACAATATCACATCGGGTGCTTGATTGAGCAAGTAATTTATAAGGCCATAATGAGGTCAATCATTGATGTTCTGTGAGCTGAAACCTTTTGCATGCCCGTGTATTCATTACTACATGCAGTTTTTTTCCCAGGTGGGAATATCTAGGGATGTGACGGGTTAAATAGGCCATGAACAAAAAAATCGGTGTCAACATATGATTAATTTAATTATAGATTATTAGTTACCACCCCACAGATCAGCAAACAGCTGTATAATGAAAGTCGTGGTGTTTCACTCTGACTGTTGGAAAGGCCATAAAATTGCTGTAAAGAATCAAATTTGGTTTAAATCCTGTCGGAGTTTCATGGTTCTCCTAATTAAATGGGTTATCAGAAAACTAGTAATGAAGAAAGGCTGTTCTTTTAATTAGGGGATCAGAAGAGTAGACAAACAAATTGGCTTTTATCTGCCATTAAAATCTCAGTTTTTGTGTTCTTAATAATCTATAATATGTTATTGAGATTTAGCCATTGTATCCCTCTTGATTTCTTTAATACTGAAAGCTTTTTGCTGACGGCTCATATTCGGTAAATACACAGAGTACTCCTACCCCCTGATGGGAGCTCCTCGGATACACAATGCAATCAACAAAGTCTACTTGCCTAATCTGCTGCTCACTGTAGCAACAGCTGTAATTTGCTGTTGGTTATATTGGAGTGGGACTAACATCACCATGGGACAGGAGATCTTATGCTCCGAATTCTTTTTTTTACATGCACATCACACAGAAACATACACTAATCAGCTACAACATTAAAACCACCTGCTTTATATTGTGCATGTTCCTCGCATGCTGCCGGAACAGCACTGATGCATTGAGCCATGGACTCCACAAGACTTCTAAACGTGTCCTGTGGTATCTGGCACTAAGACATCAGCAGCAGATCCTTTAAGTCCTGTAAATTGCGAAGCGGAGCCTCCATGGATGGGATTTGTTCTTCCAGCATATCCCACAAATGCTCAATCAAATTTATATCTTGGGAACCTGAAGGCCAAGGCAACATCTTGAACACTTTGTCATGTTCCTAAAACAATTAGTTTTTGCAGTGTGGCATGGTGAATTATCCTGCTGAAAGAGGCCACTGCTATCAGGGAACACCACTGCCATGGAGGGGTGTACGTAATTTGCAACAATCTCTTGGTACGTACATGTCAAAGTAACATCCACATGAATGCCAGGGTCCCAGGTTTCCCAGTAGAGCATTGCCCAGAGCATAACATGGCCTCCACTGACCTGCCAGTGCAAGCATGTCAAACTCAAAGTCTGGCATGGGCCACATAAACAAAGTTTAAGTTTATGTGGGCCGCAAAAAAAAAAATACCTTAAATTTTAATAGAAATGTAAGTTTATTTGAAAAAGTACAGTATAAAAAAAAAAACAGCGTCCACCTCTACTAAATCTCAGCCCCCTCTACTAAACCACAGCACCCACCTCTACCACCCTTTGCCAAATCTGATCTGACACTGACACACACACATACTCACTGACAGACACACAGACACACACACAGATACTCACTGACAGACACAGACAGACACACACACACATACTGACAGACAGAGACACACACACATACTCACTGACAGACACACACAGACACACACACACACATACTCACTGACAGACAGACACACATACTCACTGACAGACACACACACATACTCACTGACAGACAGACACAGACAGACACACATACTCACTGACATACACACACACACATACTCACTGACAGACAGAGACACACACATACTCACTGACAGACACACACATACTCACCGACAGACAGACACCACACACTAAAAGTCAGGATTTTAGAACATATTAATAATATAAAAAAGAAATCAACCAAACACATAGTACCCATTCTCTGCAACATGTGTACCAAAATCAATTGGAAAGATTGTTATTTTGTAGGATGGAAAAGGTAGAGAACTACTGGAGAGGGTGAAATATCATGAAAAGGTTAGCGCAACGAGAAACATACTGGATCAACATGTTAAAATCCCTCCAACCTAGAGGCCTAAATCAAGATATAGACCTATGGTGCTTTCTGGATTAGATTCCTCCTTTGTTCTCTTATTCTGATCCTTACTCTGTTACTCTCCTTCTTTGGGTCATGAATTATACAAATATGGGAAGCATCTTCCTAGATGCAAATTGTGGGAATTCTCGCACATTCCTATGTCAGGAACAATCCAATATGGGAGTAAAGAATATTTTTCTATATATATATTTTTTTATGTGTAGAATTTTTTTATATATTTTTATTTCTCCACATGTTTTAACTTTAGATTGATTTATTCATTATTCATTTTTTATTTCATTTTATTTTTATTTTTTATTTTAATTGCATATTGGAATTATCATAGGAGAATTTATATTCCAAATTCATATTCCAAATATTGATAAAGGCTCAAACTGCCTATCAAAATAAACCATAATAACATGTAAAGGAATTTCCTCAAATATTAATATCTTGGTCATTAAAATAAACTTTGCTAACTCCCACGGGGATTGTCCCAGATAGTTAAACATACTGTATTACATTTATGTTATATATGGGTCTATTTGTTTTATTGTATATATATATATATCTATATATATATATATATTTTCTTTTACTATGAAATGTAAGATCAGAAAATTCTAATGCATCCCCCTCTTTCACATACTCCCTCCCATTTAATCTACATGTCCATCTCCCCAAACGGACTTTCGTTGAAAAGAAACGCTGAAACAAGACGCATAAATTAACTCATATGTTGCCGTTTAAGCCGGGGGAACGCCAATATCCAAGTGGAACGCATAGATGGAACGCATGACGTCATTCCCCATAGAACATGATGACGCGAACCAACCAGGAAGCAACGAGGAGAAAATCCCGATCAGCTGAACCACACAGATAAAGGCAATCGAAAGAAGACATGAATTGATTGTGGAGTGTAAATAAGTTGGAGGGGAGGTTGGGATATATTTATGTTATTTGGCACTTGTTTTATAACTAAAAAGTAATTCATGAGGAAGTCCCTGATAGGGATGAAATGCGTTGAATGAGCTTATATGACCTTCTTATCTGATGCCAGCTGCTTTTAACCTCTGTGTAAGTAATACATTTTTGCACTTCACAATTGTTTAACAGTCTCAATGTATCTTTCCTGGTAAAATATTTTATAAATAAATAAATAACAGTCACTTTATTGGATTATATCTTATTCTTACATATGACTGAGACCCATATTACCAAGAACGGAGAAGATCCACGTCCAAAGACCATTTGAATGCCAATACTTTGAATACAAAGTGTGAGTGACCCATTGGCATATATACATTTCCCTATTGGGCTCCACAGTGTTGCACTATATTCTATTTTTGTCTCCCCTAGTCGGATTCACCCGATATATTGTAGACACCACACACTCACTGACACAGACACACACATACTCACTGACAGACACACACACACACACACATACTCACTGACAGACAGACACACACACGCACACAGACACACATACTCACTGACAGACAGACACACACGCACACAGACACACATACTCACTGACAGACAGACACACACACACACAGACACTCACTGACAGACACACACACATACTCACTGACAGACACACACATACTCACAGACAGACACATACACACTCTCTGGCACAGACACACACATTTACTCACTGACAGACACACATATATACGCACTGACAGACACACACACACTGACAGACACTCACGCATTCTTGCACTCACATCATTTAATTTATTGCTTCATGCGGCCTGCGGGCCTCGAGTTTGACATGCTTGCCCTAGTGCATCCTGCTGCCATCTCTTCCCCAGGTAAGCAATGCACACTCACCCGGCCATCCACCTAAAATAAAACTTGATTTATAATACCTAGCCACCTTTTTCTATTGTTCATTGGTCAGTCCCAATTGATGGCACAGTGGTAATTATGGGCAAACTGATCGATCTGTGGCTACCAGCCCCATACAAAGCAAACTGCAATGCACTGTGTTTTGATACCTTTCTATAAAGGCCAGAACTAAGTTTTAGTTTTTGTTTTTTTTAGCAATTTGAGCTACAGTAGCTCTTCTGTGTCATAAGACTAGACAGGCTAGCCTTCGTTCCCCACGTGCATCGGGGAGCCTTGGGCACCAATGACCCTGTTACCAGTTGAGAAATGTTGGGGCTTAATCACTACACAGTGGATTGTGATTGTGAATTACACTATACAAGTTATCATACAAAGATTGAAATAATGGAATGCATTGTGCCATAAACCGAGGGTATGAAGTGTGCAGTGACCCTGATTTAAGGGTCATGTGATAAAAGCTTTATTACTAATACGACAATTCAACAACTGCAATGCAGCATAGGACGAACACATTCCATAATGAAGTACAACATATTTTATGAACATATGCCATAGTTGAAGTTAAAGGGACACTATAGGCACCCTGACTACTTCATCTCATTGAAGTGGTTTGTGTGCAGTGTCCCTGTCATTCTAACCCTGCAGCTGCAAACATTGTAATTGTAGAGAAACTGCAATGTTTTCATTGCAAGGTTAAGACTGCCTCTAGTATCAGAAAACCACCAGAGCTACTTCCTGCAGTTTCACTGATTTTCACTCCGTGAAACAACGCTGGACATCCTCATGCTTCGCAAAACCCCATTGGATATTAAAATATAGATATGAAAATATGATAGATGCACATTCATTGGTGGCAATTTGGGGACCCACGGTTAAACACTGTGGACTACATCTCTCCTGATTCTTTGTCAGCATTATGGATGTAAGAGCATTATGGGTGATACAGTTCACGACAACTGGAGTACAAAGGTTGCCTACCCCTGCCTTAACACGATAAACATAACATGTATCAGAGGTGGACAAATCATGGTATGTCATTTAGGTTGCAATGTGTAAGGTGCACATGTTCAATGTTACATAGCTTTTCAAAATGTCACGGACAGTGCATTCTGAGCGCAGTCACCAATATTTAGCATTAAATGTGCATTAAAGTGATACCCACTTCATTGCAATAGTTATACCCTAAGATTTTGTCCATGTATGTTGGTCGTCCTCCGTTGTATCTTCAAAGCATTTTCTAGATGGAATCTGGAGCAATACTGTGTTAAAATGTATTGGCTCTATAACGTTATCACTAATGGAAAGCTAATTAGATTTTCTCTATTATGGAATCCTGGTAGTAGGAGGAAGCTCATTACACATTTACTGCCACTTGTTTCCCCTGAACCTAGAGGGATATTAAATGAACCCACACATTCTACTAATGATCACAATCTACATTAATTACAATCAGTGTCACACACTTGTAAGGACAGAAAATAAGCATAATACATTATATCCTAAAATATGTAATACCCCAACTGCTAGGGCCTAGCACCGAAAAGCCCGTAGTCTTTTTCCCCCCATAAGTCTGCTGTTTGGTTGGGATACAGTTCCTTATGGTTAACTCATATTTTTAAATAGTACTCTAAGAGAATGTATGCTTTCTCTCTAAATAAGAAACCAAGTACAGCCTGTGTGCAAGTACAGTTGCAAGAAAAAGTATGTGAACCCTTTGGAATGATATGGATTTCTGCACAAATTGGTCATAAAATGTGATCTGATCATCATCTAAGTCACAACAATAGACAATCACAGTCTGCTTAAACTAATAACACACAAAGAATGAAATGTTGCCATGTTTTTATTGAACACATGTAAACATGCAAGCCTTGGATTTAATAACTGGTTGAACCTCCTTTGGCAGCAATAACTTCAACCAAATGTTTCCTGTAGTTGCAGATCAGACGTGCACAACGGTCAGGAGTAATTCTTGACCATTCCTCTTTACAGAACTGTTTCAGTTCAGCAATATTCTTGGGATGTCTGGTGTAAATCGCTTTCTTGAGGTCATGCCACAGCATCTCAATCAGGTTGAGGTCAGGACTCTGACTGGGCCACTTCAGAAGGTGTATTTTCTTCTGTTTAAGCCATTCTGTTGTTGATTTACTTCTATGCTTTGGATCATTGTCCTGTTGCAACACCCATCTTCTGTTGAGCTTCAGCTGGTAGACAGCTGGCCTTAAGTTCTCCTGCAAAATGTCTTGATAAACTTGGGTATTCATTTTTCCTTCGATGATAGCAATCCGTCCAGGCCCTGACGCAGCAAAGCAGCCCCAGCCATCAACAAGGGGGAGGCTAAACTGTAAAACTAATCACAAAATACACAGCAAGTTTTTTTTTCCTAATGCACACCCAGGTCCGGACTGGCCCACCGGGATACTAGGAAATTTCCCGGTGGGCTGGCACACTATTGAGCAAGTGCGCGGCCACCAAGTGCGCACTGGCCCGTGAGCCACACGGCGCAATTACAGTGTAACCGACAGGAGGGGACGCACTCCTGACCTTAATATCATCAAGTCACTCTGGGGAGATCTCAAACGTGTGGTTCAGATGACCAAAGACTTTGCATGACCTGGAGGCATTACCAAGACAACTGAGCAGCTATATCACCTGCAAGAATTAACATGCCAACTTTTGAGTACAACCGTGCTTCTCTGAGGCGTCTTTTTGCTAAAGAAACCAATTCCTGTTTTTCTAGCCTTTCCTTATAACCAGGGCCAGGCTGGCCCACCGGGATACCAGGAAATTTCCCGGTGGGCCAGCATACTAGCGGGCCAGTGTGTGGCCGCCTAGTGTGCACCGGACCGCGCCGCAAGGCGCAATTACAAGGTGACCAGCAGGAGGGGCTGCGCTCCCCTCCTGCCGGTCACAGAATGTAGCGTGGCCGAGCAGGCAGACCGCGAGTAGAGGAGCTTCTGTTCCCGTACCTCACAGAGAGCACAGAACTGCTTCCTGTCCGACCGGGTACAGTGAGCAGTGCTTCCTAGTCAACCTATGTTGAACCTATGTTGAGCATCTCCACTCTCTGCATGTTCAACCTATGTTGAGCATCTGCACTCTCTGCATGGAGGCCCTGAATGCTCCCCATAGAGATGCATTGATGCAATGCATCTCTACGAGGAGATGCTGATTGGTGCAGTGAAGCCCAGCGTTTTGCCACACTTGCGCAATAGCCCTCCAGTGCTTTCCTATGGGAATTAAATGGCGTTGACTGAGATCATCAAGTTGTCAGCACACTCTTGTTACTTCAAAATAAGAAAGATAACGTCATTTTTTTTTTTTACTGCTGTGCAATAACATACATTCACAATTTCCGCTCGGCCACGCTACAGCAAGGTACAGGGAGAGCCGGGGGGGGACTAATGGGACACATGGGGGCTGGGGAACTAATGGGACACATAGGGCTGGGGCTAATGGGACACCAAGGCTCAGGGGAACTAATGGGACACATGGGTTTGGGGGGAACTAATGGGACACATGAAGGGCTGGAAGGGGGTATAGGGACACATGAAGGGCAGGTAGAGGGTAAAGGGACACATGAGGGGCTGGGAGGGGTGTATAGGGACACATGAAGGGCTGGGAGCTGCTATAGGGACCTATGGAGGGACTGAGGGAGATAATAAGGCACATGGAAGTCTGGGGGGGGGAATGAGATACATGGGGGGCTGGGGAGTTGATTAAGACACTTAGAAGACTGGGGGATGTATTTAGAAACATGGAGGGATGGGGGGGCTAATGAGACACATGTAAGGCTGGAGAGGGTGGAATGAGACACATGGAGGGCTGGAGGGGGGACTATATGGATACATGGGGGTCTAATGAGACACATGGAGGGCTGGGGTCTAATAAGACTATGTAGGGGCTAATTAGACACATTGAGGGGCTGAGGGAGCTAATGATACACATGGAGGTCTGGGAGGATGGATTGAGACACATGGATGTCTGGGACGGGGTAATGATACACATGTAAGGCTGGAGGGGGTGAAATGAAACACATGGAGGGACAGGGAAGTAAAAAGACACACGGAGAGGCTGGGGAGAAAAAAGACATGGAGAACTGGGAAAGGGGAACAGGAGACACATAGAGGGGCTGGGGAAGAGGAGAATGAGACACACAGTGGAGCTGTAGGGAAAGAGAAACACAGAGATGCTGGGGCCTGGGAAAGTGACTCACAGAAGGGCTGGGGAAGGGGAGAATGAGACACACAGAGGAGCTGTGGGGAAAGAGACACACAGAGGAGCTGGGGCCTGGAAAAGAGACTAAAAGAAGGGCTGGGGAAGGTGAGAATGAGACACACAGAGGAGTTGTGGGGAAAGAGACACACAAAAGTGCTGCGGTCTGGGAAAGAGACTAACAGAAGGGCTAGGTAATGGGGAGAAAGAGACAATGGGGCTGGGGCTAAGAAACACATGAAACGGGATTTGGGGAGAAAGACACAAAGAAAATGCATCTTTACTTGTGTTTCCTGCTCTCCCTGTAATTTAGAGTCGACCGCTGAGAGAAAAACTTTGTATTAAAGGGACACTATAGTCACCAGAACTTCTAAAGTTTAATGCAGTGATTCTAGTTTCTATAGCCTGTCCCTGTATGCTGAGTAATGTAAATGCTACCTTTTCAGAATAAAGGCAGTGTCTACATTGCTGCCTAGGAACATCTCTAGTAACAGTCACTCAGACGGCCACTAAAGCTGCTTCCTAGTCAACCTATGTTGAACCTATGTTGAGCATCTCCACTCTCTGCATGTTCAACCTATGTTGAGCATCTGCACTCTCTGCATGGAGGCCCTGAATGCTCCCCATAGAGATGCATTGATGCAATGCATCTCTACGAGGAGATGCTGATTGGTGCGGTGAAGCCCAGCGTTTTGCCACACTTGCGCAATAGCCCTCCAGTGCTTTCCTATGGGAATTAAATGGCGTTGACTGAGATCATCAAGTTGTCAGCACACTCTTGTTACTTCAAAATAAGAAAGATAACGTCATTTATTTTTTTTACTGCTGTGCAATAACATACATTCACAATTTCAGTCCAATTGCGAAACTTTCCTTAACGTGTCAAGGTAGTTGGACTGAAACATTGATTATATGCAAATGACGTCTGCTTACAACAAATCCGCTCTTTTGTTTATTTTATAGCCAAATTAGTGCTTTCTTTCACGTTTGAGTGATAGTTTTCAGTTATAAGTTTTTATTTTTCCTGCTTGCACACTATGCTGGCGCGACGCATTATGGGGCTGGTATAGAATTTTTTTTCCAGGGCTGCTTTTCGTTCCCAGTCCAGCTCTGCACACACCTATTATTAGTCCTTAGCTATCCCTCGATATAAAAATAATAAAATACAATGTTCCTACCTATCCTCCCTCCACATACCTCTAATGATAGTTAGAAACTCCCTAATTCAAGATAGATGCATTATTTTTTGTTACTTTGTACCATCTTGTAATGTATGCAGAGAATGCACAAGAATCTCTAAAAATAAGAATATAATGTGTATATATATATATATTTTAAATCACACAAAATTATGAGTTTACAGTGGGTGACATAACTCGTTAAAACAAGATGCTCAAGTTACTTCCTCTGTCCAAACCCCATTACCATGCAATAATAAAAATAAAAGAATGGCACCATAAATCATCCATTACAGATAAGACCATTTATTTGAAAGAGTTGAGATTTCATCTTTTATATAGAGGTCTCATGTTTGTCAATGTATTATAAGGGAGCTACTCCACTCACTATAAATTTGTTACCTATGCGTATGGTGTTATAAGGTAATCTGTCATCGTGACTGGCCAACAGCTACCTGGGCATATAATGCTTTTATGGTAACTAGGTGATTGTAATGCACGCGTCAATCACCTGTCACCTAGAGAGACATAAATTGAAAGAGACTAATCCTTTCTTTCACATGAGGGGCGGTGTGAGTGTGTGTGTGCTGGTTTTATCTCCCCATACTGTGTGTGTGTGTGTGCTGGTTTTATCTCCCCATACTGTGTGTGTGTGCTGGTTTTATCTCCCCATACTGTGTGTGTGTGTGTGCGTGTGTGCGTGCTGGTTTTATCTCCCCATACTGTGTGTGTGTGTGTGCTGGTTTTATCTCCCCATACTGTGTGTGTGTGTGTGTGTGTGTGTGTGCGTGTGCTGGTTTTATCTCCCATACTGTGTGTGTGTGTGTGTGTGTGTGTTGGTTTTATCTCCCCATACTGTGTGTGTGTGTGTGCGTGTGTGTATGCTGGTTTTATCTCCCCATACTGTGTGTGTGTGTGTGTGTGTGTTGGTTTTATCTCCCCATATTGTGTGTGTGTGTGTGTGTGTGTGTGTATGTGCTGGTTTTATCTCCCCATACTTTTATGTTTTATCTCCCCCTTAAAAGTTACCATTACCACATGATAAAATGGACAGCACCATTGCCATGGCGATGGCCGGTATAATAGAGGCAATATAAAGTAATCCATAGTTTTAACGGGATAGGCACATCCAATTTATTGATAACCAGGACACAGCAAACAGTTTCGGCCAATAGGCCGTAATCTTGTATTACAGAATTATTAAGACCTATTGGTCGAAATGTGTTTGCTGTGTCCCTGCTTCCAATAAACTGGATTTTATTTGCCTCTCTGTTGAACCCATGGATTACTCCTTACTGACTTATTGAAGTGACTGCAGATCTCTTTCATGGTGTACCATGCTGGGTATTCATCTCGTTTTCAATTACCTTGAGTGCCACACAGCCCTTTTCACTGTATAATAGACGGGCATGTGAACCTTTGACCCTTCATTCGAAAGAGCAACGTCTCCTCTTTTAAACTAAGGATCTATTGTCCTCCATAAATACTGTCCTGATGGACAGTGCAGAAGGTGGCCACGGTTTGTATTAGTGATTACCTGCATGCCATGAGTGAAAGGTCATTTGAAAAGGCAGATTCTGTCCTTACTAATGAGTTGTACCGTATGCTCTTAGGATAAACCGAGGAGGAGATAGTGATCCACTGCCACTGAAATAAAAATTAAATTTTTTAGTTGTTGCCAGCAATCCGTGATTTAATGAACTGGGACAGAATCTTCCCTGTGGATGGTGTATGATTGGAGATATTGGCACAGAAGATGCCCCCAGAAACACACACCACAATAAATGAGGCCATTGCCTCTCTGCACTTCATCAATGCATGATGTCACCAGGCATTGCTTGGTGACATCACCCAGCATGGGGGACATCCTTATTTAGTATAATCAAGAGGGATCATTAGCGTAAGTACGAAAATAATTTATTTGAACTGTGTTTGGGTTTTAAGGTTAAGTAATACCAATTATTGTTTGAGGTGAGGGGGTGCAGGTAATTATAAATTATTGTTTTGAAATTGGGGATTTTGGGGGGTTAATTTACAGTTTAGTGGTAAAGAGCAGGAGAATTGCACAATTCTTGTGTGGTTTCATCTTAAAAATCAGAAATTCCTAGTTGCCAGCTAAAAATAGTAACCACCAGTTTTCTCAGCAGATACGGAATCCTGATACCTGAATAATACATTGCATTGGGCATGTCTGTCTATCTATCTATCGTCTGTCTGTCCGTCCATCCGTCCGTCTATCTATCTAATCAATACTCAATCTCTCTACCTGATCAATATACAGGTGCCTTATGCTTTCTTAGCAGGTGATCAGTATATAGCACAGTTTATAGCATCATACATTCTCAGAATCCCATCTACAATCAACTGCATTGTAAACCTTTACAATAGAACACAGACACAGCTCTGTGATGCATTCTCGCACTGGGAATACCCCTTATAATGCACTAAGTGTATTCCAAAAACTGCATCATTTCTCTTCTAGCGTGCCGTCTCTGTTTAAAAGCTCCAAGAAAAGCTCAGAAATGCACATAAGTCTTTCCCTTTATCTCCAGGTAAATTGGTCAAAGGAGCAGAAATAAAACCGACCCCCTCCCCCCCCCCAGCTGTTACCATGGAAACCTGGAGAGCGGTTGTATTACATTTTATTTATTAGCCGAGTGAATGAAACAGAAAGGAGAAAAGAGGGATCCCAACATGGAAATGCTGAGAATAAACGAACGCTCATTCATTTCTCCTCACAATTCAATTAAGCATTTGCAGCACTGCACATATGCAAATAAAGTATCGTTTTTTGGGGGGGGCAACGGAGCTCGCAAACTATGTTGGTCAGGTTGGCCTAGATATGTTTGATCCTTATACTGATCTTTACAAAAAAAAAAATCTCAGAATTTTGGTCTTATGAAAAATACCTGCTTGAAGAATATTCTATCCAATGGCCGTTGGAGTGGAACTAAAAACCTCCATTTATATAAACATGCACAGGGATTTGGAATAGTGCGCAAGTACATTTTTTCTTTGTTTTTTATTGAAGACTTTTGTGTTGCTTCTCTATTAAACATCTGTAATCTTTTCTCAGGACTTTAGGTTCTCTTCTGTTTGCTATTAAATAAAATAAAGACAAACCACGATTACTTACATCATTATCAGCGCAAACTCCTCAAATCTAGTGCGTCTCAAGGGGAAGTAAGGGCTCGCAAGACATAGAATGTTTAGTAATAATTGAATGGGTTCTCAATCATGAAGCACATACTCCTACACGAGGTACTAGTCAAACAAGACATATACTTGTGTCCAATCTCAAATATATTCATCCATAAAGTGACATATTCCCACGGCCACATACATGCACAGGGGTCTGTAATACATGCACAGTGCTTCTGCACAAAGCTTCGGGAGGACTATAATGAGCTCAAATGTTTCAGCTAGTTCCTTGTTTCTGGTCCAGCAAGAGCTCACTGCAGAATTTCTAAATCCTGGGGATTTGCAGCAAATGCAGAAATTATGAATATGTGCTAATATTTTTATTTACATATATCTTGGGGGAGGGGTTTTATTTTTTAAGGATCACAAAATTATGTACGATCAAATGCATTGCTCATCCAATCAAATGCTGCATTGGAATCCAGGACTGGGTTTCACTCAGTTCTGGAGGAGGAATCCCCTCTAGTGGCTGTCAGGAAGGCTGCCTAGAGGAGGGGGTCCCTCTAGTGGCTGTCAGGAAGGCTTTCTGGAGGAGGAAGCCCTGCTAGTTGCTGTCAGGAAGGCTGTCTGGAGGAGGAAGCCCCTCTAGTGGCTATCAGGAAAGCTGTCTGGAGGAGGAAGCCCCACTACTGGCTGTCAGGAAGGCTGTCAGGAGGAGGAAGCCCCTCTAGTGGCCGTCAGAAAAGCTGTCTGGAGGAGGAAGCCCCGCAAGTGGCTGTCAGGAAGGCTGTCAGGAGGAGGAAGCCCCTCTAGTGGCTGTCAGGAAAACTGTCTGGAGGAGGAAGCCCCGCTAGTGGCTGTCAGGAGGAGGAAGCCCCTCTAGTGGCTATTGGGAAGATGCAATGTAAATATTGTTGTCCAACTAAGAGGACCACTGCACCCAGACCACTTTATTGAGATAAAGTGGTCTGGGTGACTTTATTGGTCCTTAAATAGACCTGCTCCAAAACTCAGCAAGAATTTGTTAGCAGTATCTTCCAACGAGAGTTCAAGTGATCTGGTTTGTCCAAACCAAGTAAGGTTTTATCAAACAGATAGGTCCAGCCAGCAGAGGGTTGGCAATTATTGTCATGAGGGTCAAGTACAAGCAAATGTCCCTTTTAGTAAACAAACCATCCTGCTTTCCAATGTCATCCAACCACCTTTATAATTTTATATAAAATGAATGTAAAGACAGAATACAATAGTACTTGAGAATAATTTAGTTTTTGTTTTAATATTTTTTACTGTCATGTATCAAAAAGAGATAATAAGCAAGACAGTCACAAATATCACATATTAAATTGGCAAATCTGAGACTATTACTGATTTATACATCTTACGTGACTTTTGTTAAGAGGCAAATAAAAGAAGAAAAAAATAAAAACAAATGAATTATAATATATAATCAATAATTAAACATAATTATAACATATAAAAGTGAACTAAATGTTCTCTCTTTTATAAATCATGATTGTAAAAACACAAACTTGACGGAACATTGAGTGCAACAAATCTGGAGTATCCAGTTTTAGTAGATTGGTATTACGAAGCTACGGGGGTTGGCCTACTGTAATCCTGGTTAAGTAACAATCTATAAATTTGAAAGTGGATTTGATTTTCGATTGAATAAAACTATCTTTTGAATTTTATTTATATAAGGGGAGAAATGTTTTTTTTATCAAAGTGCTTTTATTTAACAAGGCTTCTCTTTAATCCATATGGGATAGGAAGGATATTTTTTGTGAATTAATGATAGTGGAGGGGGAAGGACTGATCTAGTGGTGTAATGTACTTTTACGTGCCATAACCATGATCATATTGGCCAATTTAGGAACATAACTTGATTCTTCTGTTGCTACCCTCAATGTTGCCAGCTATGAAGAAATACAAAATGGTCTGCCTATTAGTGTCATTATGTAAGTTTGGACTTGTCACCTGAATGTCTCAATCCCCACAAAACCACATTAGCAGCTGTGCCTGTTCCACATTTCAAACAACTAGACAAAAAAAATGTAATGTAAATAGGGAGCATGGACCCACCATAAGGACAGTCCCTTCTAATTAGGGACAGTTGGGAGGTATAAACACGCTTAGGGTGCAGAGATACGTGTCCAGAAGATTATTTCATTGAAAATCTGACCTTTGGGAACTGAGGGCTTGCAAGACATAGAATGTTTAGTAATGATTGAATGGGTTCTCAATCATGAAGCACATACTCTTACACGAAGCACTAGTCAAACAAGTCATATACTTGTGCCCAATCTCAAATATATACATCCATAAAGTGACATATTCCCACGGCCACATACATGCACAGTGCTTCTGCACAAAGCTTCGGGAGGACTAGAATGAGCTCAAAGGTTTCAGCTAGTTCCTTGTTTCTGGTACAGCAAGAGCTCACTGCAGAATTTCTAAATCCTGGGGATTTGCAGCAAATGCAGAAACTAGGAATATGTGCTAATATTTTTATTTACATATATGTTGGGGGAGGGGTTTTATTTTTTAAGGATTACAAAATTATGTTCTGATCCATATAACATGTAACCTCTTGTCCTATTTTGCATGGACGTGGGCCTGTACTTGCAAATCGCATGCAGCACCAACTGTGGCCAATGGAGTTGGATCCAGACCAATGGCCATGTATAAATTATCTTGCTGGTACTTGGGCAGAGTGTGGTTGTCTCCAGTTTATCTGCAATGTCCATCTGCTCCCCTATACGTACACACAGCTTCTCAAGACCTAGGACCAAGCATTGAGATAATTTCTGAAACTCGTTGGAAAGTCTGGTCCCCTGACTCTAGGCTGTATTTTGACCATCCTCTACTCTTGTATCCTGACCTCAGCCTGTCCTTCTTTTTGCTTGGCTGTTACCTCTCACCAGGTAACCACCTTCAGTCACCAGCTTCTAGGAGGTGTCCGTGTTTCATTAAGCCCTGCCACCTTAAGGACTGGTAATCGTTCTTCTATCCCATTCATTTTATATTATTTAACTCAATGTCCATGTACAGACTGCCTGCCATGTCTGCTGGCAGTCCTAAAATTGACATCACTATAATAAGAATCCTTTGTAATGAACGCAGTGAGATCATCTTGTCAATATTACGCATTTTGAAGGTAACATTTTGAAAATTAATAGTCTATCAAATGCTATAGAGTCAAGGCTGCGCAACCTGCTTTATCGAACACCTCCATATAGCTCCCTGAGTTTCATAAAATGCATAATCTCAAATTATAACCTTGTAGCTTTGTACGTTTTAGGCAAAAATATCCTATTTCTTATAAGAACTGTTAATGTTCTGTAATAGTCACACCAGATACAGACACTGTATAAGTTTGAAAGAAATAATATTTATTAGAAAAGAAAACAATATATTATAGAAATCTCTGAAAAGGTCACATCTTGCTCATTTCATGAGTGCATCATCTCACCATTACTCACACACTCTCCTCCAGCCTGCACCAGGCAGACTTTTTACATTGACATACACACTGCTACAAGGGTCGCTATGCGGGTCACAGGGATTAAAGTGGCAACCGTGTCTACAGCTCACCACCATGTACAATTCTTATTTTATACCCCAAAAATTCAAAACATATGTCTTGCAAGTGGGACGGGTTACAAAAATTGGGTTTCACGCCCTCTCCCAACTTCATCACAGCATATGGTCCAAACTGAAAATGTTGATCAATCTTCTGTTCTTCTCGTGTTCCCAACCATCATTCACCTTCATCACCAGCTACGGTGCGTGCTCCTATCCTTTAATGCTCTGGACAGCGCAGGAGGTCATATTTAACGTATCCCACTTTGTCCACTTGTTTGCGCCATGTCATGCGCCAGAAAAAGCGATCCTGGCAGAAGTGATATTTACCTGAAAGATACAGTTACAAATATAATTAGCATTATGCGTGTGTGAGTGTGTGGATATCCTAGAGAAACGACTGGGTTCAGTTCCAAAGCGTTAACGCTCATGTTAATGTATCCCAAGGATTAGGTGAGTGCCCATATATTTTTTTTTAATATATACATACAAACAAATACAAATATAATAAATAAGTGCTATATAATTTTGTACTGTTCACTTCAGTATTGGTCATAGGTGGGTCACCAGATGAAGTCTACACAAGTGTTTGGATCGGCAGGTCTACAGCACAATTTTCTAGTTTAATTTACTATAGATTGTTCAAAGAAAAGTTTTAAAATGAATGGGTTTATTAATGACCGGACATTAGCCATCATTTATTGGCATGTTTTGAGGAGCTCATTGTCTCATCTCAGGTCATGCTTAAGCAGTAATTGTTACGCTGTTGTCTACTTAATATACAAGTCTAGTTAAGTACCTCCATATAGGAAAATGTCATGTGAGTCGCTTGGAACACCAGCAAAGTCATCATCTGTATTCCTTGGGTATCCCTTATCCACAGTCTGTGCCTTCACATCTAGTCTGTTAACAGGAAGAAAATGGTTAGATCATCTCATCGCTAGAAGTTAGCTGCTGGTGGCGCAAACATTTTTGAAAATTCCTTATATATTATTTTATTCTAAGTTGCAAGACTTGCTGGGCAAAGAAACTCAAAGTGTATATATTATTATATTTAAAGAGCATGCGCATGTACAGCACGTACAGCATTGCATTTCTCATCACAGCACACAAGAGGCATCATTGGGCAGCAGCAGCGAATGTGGGTTTCTTTTACTTTCTTCTTTTTCATTATCAACCCTGCGTTAAACTAAACCAGGGCGTAAGAACAAGGATCTGCCACAGTTCCTCTCTAACTTTGTATACGTTTGTTCCCACCTGCTTCTATCTCTAAATTTCCAGTCTACACATCAAAATTATTAGTTTTAAAAACAAAACTGTAATTTATCCTTGATGTATATTGAATCCTACAGTTCTGAACTATCACTGCATGTAGTGACTATTAAATATCCTCTAATCACACAATGAAGTCTACGATTCCATACAGAGAAGAATGAAGATCCTTCGGAGCCCTAGGCAAGTTACCAGTGTGGCTCCTCTTGTATTCTTCACATAGGAATGGTTAATGGGACCAAGTAAATTAATTGTTCTTGAGCCCCTGTCTAACCCATGGGTTTTAGGCAACTTCCTAAGGTCGCCTTTGTGCTGATCCTGTCACATCTTTTACTAAACATGATTCTTAAGTACTGTTTCTTTTTTACTCACCTCCAGTATCTCTCCCCATTAAATAACAGCACCTTTCCATTATTTCTGGGAATAGCTCCTAAGATAGCCTGGACATCCTTGTCCACACCCAGCTTTTCAATACTGCGTGGGCCCAGAACACTGTTACCAGTATATTGCCAGAATTTGCGCCCTGCAAAAAGGTACATGTTTAAATAAACTACTATATCCAAACAGCATTTCAAGTCACAGACAACTAGTATACCATATTGTTTCAAATTTAGAAGATGCCTTGAAAACATATATATATAACATAGGTTTCAGCACCAGTTTTGGATATGACTAAGCAAAGTAAATTATAGCAAATATTTTCCTGCTACCAAGGCAACAGAGTGTGCGATGCAGCTAATGCATGAGTGTATTGTGCTACTTTATACATTTTTTAATAATAGTGTAGGCTTTAGAGAAATAGTTAAAATGGTACATTTGTAACAGCAGTTACAGGTTACATTATGCCAGATGTGCATATTGGACTGCAATATACCTACCGGCAAAAAAGAATATTCTCTTGGTGGTGGGATCCTGAAACGCAGTGTCGATGTTGTCAGGCAGAGCAGGCCATGTATCTGCGATACGGAGTGGAGATTTAGGAGGACCCCGTCCTTTGGCAGACACTTTCCAATACAGTCTGTAAAATACAATGAGAATAGGTTAACTAACAAGATAGTTAACAGGCTGACTTTATAATTTAACTTGAATACTACATTTCCAGGATGATGGGTTATAAACAACAACTACAGGGGGTTATTTTGTTTTTACATGTCTTTGATGCCAACGTAAGTTTGTTTGTCTTTTGTCAACCCCATTGCTTACCCGTCCTTGAAGAAGTGAAGCTCTCCCTGCAGTTCTGCAATGGCATCAAATATTTTTACTTTACAGGCGTCTTGTGTTGGGTCCACGGGGTCAGTACCAGCAGTGGTTGTGGTGGTGGTGGTAGTGGTGGTTGTAGTAGGGGATGAAGTTGTTGTTGGTGATGGCTTCTTAGTAGGTACTGGAGGATTGGGACCTGGACCTGGCTTAGGACCTGAGGATAAAGACAACAGTTACTTTCTTCCACATACTCATCACTAGTCCTATTCTGATTAAAATGGAATTTCGTATTTATTAAGATTTGGGGGGGAGTTTATGAAGGTAAAACAGGTGCTATTCTGGGCCAAAGTGTAATGAGTAATACCCATGAGAACCAATAGATTGTCTCTCAACATTTAGCTCTTTGCATCCAAAAACACATCTGTATTGTGTATCTCCCTTGTGTAGTTCTACTTCACTAGAACCAGGTTTTGTTTGTTTGGTCATTGAAATCCACAGTTTTGTTATTGTAATCTGGAGACGTCTTGACATCTACAGTTGTTGTTATGCACACAACAAATTTGCATGATGGCACCTGCCCTGGGGACTTGGGCACTGAACATACACAAAAGGTGAAGGATGTTGGATATATCCCAGAATACCCCTCTTTTAATGACTGTTTTGTAATATCTGGACATTTTTGGTTCCTTTTCATGGTAGAAACAATTTTGCTTTATACTCTTAAAAGGGAACAAAACTTGTGCCCATGCTTCTTAAAGGTCTTCTGTGGCTCTATAAAGTTGTTGGCCTATTTGCAAGTACATATTGTTCACTTTAAGTCTAAGTTGAGGTTAATAGTGATTCTCATTTGACTTTGTGAATTTATTATATGGGAAGGTCATGCATTCCTTCCTCTTCTTATGTTGATATTAAGGAAGTGGTTATGGAAAAAAGTGGGATTTTCCATCTCTAAAAATAAATAGAATGGACAAAAATGGAAAGAAACACATGGTTTGAGCGCTGGTATCTGCATGTGAGCTTCAGGATGCTAATTTGTAAATATGGCAAGTCCAAGCCATAGAATATACAATAATAGTGCTTGTCAAAGGTGTCTTCGAATCAGAAACCTTATTTTTGAAAGATATCTCATCTTTGCCACAAATCATATAAATATGACAAACGTTTTCTACTCAATACTTTCCTTAAATAGGGACATGCAATTTTTATAGTAGTCTGCTTCCATTTTCCAGCCGAACTATGTGAGCCTAAAATGTGTGCCGCTGGCTCAGTGCTGATACTAGAATAATACATTTTTAAGGATTATTCAATATGTAAGTCCATGTAGCGGTGACACGGCACTTACGCAGCTTGATATTCAAATGTTATTTCAGTTTTGCTGTGTTTGTCTTTAATTTCAGACTTACGGTTGCAGACACATGGAGCATATTGAGAATATAATGAATGTTACTATTGTGACTTACTGTTAATAAAACAGAAAACTGACCTTTCAGAGGTAATTCTACAGATTAGTTTTAAAAGAATGATACAGTCAGGAATCTTCTTATGTTGATATGGTACCACATTGTGTACTATACAGATGATGTTAGATGATTAGCTTGGTGGCTTCAATTTACTCTGTCCTATTATGTATATTTGTGTGTCAAAATATACTGTTTACACCGTATCACTGCTACTTACCGTACAGATACTGAATTCCCTTCACATCGTCAGAATGAAGTTGGAAATCACTCACATAGCTGTACATCGGGTACATTAAAGCATCTTGGACATCACTATGCTCCAATCCCAGAGCATGGCCAAACTCATGAGCAGCTACCAGGAACAGACTATACCCTGTAGGAAAGAGATTGGTATCAAAAATAGATAAAGCACAGATATATTATATATTGTAGGTGGAGGACATGTACTTATAAACTAGATCCATCAGGTGGACATGTGGAATCATACTCTCATTAACACAGGAGGTGATATTCAAAAAGTCACCACGAGATGTGGAGAATTTTTAAGCTGGGGATTTTCAATGATAACCCACCAATGTACTAAAGGCCCCCCACACACAATATAGTGCTCTCATTGTATTCATTTGAATATTTAAGAGAAACTGGACAGTATGTTTTGGCGTGGCTTCAAAATGGTACTTTCTTCCAGATGTAGAGAGAGTTAATGGGTGATGGAGTGAGTTCTGGGGATGAGATAAATGTTCTGGAGATAAGGCATATCAAAGTGGTGGTTACAAACCTTTATCTGGGCAGAAGCCCCATTTTCTATCTTGGTCGTAGCTAGAGGTGGTTGCACACCATAACTTCCTGTCCCCCCGACCATCACTTGTGCATGAATTATACGTTTTTCCTTGAAATGAAAATGGGAAGAAACAAGGATCTCCCTGAGCGTTTCCACCAATCACAGCAGTGTCTGAAAGAGAAGACATCTGTTAAGTACTGCCACAATCAATAGTCTTTTGACATTTGTATCCATAAAATCCCCAAGTCGGCCATCTGCCTTTTTTAATACAGTCATTGTAAATCTGGTCCCATTTCAGTGTGACACTCAACACTATTATATAAAGTGGTATCATCACTAGCCTTTTTCTATGTTATGGCATAGTCTTATGACACACATTATTATATATTCATCTACTGATAGCTATACATATTGGCTACCTGTTTTAACCCAACATCATGGAGGAGAAATTCTATAGAATGCTAGGGAATGAATTACCTCTGTTGGGGCAGAAACCATATTTCTTATCTGTGTCATAGTTGGCAGTGGTACCGCACCAGCGATACCCATCAGAACGACCTTCCTTGGTACAACTAGAATAGGATTCTCCATCGAAGATATAGGGGAAGACACAGGGCTCTCCATTACTGTTCCCTCCATATGTAAAAAGCACTGTAGAAATACCAAAGAACAATATCCATGTAATAAATCACATTATCGTAATATTTTTGGATTAATGTTTCAAAGGACTGTTACAATGCATTGAAATATCAGAACATAACATATATAAAAAATGTAAACATTTTTCATAATATTAAATTATTTTAAAAAGTTATCAAAAAATATGAAATATTTTGGAAAACGTATCTAACGATATTAAATTGGGGCCTAAGTTTATTTTAGTTTACACAATACTAACTGAAGGAAAACTTAATAAACCACTCATGTAGTACTATAAATAGTAAAGCATATTTCTGCCTACTGATATCCATGAGGATGTATTCAAACATATATACACTAAACTGAAAGTGGACAAAGTAAATTAAGACCAAAGTAATGAAAATAGCAAATTTTGACCTAAAAGTTCATTGTCACCTCTGCTTATTTCGTAGTATATTAAATGAAGCCGAAAAGACTCCTTCAAGCCCTTTTTACGTAAATATAATTAAATTTTCAGAATATGTTTAAATGTTTATCTGAATTTTGTTTGGAAAAACATGTCCGTAATTATTTGTGCAAGAATATGATTAGCTCTAGGTTACATTGTTACCAGTCTTTTGTTTATACACCAGTAGGTGGCAACCCAACTCTCTCTGTATTACCCTAACATTTTCTAAAGTTTCTGTTTACACCCATAAGGATTTTTGTGTCCTGTGTTGGTTTATTTATGATTTTCCTTTTTTTTTTAAAAAAAACATAATTTTGGTGTCTAGTTACCATTGTTACCTTAGATTTCAAACTGTTATTCAGGTACTTACATTCGCTCGGACAGAAGCCATATTTGCGGTCTTCATCGTAGTTGGCGGTTGTGCTGCACCAAGGAAGTCCATCAGATCGTCCAACTGCTGTACAAGTTGAGTATGATTTGCCTTCGAATATGAATGGAAAGTGGCACAGAGCTCCATTTGCATTTCCAAAGTGTGTTTTCACAACTGAAAATAAAGAAGAAAGTCATGTAAGAGACTGACTGTATTACAAATATAGTATTGCTCCCTTGGTACTCCCAGCATCATTCAGGAATGTTTCAGGGCAACATCATAGCTATCAGAAATAGTGTGTACACCAGGGAAATGCACACATAGTGTGTGTACCATGAAATACACATCATTGAAGTTGCACAGATCTCTGTGTCTTGAGGAACTGTATTGCTGTATGTGAAGTCGATTGAAATCTGCCCTAAACACTGTGGACCCTGGATTGGAAGCAGAGAAGAATTACAATACAAAGGGGCCCATTTTCATTCTTCACTTGGTTGGTTGGTGGTGCCCAGCAAATTCATGTTTCCAGGGCTCCTGTCTAACTCGTGCACCCTAGTCGGTCGCCTAAGGTCACCTTATTGTTAATCCTGATATGGGTGGAAGCCCCTCTCACCCCTGCGTAAATGCAGTCTTGCCCATTATTTTTTTTTATTTATTTTTTTACCTCTTCCCTTGGAGTTTGTTAGTTTTTTATGTAATCTTTTTCAGTTTTCTCGTGAAGGTGACAGAAGGAATTTACATTTTAAAATACAAAGTTCACCTATAGCTGGAGGTCACAGTCTTTCTGTCTGGTCAAAGATGAAAGAATTTCTAATACGATGAGAATTCATCTCAAGCCATATGGTTGCAAGTAAGACTTTGCCCTTTACCATAGTGTGTAAGAGACATTAATCAAATTTAACCACTTGGAGTTGTGTTTTCTTTGTATAAATTTAAATATCGTTTTAATATATCTGTGGGCAATATTTTATTTTATCGAGTCTGTTAACTGTGAAATCATAAATGTATACAGGGTGGGGGGATGAGTTAAACCAAGGACAATCTAGCATCAGACTAAGAAGACAATAATGAGCCATGTAACAAAGAATAATTTTGGTTGAAAAGTTCTAGTCAATCAAAATATAAATCAAGGGCATCCAGAGATGCTTTCTCGTCAATTGATAGAACTGGTAAAAAAAAAAAAAAAAAGATTTTTTTTTTTTAAAACAATGCACACATGAATATGTAATAGAGAGTATGCATATTCTACTCTACAGTCAAAGAAAGACCATCTACATAAATCAGTATCTCAGGAGAGACCCATCTCACATGCCCTTACATAACATAACAAAGCCCCACTTTTAAATATGCATATTAAAGGGAATGATGTTTTAAAGAAATAAAAAAAAAAAAGATTTCTTTCTGCCCGCAGTCTATGTGAGATGACTCAGACATGTAAATATTGTATCAAGGGGCCAATCTTACACATCATATGAGAAAGCGTTAATGGAATCGAAGGGACCTCTCCTAAAATAACTGTGGCGTGTTTAAGAGAGAGGTCACATTTACGTGGCTAAAGAATGAAGAAGAAACGATTTTGTATTCCTGAAACCTGATATTACCCATGTGCCGCTATACATGAACACCCCGGTAAAAAACGTCTCTATTGCTCTTAAAGGAGAAATGTCACCTCAACACTATATTTTATTATCAAGTTTTGAAAGGAAATTGATTCTTTGTTAAATGAAGTATATGTAAAAAATAAATTTTAAAAAATGGGAAAAACTCATCCCTACCTTTATCATATGACAGGATCATTCAGCCATATAAAGGCGTCTTGGGTCAGACGGTGTTGAATTTGACAATTATCTGGTCTGATGTCACTGCACTGTGCAGGATGCAAAGCAGGGGAGACCATACAGACTATATAGAGTTTTTCAAAGATTGTCTGAGCTAAGGTATATGTATACGGCTGAAAGATATACTAAAGGTAGGGATGACTTTCTCATTTTTTACATCATTTAACACTGAGTCTATTTCCTTTCAAAACTTGATGAGAGTATCATTATATGAAAATATATATTGAGGTTACAGTTGTCCTTTTAAAAAAAAAAAAAAAGCTTGTGACACCCTGATGGGATCCTGTTTAAACCTGCTTTGTTTGACGTATAGAAAGGGGGGTTTTATGCAGAAATTCAAGTGAGAGGTCGATGTACATTCTTTTTAACTGCAAATAATAAGGTCTCGGGCTGCTCTTTCATTTTACAGTTTGAAAGAGAAAGATCATTTTTAAACAGATACATCTTAGCAAGAAACGGACGTTTTCTAATGAATATTGGATGGGCGACAATTGTTACTTAGCTCCTCGTGAGAGAGGCAGATTACAGTTATGTATAGAAAGGGATAATCTCTGTTGGTTAACGCTCTGTGACATGTCTTCCTCCCTTTGATGTTACGCCAGTCTTTGTTCCTTAGAGCTCCAGGCATCAAAAGTGTAATTATAAACTCTTATGTAACAACAAAAATGTGCACAGTGTTACGTGCAGTGCCAGTTATAAATAATATAAAACCATATCAAAATATTATTTAACAGATATGAAAAGAAGCTCGTTTTTGAGTTTCAGTCTGATTTCTAAGAGGTTTTTTTTTTTCCCCCTTCCTTTTATTTATTTATTTAGTTATTTTTATAGACTTTAAAGGTCTGATACTCACCCACTCCGGTGCCAAGAGTCCAGAACTCGTCATCATCAAAGTGAGCATCCCCTTGCACGCCACTACCAGGTGGGTATGCGTGAGCCAAGAGGCCGTCCTTGCCGTCAAATGGGTAAGGGTCTCCATGATCTGTTTAAGTAAGGACGAATAAAAATGTGACTTTCGACTTTGCACAATCTGTCACAGCATTGATATATGATACAGGTCGGTCACAGCTAACCTCTGGGACAGTATTTAATTAGAGAACATTTGACATGATGCACAATCTAGATTATGGAAATTGTAGGTCTCAACGGCTGAAGTAACAAGGCTTATACATTATTAATACAGGTAAATGTGCATATACGCACTTAGTCACTAAACAGAAAATAGTAGTGATTTGTAAAATTACAATATATATCATAAATCTTCAGTTTGCTGAACTAAAGTGTTTTTTTTTTCTCCCAGACTAAAGTTAAAAATTTAATTTCCTAGTTAAAACAGTGCCCATGAGCACGCTTGCGCTCACGCATGCACGCACACACACAAAATGTATAAAGGTGTGTTAATACATAAATTATAAGAATATTGATCCATTCCAAGTTAATATTGATTACATAATTAATGTAAGACCCTTACTTGTTTTTTTTGTGATTCATTCAAATTTTATTAAATTATTATTAAAACTAGAATGTTGCTACTGCCTTTCCTTCTTTGCTCCCTAGAATGAGGCAGTTAGAAAATGTGTTTAATGTTGATGATATGATATCCTGTAGGTAACAGGTTCACATCCAAATTCTAACATCAAGCTAGAATTACAATTGCATTGCTACTTAAAGGAAAATAATGTAAGGACATTTCTGACATCATTCTGTGATGTCACTTGTTATAATTACTTTATTGCTACTTCTACTTACTCTCAGATCCGAATAGGATGTCAATGTCAGGCACATCATCGTATATACGTGTAAATGTAAGGGGGGTCACTTCGCTCCAGACGTTGAAGGCGCGAGCAAAGGCATCGTCTATGATTTCAGGGTCCAAATCAGGGGAGTAGTTCAGAACACTGGGTGAGACACGAAACGTACATGAGGCTACGAAGGGCAACGTGAGGCACACATTGGACGTTGGTCTCAATTATAAGCAGATTGTAGACGAGATCTGTTCACATCTCACAAACATGATGGTCTTATATTACGAGTCTCATCACGTACAGGGTTTATTTGCATTATAATAATAACAATCAATATTGAGATTTCTCTGTCACATATATTAAATCACTCTTTCCAGGTCAGAGGGCAAACGTCAATATAAGAATAGGGCAGTGGTACACACACACACGCAAATATATATATATATATATATGACAGAGAGAGGGGAGAGGATACTTAATAGTGAACTGTGTACCGTGGAAAAATGCCATTGAGAGCATGAGACCTAAGATGTGGCATTATTTTTCCCTAAAACACGCTTTGCTGCTGTGTTTGTAGGTTAGGCTTATTATAATTGTTAAAGTAGTGTAGGGGTTCATGAGCTTAGCAGTAGTTACTGTCCCAGGCAGTAGCCATTTTAGCTTCCGTCATTAAAATGGTGGTAGATGATACTCAGAAGTGATATGTCCAAGACTCAAGTCCCTGACTGCGTAGAGAAGACCTGTGCAAGTGATATGTCCAAGACTCAAGTCCCTGACTGCGTAGAGAAGACCTGTGCATTTTCACCTTATTATTACAGGAAAAAAAATTTTCACCCTCTGTGTAATACGGGATTCTAGCCTGGCCAGCCTGTTATAATAGTGGTCATATTATGTAAAAATATATATAGATATATACACACACACATGCACATAAACTGATGAGATATTATGAGATATTAAAGGAGGGCTTCAAATGTTCAATATAAACACTTACCGGTACGTGATGTCATGGTGATCCCACTTTAATTCTCCCTCAAATGTGTTGAACTGGCCTATGTCTGGCACTCCACAACGAGGGGCTCGCATGGCAGCCATTGTTTCTTGATCAAGATCTCCTGTCTCTTGCAGTCCCAGTTTACGTTGCATGTGGCTAAGGGCTTTCCGCAGGGAGACATGGCTCTCAGACCCCTGCTCCAAGCCCAGGTATCCGTACCTTTGCAGGTAGTTCTATAAAGGAAGCATTCGTGTGTTATAAAGGTGTACGATGGGTAAGTCGGGAAGTGTTAAATGAGGTCAGAGAGAGAGACAGCGTTCACCAATAGCTGGAAAATCAAATGCACATGTAACAGAGGCATATCAATCACTGCTTAATCGGGGATAAGCTTGGCAGGTAACGCAAGGGATCATTACATCTGGCTTGCACCAAGGCAAGACAAGTCACGACATGGCTTGGGAGAGGTAAGGTGGATTTACCAAGGAATTTAGTTAACATTTTTCACATACAGACTACATGTTATAAATCTGCAGTGAAGAAATGCTTTCAGAGGAATCCAGTGAATGCATGCCACAACTTTCCAGTGGAGAAGGTAAAAGTTATTATATAGATATGTGGATAAAGAGCTTTAATCCGTTACATTGCTAAGCATATCTCTCGGGGGCTGGAAAGGTTAATTCTGCGCTTTTTAGACAGTCACAGTATAGTAAATGGAATGTTTTCAATGTTATTAGCAAAGATAAACATGAAAAGGGTAGAGTGGGCCTGGAGTTCACAAATACATTTGGATCTAGAAAGTGAGGGACAAATATAGGGTCAAAATAGCCACAAAACAGCAGAAATTGTGGGAAAACAGAGATTAAGGACAAAGAGATAGAGGACAAAGAGATAGAGGTCAGTTACAGAAAGATGGGACTCACCTCAGCTAGTTGTAGGTCACTTATGTTGTTACGGATCTCTCCTGGGAATATGATAGGAAGTGGGGTCTTCTGGAGTGTAGGAGCGCAGTGAGTCCCAACACATAGGAAGCCCACCAGGACTAATACTGACAACACTTTCATGATGGCACCCAAACAACCAGTTTTTCCTTATGCCTCAATATCTCCAATCTACCTCTCCTCTGCTTATCTCTACTATTTATACACTGTTGAGCATGATTCATGTGAACCTCAGACCACAGGATTGTAACACATGGTGTGAGGAAGGGGTAGTATGTCACACAAATTAGGGGGGTGGAGTGTGGAAGTGTTTAGTGTGAATGTGTCACAAAGCATAAAAATAAAAACTACAGACCTTGCATCACTGTTGTGTAAACAGAGTGAAGTCACATCCTGCTGGCTATATTCTTACAAAAGAAATATATATATATAAAAAATACATGTCTATTCATCGCAAATTGTGTTAGCACAATAAACCATAAAAACAATACTTTAAAGTCGGCAATCTAAATACTGCCAGCATGCATACGTTACATTTAAAAAAAAACAAAAAAAACATTAGCCGGCAGATTTGGTTCCAAATAAAAATGTACTTTTGGGTCTGATCTTGAAGACGTGTTTTTATTTTGAAGAATGCTGTTGCCTTTCTTTTGGTTTCGCATATATTCGTTAACAATAACTGTGAAAACCAAACCTTTAAATTGGCAGATTCATATATTATTTTTCTTTTTTACATTTTTTATTTTTGATGTGAAAGTACATGCACAGCACAGCACAGCATAAAAAAGCAGCATAGACTTCACATTTTTTTGTATGTAGAATGCCACCTAATGAGAACCAGAAGTAGGTTGGCATGAAGAAAAAAGAACATTGGACATAACTCAGAATAAGCAGAGCCCAAGGCAAGAGATTCGCACAGATAATTCAAAGAACTTGGACAAACGGATGTAGGAAACTTTTTGTATTTAAGTTGCTGTGGACTGTAGCTTCAATTAACCTTTAGCCATTTTCGTCATTATAAACATACTGATCAATGGTAAAAGTAATACATGTAATCACAGGTTTATAAATTCATATTATTGATTTTATTGCTCTTATTTAAAAATAAACCTGGGATATCATAGTTATATAGTCACATAGGCTGATATGAGACGTGTCCATCAGTGTTGATACTAAGATATGTAACAGGGTTGATGTTCCAGGAGGGACAAGCCAAATGGCAAATGATTTAGGTAAACTAGAAAAATGGTCAGAATTGTGGCAACTGACATTTAATGTGGACAAATGCAAGATAATGCATCTTGGACGTAAAAACCCAAGGGCAGAGTACAGAATATTTGATAGAGTCCTAACCTCAACATATGAGGAAAGGGATTTAGGGGTGATTATTTCTGATGACTTAAAGGTAGGCAGACAATGTAATAGAGCAGCAGGAAATGCTAGCAGAATGCTTGGTTGTATAGGGAGAGGTATTAGCAGTAGAAAGAGGGAAGTGCTCATGCCATTATACAGAACACTGGTGAGACCTCACTTGGAGTATTGTACACAGAAGGATATTGATACCTTATAGAGAGTTCAGAGAAGGGCTACTAAAACTTACCAGGAAAGGTTAGTGCTTCCTATTTTGTAACAAACTAGGGAAAAATTCCTTCTTGACCCCAGAATGGCAGTCAGATCTCTCCTTGTATCAAGAAGCTATTAACCCACTAATTAAAAATGATTGAATATTATGTTTTTGCAAATATTCATCCATTTGCTGTTTAAACATCTGTATGAACTCTGATAAAACCACCTCTTCAGGCAAATAATTCTACATCCTTATTGTTTTTACTTTAAAAAAAAACCTTTTCTTTGCCTTAGCTTTAATCTCCATTTCTTCAGTCTAAATGCGTGACCCAGAACCCTATGTATAGTCCTTTTTTAATAATAGATTCCAGCCAATGGTTTGTATTGGCCCCAAATTTATTTGTATGATGCGATCATATCTCCTCTGAAGTGGCGGTTTTCCAAACTAAAGCCTTTCTTCGTAACTAAAATGTTCTATTCCTCTTATTAATTTTGTAGCCCACAACTTTGTTGATAATGAGATACTATATTCATCAAAACAACTGTAGCTCAATGCCCCTGTCTCTTGAGCCTCCCCCAGCGCCGGGCCGATCCTCAAGGCGCCCGAAGATGGGGGCGCCAAGAGGATCCCTGTCACAGGGGGCCCAGGAGTTAGCCATTATGAAGAATGTGTGACTAGGGCTGCATAAACAAAGTGATTTAAAGCTGCACTATCAATGTCTGGGGACTTTGCCAAATTAAGACTCCCGACGGTGACATTGCCGCTTGTGTCCGTGGCCCTGGGGGGTAGGGGGAGACAGGTAAAGGTGATACTTACCTGAACCAGTCCCTCGCGGGCAGTGGTGTATCCTGGTTTTGTGCTGCCCTAGGCAGGACAAAACTCAGGCGCCCCCCCCCCCGCGCCAGCCCCACCCAACCCTTCCCCCCGCCCCGCCTTCTAAATACACACACACATTCACTGACAGATACGCATACACACACTAACAGACACAGACACTCACTCTAACAGACACACACACACTCTAACAGACACACACACACACACTAATAGATACAAACACACTAACAGACACACAGACACACACACACACAGTCAGACACACACATACACACAGTCAGACACACACACAGTAACAGACACAAACTGTCAGACACACACACACTAACAGACACACACATACACAGTCAGACACACACATACACACTAACAGACACAAACTGTCAGACACACACACTGACAGACACACACATACACACTAACAGACACACACAGTCAGACACACACATACACACTAACTCACTAGCAGACACACTCACAGTCAGACACACACACACACATTAACAGACACACTAACAAACACACAATCACATTAACACTTTTTTAAAAATTTTTATTTACCACATTGGCTGCGGGCAGCGCTGGGCGGGTGGCTGGCGAGGGAGCTCTTCCTCTGAGCTATCCGCTCAGCTCCCTCGCGCGCCGCAGAGTGAGGCTGGGAGCCGGAAGATGACGTCATCTTCCGGCTCCCAGCCTCACTCTGTGGCGCACGAGGGAGCTGAGCGGACAGCTCAGAGGAAGAGCTCCCTCGCCAGCCGCCCGCCCAGCGCCGCCCGCCCGCTCGGCATGTCAGTTAGCCGCAAGGCTAACAAGGCATTTTCCGTGGGCATTTGGGAGCGGCGTTTTTTGCCGCCCCCTGAAAAATGCTGCCCAAGGCAAATGCCTTGTTTGCCTCGCGGCTAAAACGCCCCTGCTCGCGGGTGCAGTCATCATCTTCCGGCAGGTCCTCTTCAGCACATTAGTGAGAATACAGCATTGAGGTCTATGGAGGATCCCACAAGTCCGTGGGATCCTCCATAGACAGAGCCAATTCCCTGCAGTGTTTATTGGTGATGGCTGCTGGGATTGACACTTTGAATCTGCCCAGAGTCTAAGAAAGTCAGGCGGAGGAAATATCCACAGACAAAGTAGTCCTTATTTCGTCACTGTATATCTCTTGATTGGGCTGGAATTTCAGCAAAATCCCAACAGTCAAAATTAGTATTTCATAATAATTTAATAAATACAAATGTTTCAGGGGGTGACAGTGCTGCTTTAACTCCTAAATGGCAGGAATATAATCTGTAAGACTGCATGGGGCATGATCTATATACCAAAACTGCTTCATTAACCTGAAGTTGTTTTGGTGTCCCCTTAAAAACATGGTACATTTCAAGTAAATAAAAACTATTAAACTGAGCTTATTAAAAGTCCCCATCAGGATTAAAATAAAAAGTATTATATAGATGTGTCTATGAAATGTTAAATTCCTTATTCCAGTTTTGCATGAGCAGAACTAAAACTCCCATGATGCTTTGGCAGCCTTAATGCTGAGGGTCTTATGTTTGGCCAACCTTGATACTTAATAACATAGGTCAAACAAATTAAGGCCATCAAGTTTGTCCTTTCAAGTTTTTCCAAGAATTTGACCCACTTCCTCTTGAGTCAGATTTAGTGCTGTCGACAAAAAAAAAAGCAAAAAAAAAAAAGCTTAAATTTGGCTAAAAGCAGCGGTTAAACACAAATAAAAAATTAACCCATAGATATTTATAAGAATAAAAAGAAAAACACATACACGTACATACAGAGAGCTTCCAAATACTGGGGAAAATATAGGTGTCCTGTTTCCTTGTTAACCTGCTGCACACATTACCTGGAAGCTAATATGCTAAACCACTAGACTAAACTTCAAATATTGTCTTAACTCTATCACGTCTGGTATTGCTTTGCTTGAACATCCATGTAATTAAAACTACAAGTTTGCAGAATATATCGCGTTCCTCCAGTATGTATTTGTCACATTGCTTCCTCAGTTCCAATGTTCCATGGAATTCTACCAACAAAGTTCTGTGGAGCGGTCCATAGTAGACTCTACTGACATTTTGTGCACCTGACAAGGTGGTCATCTTGTATCTCAGTTATTGCCTAGTTTTTCTGACTCTATTATTAAAACTGCTACTGAAAAAAAGCTCAGACTATATTCTCCATTCCTTGTCTAAACTCACCTGCCTCTTATTACCAAAGCAAAAGGAACACAAAATCAAGGAAAATGTGCAAATGAAGAGTGGCCTGTTTAATGAAGTAGAACTATGAAACACAACACGTTCGGATATGTAATAAATGGAATTTGCATAAACATACCGGCACACATGCTAGGGCATTTTCCTCCCACCTGGCATCATTTCTGAGACCACACGCTACAATGACACAAACACTTAAACTGGTCCACGGTTGTGTCATTCTGGTGTCAATATGGACCCGAGACCAGTGTCTAGCCATTACCGTACCTTCTGGTGCATGGGTATGACGGGAACCAATGGTGTTAAGCCTTGGGCTATTTAAACCTCTCCTGCCATTGGCAAGGTGTCCTGTTCTTGCTGACCCAATAGCATGTTTTTATTTGGTTCTGACCTTGACTTGCTAAGGGATTATCCTAATCTCGGTGCTCTTGACATTTTGGCTTATTTTACAGTTTATCATGTTTTCTTTGTCCCTGACTGACCTTATCATTAGATATTTAGTCAATATATTTGTTGTTTAATTTATTTTACATTTTTTTTTTTTTTTTTAAATATGGCTTCCCCAATCTTGCCTCAGGATTGAGGTGAGAAAAAAAAAGTTCCTCCCTATATCAAGTCTAAAGCATTACAGGATGCAGATGAGGCAGGAGACTTGTAACCAAAGTGTATTTTTATATGCCAGTTTGTTCTTTCACATTCTATCACATTGGTTATTTATTTCGGAGAGGGGTGTGAATCAATTATTGACTTGTGTAACTTAGGGTGGCATCTTGTTTGACATTTCTTCACTGGTATAGATAAAGAATGAATTCCCTTTACCTGTGATTTACAAGCCTGTGTGGGTGGGTCTCCATCTTTCAATCTTACACTGACCTAGAAATGTATTAATCTTGATTAAGTATGCGTATCACTCATAAAACTCTTTGATTGCCTGCTTCGTCATCTACCATTTGTCGACTTTGTAACTGGCTCTTGCCGACATCATTTTTCACTATTTAGTTTGTTTCATTCATTAGAGAAAAGCAACAACAAAGGGATGTTTTTAATTTGAAAAGCAAAGGATTGGAGCTTGACTCCCTTCATTTGTACATTGTAGGGTCATGTTATAATAAGTGGTGCCAAGATGTAAATGGGGAGAATTCACCAATGGAATGAACCTGCTGATTGTACTGGTTTCCATGGAGATTGGCCCACTTTAAATACTTCACACAATTCATGTCACTGTAAAAAGTACAAGTTGTTTATATTTGGGCATCTAAATGAATTTAATTCAGATTTATATATACAGATATTCTACAAGGAATTCTACTGTTATTTAGATGTACATGTGACATCCATATCTTTCACTACTAATGTGGTTGATGTCACATGTGACAGGGAAACAGATGAATTATAGTTCATTTAATAAGATCAGTGGTAACAACTACAAAAATTCACCAAAATGATGTCATTAGACAGGCTATGTAAAAAAATAAATGCTAATGATCATTTGTGGAACTAGGGCACTCACATTTCCTTTGAAAAGTGAGCGATGGGACCATTTTGTTGATGAGAAGGGTAATTCACTTCCTGATGTTGAATGATGAGATATGATGTATGTATATTTAGGTATAATAAAGAGAAACGAGAAGTGCTGTTTCTGAGAGACTACATGGGAACATCTGAAAAGAACACTTATTTTTACCAGTAGCATACTTCCTGGGAAAGGGGGATCTCACACTATACGTGTGTAATCGTGTAATTTCACTAACAAAATGGGGTTGGTGTAGAGGGAGACATTTGTATTTCACAGTGAGGGAGGGGGTGTCAAAATTCATTTTGGCCCAGGGTGCTGTGAAACCTAGGTATGACTATGAATTTGTACAACCTTTGAGGTAAATCTCTTTGGCTTTCTCCATGACATCTACCATCACATAGAAATCTGACCCCTTACAAAGAAAAAAGTTGTCCCACTCTTTGACTGTGGGATTGTTAAAACCTCTACCTATAACTTCTAAGCCTCGGAATTCAATAATATGGATTTTATACTTGGCCTTTCTCCATCAGAATGAAACACTTCAATTTTGACAATTGTCAACATATTGACAAAATGGTTAACTTTACAGCTCTGCCCTCACTCCCAAATGGCCCTCTAAATTTTCATAAAAGAACAACCCTTCCAATCGAAAATTGTCTACTGTTTTCCATGCCCAAATCAATGGCCACCCTGAAAGACTCAATGGACAATATATCAGAATTTATTTAAACTATCAAGACAATTGGATATGATTGTATAGCATTGCTAACCCAACCGTAAAAGACTAGGTTGATCAAATAAATGACAATATCTCACACATCAAATGCAATCTTGAGCTAGCTCAATCCTCATATGAAAAACACTCACACTTTTCCACCCTAAAAATCACATACCCTTAAACATTGGCATCCCGAGAAGTGCAACATTGGTGGGAGAACATAAAGGGGGTGCGTCAGTGGCACGATTGAATGCTAGGTTGGCTTACAATTAAGCAACCCAGCTGACTGAGAGCAGGACTGGCAGGGAGCACTGTTTCACTGTGTCTAATGATGCGCTTGCGCTACAGTTTGTGTGGATAGTTTCCCTGTGTCCCCAAAAGCGAGACACTGAGAAACAAAGCCAAGATGGTAGGGCAGGACCCTACAATCCAGACTGTCCTGCCAAAACCAGGATGGTGCGGAGGCATGAAATGTATCAAAACAAACACAATGTGACTTAGCACAATGTAAAATACACCCTCATACAGTTTGTCTATATATATAAATAGAAATAGAATACTAGGGGGCATTGCTGGTTGATAAGTATCAAATGCAGAGCCTACAACAATAAAACGTACTACACAGTGTGTACTGTAGATATAAAATAGGTATATAAATGAGCAATGGTTGCACTCATGGATTACAGAGCCTTGCCAGGCTCTGTGTAATGCGCTAAATGCGGTCTATGAAGGCAAATGGAAACCACCTGTGGCCAGCTTGAAATGGAGAATCCACAAAGAATATTGGACATCAGTAGCACCAGGTTCAATAATATACATTTATTTGCAAAAAAGGACAAAAATAAAATCAATATAAATACAGGTATCTTGTAAGCAATAAATTAATAAATAGTCCTTGAGAACAGAGATCAGACGCGTTTCGACTTTCAAAGAGTCTTTCTCAGTGTCTCTGATGGGTCCTGTGCATGATTATGCCCATAATCAAGTGCGTTCCTTTTTCATCGAAGCACACAGTCTTAAGTCACATTGTGTTTTTTTGTTTTTTATTGTTCAGTTGTTGGGGAACACCTATTGACACCCATAGCACAAACATTTGAAAATTCTGGGAAGTCCTATACACTTACTTAGATTATATGGAATGTAGCAAGTCTTTCATTTTTTTTTTCTTACTAATGCTATACCACTCCAATTCATCTAAATCGAAAGACTGTTGTTGCTCCTCCTCCTATTCTTGTGAACAATGAAGATGGATACGAGGTTGAAGACATTCTTGACTCCAAGATACTATACAGCAGATTTTAATTAGAATTTTTAATTAAGTGGAAGGAATACAATGATTTTCATAATGAGTGGGTCTCTCATTACAATATTCATGATCATGACCTCCCTTCTTTCCATTGAGACCCAAAAGCTCAATGAATTAGCTCTTGGAGGGAGGAATAGGTTGTCATTCTTCTGTGTATAGTCAATAGTTTTATATTTTATTTTAAGAAGCATTGTTAGAATCTTGCTCTGCAGCTTTATGAGACACGTAATGTAATGCATGGGAATTTAAATGCATACCCTCAGCGCCTCTACGCATACTTTGTCCGGATCATATGCTTTACTGTTGTCTCCTGCCTCAGGTTCTACTTTCATGGACCTCACTGTATCCTCTTCCACACTCCCTTCCTCTTCAAACTAAAGTTTCCTTTGAATAGAACCCTTGGACAACGACGTCAACATGATATACAGTACTTTGCCATTTTCTATGTTAGCTATTGGTTGGATTTTACGGCTTGACTAGCACTTTCCCCTTGAGATTTTCCTTTGTGCATACTTCAGCTCCTCAAGACTTATTTCATGATGACTACTCTGGCTTAAACTCATGGATATTCTTACGGTCTGCTCCTTGGACTGATTTTAAGGTAACAGCTCTGGCTAGTCTCAGATCCTCTTATTGTCTTTCCGATACCTGTATTAAGTCTTCTTTACTAGTGTGTGCTGCAGATTTAGAACCAAAACTTTCCTCACCCTTTACTTTATTTGTTTTTGGATTAGAAAATTAATTTGAAAGGAAAAAAAAAAATCTCCTTTTATCCAATAGTAAGCTTGTTACTACCAAATAAAGGGACACTCCAGTTGCCAACTGCACTTTAGCTTCCTGAAATGCTTTAAGTGTGAATAATGTGTCATCTTGTTATTTTACAAAAAGTTAAGATTTCTATGGAAATTGGCACTCCATATAAATTAACCTTGTTACATCCACCTGGCTGCCAATCAAACAACAGGCCCTGTTACTTCCTGGTTTCCTTAGCTCAGTGGAGCTAAACACAAAAGGCAGCACCTGCACCTGCCTTGTAAAGACTTCTCATTGAGCTGTATTGGGAAGTCTATGATTGGACCCCCATAGAAAGTCTGGGCTGGGGAAGAAGGGGTGGGCTTGTAAAGGCTTGAGACATATATATATAACCCCAATGAAAAATTACATAAGTAAATGCATAAATGTTTTCATTGGGGGTATAGCTACTAAACAGTGAATTCAATTTAATTTGTATTTTTCTCGTCGGATTAGTTTGTTAAGCTATCAGTTCGGCTAAAAATATTATAGTGTGAATGCGTATAATTATAAGGGTATAACAGAAAATAAATATAGTAAATCACTAATATAAAGCATATGTTTAAAACAGGAAATAGTCTTGAAAACTGATATTGTGTTATAAGGGCTTCAGTAATTCATGATTTAATTATCAAGATAAGAAGGTAGGATGGAAGGAGGGACGAATAGATAGACAGACAGACAACTATATATGAAATACAATGCAGTTTATTAAAGGTCAGAAAGAATGTTACAAAACAGCCACACAGCTAGAATCAACAACACACGTTTACATTTATAGCCTGGCTCAGCAACACACAACCACACACCTTATTCAGCAACAGACAGCCACATTCACCCTTACTCAGCACAACCCAACCACACACCTTGTATCAGCAACACACAACCACACACCTTATCTCAGCAGCACACAACCACACTTTTTAATTTATCAGCATCCTGTGTGCTTACATTACTTCCTCTTTGTCCTTGTTTGTGACTCTACATATGCTAAAAATAAAATAAAACCACAAGTGGATGAATCAAAACAATGCGAAGTTCTCACTGTGATACAAGAACCGATTTTGTCTAGTCTGTGTCTGAATGTATGTGTCATTCTGAATTTGTTTGTTTGGACCTATTTAGGCATGACTGCGTGGTGCCATTAGCTTAAACATATGAGATTCTATCAGTTTGTCAGAATACACATGTAAGCCTGTATCAACATGCTCATAACGAGTAAATGCAAACGAAAGTAAAGATAAGCGAGTTTCAATATTCATTCATCAACAAGTATCAATTTACCGTTTGTATAAGTGACTCACCCTGTATTAGTGTGTTTAATGTCTGGCTACGCCAATATTTTTTTGTCTTAATGTTGTGCGGGCCTGTACGACCGTAAATGTGTCACTTATTCACAAAATATAAATTTATATTCAAAAAAGAAACCACGATTTAATAAATAGGGATTTCCAAACTTTCTGCATTTTTTCCTGCTTCTCTACAGTTTCCTTTGAAGCACGTAGGAGCAGGGTCCCCTGTGTATGCACTATATATTCCTAAGCAAATACGGTAAATCCTTAAAGAGTAAGAGAGAAATGGGATAATTTTAGCAAGCTCGCATTAAAGGGACACTGTAGGCACTGTTAGTTCGTCATCTCATTATAGTAGTTATAGTACCCAGAGTCCCGTGGGCCCATAGTTTCGTTCAGCGTTAAATTAATGAAGGGACAGTGTCCGTGGACTCCAGGCACCATAACCAAATCAATGAGACAACATGGTTATGGTACAGTGTCCCTTTTATGGAATTGTAGTGTATGGGTACAACATGGTAACTTACATAATAGAAATTAAATTGTAATCAATAATGGATTTAGTAAAATGTTGTTCTTTTTACAGTACCAGAGAATAAATTGTCCCGTGGGTGATTTTCTACTAACCACTGCACAACGCTCTAAATACTATAAAGAATGAACTGCCTCAAAAGAGACTATTGTTTTATGTAACACAATAAAAACACTACCTGTCATTAACGCCTTGTTTAAACTATCTCGGACCTGTAACCTTTTCTATTGCCATTTGAAATTGTCCCATATATTCCTTGTATTTAGTTTTTTTTTTTTTTTATAACTTTTCCCTGTAACACCCTTAAGAAAGGCAGCCAGGAGGTGCCAAAACATTGGGGGTATTAGGGGCTTGTGTTTCTGCCAGAAGAGGCTTGTGTAAGTTGTGGTTATTGCCATTGATTAATTTATTTGCCTTTTGTTTGTTATAACCTGTGTGGCCTAATAAAACACGTATTTGTATCTCTTTGGAGCTATCTAGTGTGCAATCTCATTTCTATTATAATCTTTCCTGTAACTCAGGCTTCTTCCCCAAACTCCGGCCCTCCCGATGTTGCTAAACTACAACTCCCATGATTCTATGAATGAAATAGATAGGCTGAGAATCATGGGAGTTGTAGTTCGGCCCTCCAGATGTTGCTGGAGTTTGGTGAAGCCTACTGCAACTATTCATACTATTCTGGAAAACTGCTCCAGAATGGATTCTAGTGTAGCATAAAAACAAAACGCTATTCACTGCTCTGAGATGCGCAACGTATAATTTAAATATTACACTGCAATTTAGTACTTCACCCGTACATCATGGGTTAATACTATGTACTGACACATGGTCCTGTATCCTTTTAAAATTTCCCTTGCTGAATTTCTGTGTTCACTTACGGATCGGTATTCCCCTGAAAACACCCTGATTTAGTCTTTCTGCAAGCCACCTGCTCACTCAGCACACAGTGATCGGTGCTGGGGTGTGCAAACTGCAATGCACAGATTGAGAGTAATTCTGCAAACTGAGCATGAAAATCTTATTATGACAGTTTTGTCACAATATGAATCAGCCGCAGAGAGGAAGCTATACCCCTCATTATGCCATGAGAGAGTGCACAGTGCTCACAGACTGTTATAATCCTGGAAAATCCCTCTGCTGATGTCACCAATGGCAACAGCACAAAGCTCGAAACCAGGTTAGGTTGGGATTTATGTATAGTTATGTCTGGGGTTCTAAGCGGCTGTTTAGCATTAGAAGGGACATTGGTCTAGAACAGGGCTAGGCAACGTGTGCCAAAACAATCCTGTTTTTAAAATAAAAATCTCTGTATGTGTTGCCGTATTCTACTTGAGTTATATATGGATGCTGCAATTGCATTGTAGGGTTGTATTTGTGCATATGTGGGCTGTGTTATATTGTGTATAAGCAGTTTTGTCATATTGTGTGTGTTACATGTGTATGTGCGCAGTGTATCACGTTGTGTGTGAATGTGGGCTGCGTATGCGCAGTGTATCACGTTGTGTGTGAATGTGGGCTGCGTATGGGGGAGCTGCTTGTGGGATTATGTGTGTGATATGTCGTAATGCCTGTGTGGTGTTGTGTGTATGCTGCTTGTAGAGTTGTATGGGTGTAAGTGGGTGGTCAGTGGTGTTGTGTTTGTGGGACTGCTTATGAACCAGTGTGTTTGTGTGTGGGTTGTTTGTAGTAATTGCAGGAGGGATGGCTTTTTCGTAAGCTGTATGTGGGGTGTTTCTGGCTGCCAGTAGGGCCTGGGCTGGACAGGTTTAGGTCACAGACTGGGCCTGCAGTAGTTGCTGCGGGCTACTCTCTGCCAGTGCAATTTTTCGTTCACAAGCGCTTGGAGGAAGAGATCTGAGATTCTTGGATCTCCACAGCCTACTTTAGGCTGCTGACCCCTGGTTAAGAGGATACCTGCATTCAATATACCATAGAATGTAACATCCATGATTGTCAGCCAGACACAGCCTGGATACATTGGCGGATCCAGGGGGGGCAACGGGGCATTGTCCTGCTCCTCCCCCCCCCCCCGAGAAAATATTGAGGCCAAGGCTCTCCCCTGCCAGCCCATGCAGGGCTGGCACAATCCAAGCGCCAGCCCTGCTGTTTGCCATCATGTACCGGAGGGGAGATCAGTGATCTCCCTCTCCGGCCTACAGGCACATTGCTGGACGGCTGGCAGGGGAGGGAGAGAGAGAGAACCTGGGGGAGCTCTTACCTGCAGCTCCGCCGGGTTCTCCTCTCGTGAGCACGGAGCGTTGCCGCGGTTAACATGGCAACGCTCCGTTTTCGCGAGAATGAACTTTAGCCTGAGCTGCAGGTTAGAGTTCACTAGAACCACCAGGGACTGGAAAGCAATGTATCTCCCTCCCCCAGTAAAGGTAAGAAGGGAAGGGAGACATTATCTATATTTATTTCGCTATATAATAATTTAAGAAAAAAATATCTTTAATCTGCCCCCCTATCCCCTCACACAAACTATAACCCTCTACACACTGCACCACACACAAATATACAGACCTCCCTTCCACACACAGCCCCCTCTTCCACACACAACCACCCATAAACACATTGCCCCCCCATAAACACATAGCCCTAATACACACACAGAAAATACACTGCATCCTTTACACACAAACACACTGCTCCCAATATACAAATTGCTACCCCATACATACACTGCACCCCTCTCACACATGAACTATCCCTCCAAACACATACTGCGACCCTCACACACATACACACTACAGCCCCTATCCCGGCAGACCCTGGGTAAGTTATCAAACTTTTTTTAAACGGTTTGACTACTTACTGTGGGAGGGCGCCACAGCAACTCCTGGCACCAAAACCACTACAGAGAGCTGTAGTGGTTATTGTGCCTGGATTGTTTCTTAAAATGAACTGCCAGTGCCCCTCCCGAGATTAGCTTCTGGATCCGCCACTGCCTGGATATGAGTGATGACAGTCTGTTTTAAAGATGATGTGGTCTGTAACTCATTAATCTTAGACAGACTTTGCCTGGGTGAGAATCACAAACATTATGTTCCATGGCACATTGAAGGTATGCATTTCATGTCGCTGTGGTTGACATTTTTAATGGAATTTTCAAGTTTTTTTAAAAAAAAAATTAAAAAAATTTTTTAAGTCGCTAATCCCACTGTAATCACCTGTAACTCTTGGGGTACAGTGCACCCTTTGTCATTATGGTATCCTGTACCATACTTCTAAAGTGTCCCTATTTAGGAGATACAGTCCCTATATGCTGACCAAATCTCACTGTCCCTCTTTTGTAACCGAATGTCCAGATTTCTAGGAGCTCCATTTTGTTGGTGTGTCTTAGTGTATAAAGGAGCAAATTAGTGGGTTTTTTTTTTTACATTTTTGGATAAACAGCAGAACCAACATGTGAAAGCTTTAACCTGATGAAATCGAGTGGTTTCCCCCCCAACATTAATATGTAGCCATCTAAAACCGTGAAAGAAGTCGCACTCAAAATAGTAGAAGCCTCAGCTTTTATTAGCTTTACATATCAATAATGTAATTCATGTTTTTCATGAATGAAGCTGAGTGCCCAGAGTCTGCAGTGATTGCTTTTCTCCAATGAATGCAGTGTCATTATGGCATTGTTGTTAAGATGCTCCACATTTTGAAGTCAACACTTGAACTAATGTTTTACAGCCAAGTTTGGCAGTCCTGCTTTATCCATGTACCTATACATTACTCCATGGCAAAAAGAACCAGGGGCTTCAGCCAAGCTGTAATTTGTACCCCCCTTTGCATATATAGTGACATCAGCCCTGTCCAAAACCCTACCCTGTACCATACCCTATGTCCAACCATAAAATGTTCTACAAATGAATTAATTTAAAGATACAGTTTCAAAATATTTGTGTATCAAATAAACCTATATTTATAAAGTCCACACCTGATGTATTATTCTCAAGTTGTGTATTAAACCTGCATCCACAGCAATACAATGAAGTCCAAATATGGTGCGTTAAAGTGGCACTGTCACTACTTATATAATTAGAGGTGTTATTTCTCTCTCTCAGTATTACCAGGGAATCTGAAACTGATATCGATCTACAGAAGGCACAACACACAAAAACACTGTAATAGGAGGGGGTAGAGTTTAGCACCTGAGCTGAACAGTGGCATGGCACACGAGCTCCTGCATTTGTGGGCCCAAATCCACCAAGTTGGACCGACCAAATCACTATTTGGGGTCATACCTGGCGCTGAAGACGACAGGAGGACGAGATGGGTCGTAAAACAAAAAAATTGAGGCCGGACAAACCAAGACAAGGGCCTAACATTGCAGAATTTCTGCGGCAAACACGCGAAGCCAATGGGCCTAAAATGGCCGACTATCCTGAAACCTACTTCGAGATATCTGACGACTTTTCCTCGGGAGGCGAAAAAGGCTGAATTACCACTGGCACAGAGACCAAACCCGGGCGCCTAAAAAATAGATAACTCACCCGTACTTGCAGACTTACAGAAAACGATCCAGGCGGATGTCGCAACACTCCGGGCCGACATCCAGGGTCTGACGGGTCGAATGGGAGCCTTAGAGTCTGCTTCCAGTGACTGCACAGACCAAATCACTACACTGCAGCAGGAGGTCAGGGGACTCCACGACAGAATGAGGCGCATGAATGCCGCTTTGCGGCCCTGGAGGATGCACACCGGGCCAACAACATAAAAATCCGGGGGAATCCCGGAAAACACTCCAACGGCAGAGATGCCACACTTACTGACACGGCTTCTTCCGAGCCCCGAAACCGGCTAAAGCACAGACCTCGGCGCCTCAGGACCTCGTCTTATGCTTCCGACAAAGCAGCAGTGATAGCAGCGACCAAGGACTGTTCGCCATTTAACTTCGAATCAATGGAGTTAACCATCTTTGCAAACCTCACTGGGGGCACACTTGCCTGGCGGAGGTCACTTAGGCCTTTCACTACACTCCTACAAAAGAAGGACTGAGATACAGATGGCACTAGGCCCGAACACTGCAAGTCGTACACGGGGACAACAAACACGAAGTCCGAGACCTACGAGAAGCGGCAACCTTGCTGTCCACTCTAGGACTTCCACAGGACTCCCTCCACACCACTGAGACCCTGGGAACAAGCAAGCCAACTCACCAATGGAACCCAGAAGGGGTGATCCCCTTCGTCCCACACAGACCCAGGGACACTCAAAACGCTGCAGGGACTACCTGAGGCAACCAATATGCCGCAATGTACTGGGATACCCGAGTTGTTTCAATGTTTCCATGGTTTTACAGTTTAAATAGTATTATTCCCATAAAATGCAGGTGTAAATACACTATACACCCATGAACGAGTGGTCCACGGACGTAGTTTCTAACCCTCCCGTCTGAATCTAACCTAAATAGCCACCCACACATACTTTTGCCACAGTAAAAACACACAGCAATGTGGCTTTCTCCTTCCACACACAATAGCCTAGCTACACACCACCCGTGCATGTCCGACCTACAGTTTTCCCCAAGGCGGCAACTTGATCTAGAGAGATCACCCAACATATAAAATTGCTCTCCTGTTGATGTGCCTTTATGTTTGTTTTCGTTTTCCTTTGCATGGCATGTAGGGATGGAACGACTGTGTACCAGATGCACCTCTGCATAACACAACACAACATAACACATACCAACCTAGCTAGTTTATCATAAGTTAGCCCACATACTATGACATGCGTAGTTATTTGTAACTTACTTACTGCTTCTGCCTCTTAACAAAAAATGTGCCTGTAACTGAAGCCGCATCTATGTCAAGTGATGTACCTTTGCTTAGACTACGCCAGCTGTTGTGGCTGTGCAGATGTGATTGTTAATCTATGCACGTCCAAAATAAAAAATGTAAAAAATAAAACAAATAAAAAAATAAAACACTGTTATAAAAAGTAACTTGATCTTTATTAGAAAACAAACAACCCAATATGCCATATAAAGTTCGGTAAAGCTCAAATATTGCTCATTTTGTGAGCACAGCAATTCACAATCACTTATATACTATGAAGCAGCCAGCACAGGAGGTAAACGCTGTATTTACACACAAACACACATAGCACACATCTATACAGCTTAACAAAATTAAGAATTCACCTTTACACAGATAATTCTAAGCTCATTGTAATTGTAAGTGGGGTGGCCGTGAAAAGGTGGGAGTTGGTCCCGCACATTTCTCACATTACTGTCCAACCTAAATACTGTGATGATTCCTATTCTGATGTTGTCACCTATCGTACACCTTCACCACCAGCCTTTGTTCACACCCCTCTCCTTTAGTTCTCGGGGCAGCGCAGGATGTCATGACTAACATATCCAACTTTGTCTACTTGCTTGCGTGATGTCATGCGCCAGAAATATTGCTCCTGGCAGAAGTGAAATTTACCTGCAAGAACACAGAAAATACAATAATTACATTAAAAATAAACCCTTGAACTCCATGGTCAATTAAAATAAAGAATTTAAAAAAAATAAACCCTTCAATGAACACTCCAAACACCATAACCACAACAATGGGTCCTTGCGACAAGTGTAATTTGTCAAACCGTTTTAAAATGGGGTTCGACTATTTACTTGGCTTCCCAGGTGTCCTTGGCCTCATTTGTGGTTCTCCTGCAGGAGAAGCAAGAGGACTCCATTTACTTATACACCGCTGATACACGATCGCACTCATTTGCAGAGAAAGCTCAGTTGGCGATCTCCGCTAATGGATGCTTTGAAGCAGGACCCAGCTTAATTATGTTGGGCTCTTGTAAGAGTATCCCAGAAACAGGGGCTGCAGCCACGGGCACCAAGGTAGGTTGTTAAACCACTCTAAAGTGGTTTGACAAATGTCAGTGGGATGTCACCAGGCACTGTCGGAAACCATAACCACTACAGCGGACGTAGAGGTTTTTATTATTTATTTATAACTCTTACATCATGTTGTAACACAAAGAGGTATAAACATTCAGTAAAACTGGTATACAAAAGTAGTAAAGAACAGTGCCATACTTGCTACCTTCAAAAAGAATGCGAAGGAAGACAGCACATGAAACATTCTATACATCGGATACATTTAGTAAAACAAAAGCAGGAATTGACTGAAATTCTCAGTGCTGATATCATGCCCTCCTGATTACCATATTGGTATGAATGTATGAAGAGAGAGTCATATATGTTTATAAATGAGAAACAGGGTGATTACTACTTTGAAATTCAATTTTGTGAATAACCCTGAATATATGGTTTCTACTCAATACATGTTATTGATTATTTAATGGCTGGAGAATTCAGGCATCACTACCTGGCATCCTTTGATGAACTCATGGTACCATCCAGAGGGCTATGCTTGCACAGTAAAAGCATTGTTGCTGCTTATTATTAGCTATGTCCATTTACCTTGATATAGGAAAACATCATGGGATTCAACCGGAACACCAGGGAATTCTTCATCTGTATTTCTTGGGTACCCCTTGTCCACAGTTTGTGTCTTTGTATCAAGTCTGTTAAGAGGGTGAAAAAGATAATAGCAGAACCACATAGTGTACAAAATTACTATATCCTAGCATAACATTAAATATCCTGGGAGGAAATGGTTCCCCTTTAATCTCTAAATGCTCTCCTGCAGAACAATAAATCCTTCTCCGCCAACCTGCTGACTATAGGGGCTCTAATTTCTGTAATACAACCTCCAGCTGCGCTATAAACGGTCGGTTTCCATATAAACGGTCGGTTTCCATAATTCACTAGACGTGATTATTATCGAGTGCCGTTTGTTCTCTACTCACCTCCAAAACTTCTCCCTGTTAAATAACAGCACCTTTCCATTATTTCTGGGAATGGCTCCCACGATAGCCTGGACATCTTTTCCCAAACCCAGTGTTTCGATACTGAGTGGGCCCAGCACATTGTTACCGGTATATTGCCAGAATCTGCGTCCTGCAAGAAGGTATATATATCTTATTAAACTGCTAAATCCAACTTAGCAGCTAACACACACAGAAGATGCTCTCAGAATGAACTATATATATATATATATATATATATATATATAGGATTGTTGAACATCTAAAAACACATGAATTTCAAGATCAGAGACAACATGGGTTTACTTCAGGGAGATCATGCCAAACTAATCTTATTGGTTTTTTTGATTGGGTAACTAAAATAATAGATCAGGGTGGTGCAGTAGACATTGCTTACCTAGATTTCAGTAAGGCTTTTGACTATGTTGCACATAGAAGGCTTATCAATAAATATTTAAGTTTGGATTCCAATATTGTTGAATGGGTAAGGCAGTGGCTGAGTGACAGGCAACAGAGGGTTGTAGTTAATGGAATATATTCGAAGCTTGGACTTGTCACCAGTGGGGTACCTCTGGGATCTGTACTTGGACCCATTCTCTTTAATATTTTTATTAGTGATATTGCAGAAGGTCTTGATGGTAAGGGATGTCTTTTTGCTGATGATACTAAGATATGTAACAGGGTTGATGTTCCAGGAGGGATAAGCCAAATGGCAAATGATTTAGGTAAACTAGAAAAATGGTCAGAGTTGTGGCAACTGACATTTAATGTGGATAAGTGCAAGATAATGCATCTTGGATGTAAAAACCCAAGGGCAGAGTACAGAATATTTGACAGAGTCCTAACCTCAACATCTGAGGAAAGGGATTTAGGGGTGATTATTTCTGATGACTTAAAGGTAGGCAGACAATGTAATAGAGCAGCAGGAAATGCTAGCAGAATGCTTGGTTGTATAGGGAGAGGTATTAGCAGTAGAAAGAGGGAAGTGCTCATGCCATTGTACAGAACACTGGTGAGACCTCACTTGGAGTATTGTACACAGTACTGGAGACCGTATCTCCAGAAGGATATTGATACTTTAGAGAGAGTTCAGAGAAGGGCTACTAAACTGGTTCATGGATTGCAGGATAAAACATACCAGGAAAGGTTAAAGGATCTTAACATGTATAGCTTGGAGGAAAGACGAGACAGGGGGGATATGATAGAAACATTTAAATATATAAAGGGAATCAACACAGTAAAGGAGGAGACTATATTTAAAAGAAGAAAAACTACCACGACAAGAGGACATAGTCTTAAATTAGAGGGACAAAGGTTTAAAAATAATATCAGGAAGTATTACTTTATTGAGAGGGTAGTGGATGCATGGAATAGCCTTCCAGCTGAAGTGGTAGAGGGTAACACAGTAAAGGAGTTTAAGCATGCGTGGGATAGGCATAAGGCTATCCTAACTATAAGATAAGGCCAGGGACTAATGAAAGTATTTAGAAAATTGGGCAGACTAGATGGGCCGAATGGTTCTTATCTGCCGTCACATTCTATGTTTCGATCTGTTTTGGATCTAACTAGGCAAACTAAATTGCAACAAATATTTTCATTTCAAGTAATTTTGTTTTCTTGGAACAACAGAGCAGGTTTTTGACATGTGCCACATGTTTATGTCATATATAGTATTCTAATGAGACTGAAATGTAACTACCAGCAAAAAAGTAGATATTCCTGCTTGTAAGGTCCTGAAACGCAGTGTCGATATTGGCAGGCAGGGCAGGCCATGTATCCATGATGCGGAGTGGAGATTTAGGAATACCCTGACGGGCAGGCTGTTTCCAATACAGTCTGTAAAATAAAATGTTGGAGTTTGTTAACAAGAAAGTCGACAGGTTGACTTCACCCTTTAAAGGAAAACTCCAGGCACCATAACCACTATACAGCAAATACGTGTACACTTGAAAAAGCCCATTGTTTGGCGAAACACATTACATGTGTTTTAATATTGTTTTCAAACATTAAAGTTTATTTTGCTTACACCTATTTTATAGTGCAAGACCATTAATTATACTTTATATTATTTGAATTGTTCCTGGCACATTTAAAACTCCTGAAGTATCTACTCTACATCCAATCCCTGGCAAAAATTGCCTTCAGGAGAATCTAGTTAACATTATATCCTTGGTGAGGATCATATCACGCAAGCACTCTCTCTTGAGTAGTGTTACTGCTCTACTAAATGTGAGTAAATTACCATTTATATTTTTACTTGTTTTTTGTTTTACTTGGTAGGCACTATTGTTTGCTTTTTATATTCATCTGGATGCTGTGAGACTTACCTTTTAAGGAGCTACAGATCCATCAGTGGGGAATATACCGCTGTTTTACTCAGAGTTGGTCTATAGCTCGAACAAATGTGAGTGTGATCCCACATATCCTTGTTGTGTGTCCAACACAAAGTATTTGACTATCTGTACTACTATCTGTTTATTTTCTGTTTTGTTACATATACTGAAACCTGGACGATTCCAAGCCAGGATATTTCAAAGAATTGTTTTATTGGACTTAAAGGACCACTCTAGGCACCCAGACCACTTCAGCTTAATGAAGTGGTCTGGGTGCCAGGTCCTTCTAGGGTTAACCCATTTTTTTCATAATTATAGCAGTTTCAGAGAAACTGCTATAATTATGAATGGGTTAAGCCTTCCCCCTAATCCTCTAGTGGCTGTCTCATTGACAGCCACTAGAGGCGCTTGCGTGCTTCTCACTGTGAAAATCACAGTGAGAGCACGCCACCGTCCATAGGTGGCGTGGTAAATGCTTTCCTATGAGACCGGCTGAATGCGCGCGCAGCTCTTGCCGCGCGTGCGCATTCAGCCGGCGGGGCGTAACGGAGGCGGAGAGCTCTCCGCCCAGCGCTGGAAAAAGGTAAGTTTTAACCCCTTTCCCCCTTCCAGAGCCGGGCGGGAGGGGGTCCCTGAGGGTGGGGGCACCCTCAGGGCACTATAGTGGTCCTTTAATACACACAAGCGCAACCTGTTTTGTTTGTTTTGTACCATAACCACTTTATTGGTTTGCTGTAGTGAATATGTTGCCAAGAGAGCCCTGGACCCCCGCACTGTAACCAGTCAAACTGTTTTCAAACAGTTTGACTTCTTGTCTCGGGTCCTGCTGGCTCAATTCCCCACCTAAGAAGGAACTTTCGTTGGTATCAGAAAATACTAGCAGACAATTTGCATTCTTCTGCACAAAGGTTGCGCATGGGACACTCTTGGACTTTCCAGCATGATAGTGACCCTAAGCACAAGGCCAAGTTGACGCTCCAGTGGTTACAGAAGAAAAAGATGAAGTTTTTTTGGAGTGGCCATTACAGTCTCCTGACCTTAATATCATCAAGTCATTCTGGGGAGATCTCAAACGTGTGGTTCATGCAAGACAACAAAAGACTTTGCATGACCTGGAGGCATTACCAAGACAAATAAGCAGCTATACCACCTGCAAGAATTAACATGCCAACTTTTGAGTACAACTGTGCTTTTTGAGGTGTCGTTTTGCTAAAGAAAACAATTCTTGTTTTTCTAGCCTTTCCTTATAACCAGGGCCAGGCTGGCCTACCGGGACACCGGGAAATTTCCAGGTGGGCCAGCATACTAGCGGGCCAGTGTGTGGCTGCCTAGTGTGCACCAGCCCGCGGGCCGCACCGCAAGGCACAATTACAGGGTGACCAGCAGGAGGGGCTGCTCTCCCCTCCTGCCAGTCACAGAATGTAGCGTGGCCAAGCAGGCAGACCGTGGCAGAGGAGCTCCTGTTCCCCTACCCGGTCTAACAGGAAGTGCTCACAGAGAGCACGACTGATTCCTGTCAGACCGGGTACAGTGAGCAGGAGCTCCTCCACCACGGTCTGCCTGCTCAGCCATGCTACAGCTACAACTAATGGGACACCTGGGGGCTGGGAACTAATGGGACACCTGGGGGCTGGGAACTAATGGGACACATGGGGGCTGGGAACTAATGGGACACATGGGGGCTGGGGGGGGAACTAATGGGAGAAAGGGAGAACTGGGGGAAACTAATGAGACACAGGGAGAGCTGGGGGGACGACTAATGGGACACATTGAGGGCTGGGAGGGGGATATAAAAATACATGGAGGGCTGGGAAGGACACATGGAGGGCTGGGAAGGGGGTATAGGGACACATGGAGGGCTGGGAAGGGGGTATAGGGACACCTGGAGGGTTGGAAGGGGGTATAGAGACACATGGAGGGATGGGAACTAATGGGACACCTGGGGGCTGGGAACTAATGGGACACCTGGGGGCTGGGAACTAATGGGACACATGGGGGCTGGGAACTAATGGGACACATGGGGGCTGGGAACTAGTGGGACACATGGGGTCTGGGAACTAATGGGACACATGGGGCTGGGAACTAATGGGACACATGGGGGCTGGGGAACTAATGGGAGAAAGGGAGAACTGGGGGAAACTAATGGGACACATTGAGGGCTGGGAGGGGGATATAAAAATACATGGAGGGCTGGAAAGGACACATGGAGGGCTGGGAAGAGGGTATAGGAACACCTGGAGGGTTGGAAGGGGGTATAGGGACACATGGAGGGCTGGGGGGGGGAACTAATGAGATACATGGAGGGCTGGAAAGGACACATGAAGGGCTGGGAGGGGGTATAGAGACACATGGAGGGCTGGGAGGGGGTTAACGGGACACATGGGGGCTGAGAGGGGGCCTATTGGGACACATTGAGGGCTGAGAGGGGGCCTATTGGGACACATTGAGGACTTGGAGGGGGCTTATTGGGACACATTGAGGGCTGGGAGGGGGCTATAGGGACACATGGAGGGCTGAAAGGGAGGGCTAATAGGACACATGGAGGGCTTGGGGGCTAATGTGACACACACGGGTGCTACTGAGACACATACAGGGCTGGGAGGGGGTATATGAACACAAGGAGGGCTAGTGGGACACATGGAGGGCTGGGGGGGCTAAATGGACAGAGAGAGGGCTAATAGGAAACATGGAGGGCTGGGGGCTAATGGGACACATGTAAGACTGAAGAGGGTGGAATGAGACACATGGAGGGGCTGGGGAGTAAAAAGACCCACGGAGGTGTGTGGGGAGAAAGAGACAGAGGGGTTGGGAAGGGGGAACAGGAGACACACAGAGGAGCTGAGGAAGACAAACATGAGATACACAGAGGGACTTGGAAAGGGGAGAATGAGACACACAGAGGAGCTGTGGGGATAGATACACATAGATGTCTTGGGGCCTCGGAAAGACACTCACAGAAGGGCAGGGGAAATGGAGAAAGAGACAATGGGGCTGGGGCCAAGAGACACATGAAAGGGGCTTGGGGGAGAAAGACACAAACAAAATGCATCCTCACTTGTGTCTCCTGCTCTCCCTGTAACTCAGTCGACCGGTGAGAGAAAGATGTCGTATTAAAGGCACACTATAGTCACCAGAACTACTACAGTTTAATGTAGTGGTTCTGGTGTCTATAGCCTGTCCCTGTAGGCTGAGCACTATAAATGCTACCTTTTTCTACATAGCTGCCTAGGCACATCTCTAGTGACAGTCACTCAGACGGCCACTAGAGCTGCTACCTAGCCCAGTGCTGCACACTCTGCATGGAGGCGCTGATCGCTCCCCATAGAGATGCATTGATGCAATGCATCTCTATGAGAAGATGCTAAATGGTGCGGTGAAGCACAGCATTTTGCCACATATGTGAAATAGCCCCCCCAATGCTTTCCTATGGGAATTGAATTGGCATTGACTGAAATGTATCCAGTTGTCAGTCAAAGTGAAGAGTACAAAGTGAAGATAACGTAATTTTTTTTACTGCTGTGCAATAGCATACATTCACAATTTCAGTCCAAATGACCAAACTTTTCTTAATATTTCAAGAAAATTGACTGATACATTTTTAAGTTTTTTTTTCCCCGCTTCCATATCTGCACACTATGCTGGCGTGATGCATTGTGGGGCTGGTATAGAATTTTTTTACAGGGCTGCTTTTCATTCCCAGTCCGGCCCTGCTCATAACTAATGTTTTCCATTCCCCTTGCTAGTTTTGTAGCTGGCCTCTGCACTTTTTCTAGTTCTACAATATCCTTCTTTAAAACCGGTGCCCAAAATTGCACCGCATATTCAAGGCACCTTACTCGTTTTTGCAACAACACACCGACATTGCGTACGGTTGCCCAGTTTGTGATCGATAACTGTTCCTTTTCATTTAATTTTATCCCTAACTCTACCCCATTAACCCTGGCTGTATAAGATAATTATGAATATCTCCTTATTGTACCCAGTTCTTTTTATTGTAGCTCTGTATTGTACTCATCTCTGCCTGATGTATGGGTATCTATGTATTCTACCACAAATACCCATACATCTGCAGTTCTGTGAATTTCACACGTGCCCAGCTCTATGTATTGTATTAGTGTTATTAATATTATTATGTCTGTATTATGCTCAGCTCAGTGTATTGTATTCATATATCCCTATTATACTGGGTTATTTGTATTGCACTGGTATATCTGTATTGTACCTGGCTCTGTATATCGTATGGGAAACTTTGTATTGTACGCAGTTCTGTTTGTTGTATTGCATTATTCTCTGTACTGCATTGTTCTCTGCATTGCACATAGCTCTGAGTATTGTTTGGGGACTACCGTTAAGGTTAACTGAAGAGATTCCAAAGGTGTGAACATGGTGGCTACAGAGTTAAGAGTTTGAGTAAAATTCTTGGGGAGGAGTCTGGTACCCCATCATCTTAAAACTTATCCAGCTGATACTGCCTGGCATCATAACCATTACAGCAAGTTGTAGTGGTTATGATGCCTGGAGTCTTTATTCAACATATGTGCTACATTTTCAGGATGAGGGACAGCTAACTGCTTGTTTTAATTTCTGCCATGTAGTTAACCACATCCTGTTGTGTTTTGTTTGTTTTTTTGTAGTTTTTTTTGTCAAACCCTTTGCTTACCCATCCTTGAAGAAGTGAAGTTCTCCCTGCAGATCTGCAATGGCATCAAATCTTTGTACTTTGCACACATTCTGTGTTGGGTTCTTGGGGTCATTCCTCGTGGTGGTGGTGGTGGTGGTGGATGATGATGTGGATGAAGGCTTCTTAGTAGGCACTGGAGGCTTAGGACCTGGACCTGACTTAGGACCTGGTGAAAAGGCAACAGTTACTCTCTACCGCACCACCTTCTGCTGTGACTGCTTAGCAGCAATATGGGAACTGTGCATGGAAACGCAAATTGTGTAATTTGCAAATTATTGGCGGGGATACTTCTGTTTAATATGACTTGCAGTTAGACATGCACGATCACCTGCCTCCTATCCCTGCTACACATGTGTAGAATTTATCCCATATGCTACCTCTCTCTTCGTTTTGCTTACTGATTTTTAAAAAATATATTTTCTTCTTCCTCAGCCTTCAATACCTAGTTTGATTCTCCAGCAGAAAGCTGGATAGATCCAAAGGACACTCCAGAACCCTAATGTTTGCATGAATGCTGTAGAGGTAAGAAATCTACACTTTTATTAATTCACATAGCTGACAGCCAGACGTCCTTCCTGATTCAAGCAGAAGTGCTTCCATTGGGAAGCATTAATCTTGTTTCCCTAAGAGAAGCATTCTTCTGGGTGATCACTGCACATGCGCTAAATTCCATCCAGACAGAAAGGGAAGACTATCGTCACTGACAGTCTCTTCTTCGCTTTTAACATATCGTAAAGGGAAATTTCACTCTATTAACGCTGGAATTTGTGCTTAATTTAGAATAGGACACAAGTTATGTGTATCTTACACTGTGTTGCATGATAACAATCAAAATACATTGATTTGCCAAAAGGAGTTATGTTTTGGATTGGGAAACTGGTAAATCCCATGGAGTTATTATAGGTTTACCCATCACACACCACACACACACACATATCACATACAGCAAGCGCACACACACACACACACCACATCACATGCAGCCAGGACTCACATAGCACATACAGCCAGCACACAGCCACCAAACACATCACATACAACTAGCAAACACAAACATCACATACAGCCAGCACATACGCATCACATACAACCAGTACACACAGGTGCCGGCGCAACCGGAGGAAAGGGGGACAGAAAAGGCAGGCGGCAAGGGAGGCTGTTCTTCCCTTGCGCACCCTCTGTGATGCTGGGAGCTGGAATATGACATAATTCCAGCCCCGGCATACTAAACAGCGGGCTGGAGGAGTGAGGAGCTGCCCCACACTGGACCCCAGGGAGGTGAGTGGTTGACTGCCAGTGAGTGTGTGTCTGTTAGTGAGTGAATGAGTATGTATCTCAGTGAGTGTCTGCATGTGTGACTGTCATTGTGTGTGTGTATCTGTCAGTGATTGTCTGCCCGTGTATGTCAGTGAGTGAGTGTATGTCTGTCTGTCTGTCTGTCTGTCAGTGAGTGATTGTATGTCTGTCTGTCAGTGATTGTATGTCTGTCAGTGAGTGTCTGTGTATGTCTGTCAGTAAGTGTCTGTGTGTATGTCAGTAAGTGTCTGTGTGTGTATGTGTGTCAGTGGCAGGTGAATGTGCATGTCTAACTGCAAGTGAGTATGTGTGAGGGACATGAGGGGGCAGCAAAATGGATCTTTGCCTAGGGCGGCAGAAATACTTGCACCGGCTCTGAGCACACATCACATGCTGCCAGAACACACAAACATAACATACAGCCAGCACATACAACCAACACCTACACATCACATACAACCAGCACCTAGACACCACATACAACCAGCACCTAGACATCACATACAACCAGCACCTAGACATCACATACAACCAGCACCGAGACACCACATACAAACAGCACATCACATACAACCAGCACCTAGACATCACATACAACCAGCACCTAGACATCACATACAACCAGCACCTAGACATCACATACAACCAGCACCTAGACATCACATACAACCAGCACCTAGACATCACATACAACCAGCACCTAGACACCACATACAACAGCACCGAGACATCACATACAACCAGCACCTAGACATCACATACAACCAGCACCTAGACACACATACAACCAGCACCTAGACATCACATACAACCAGCACCTAGACACCACATACAACCAGCACCTAGACATCACATACAACCAGCACCTACACATCACATACAACCAGCACCTAGACACCACATACAACCAGCACCTAGACACCACATACAAACAGCACCGAGACATCACATACAAACAGCACCGAGACATAACATACAACCAGCACCTACACATCACATACAACCAGCACCTAGACACCACATACAACCAGCACCTAGACATCACATACAACCAGCACCTAGACATCACATACAACCAGCACCTAGACATCACATACAACCAGCACCTAGACATCACATACAACCAGCACCTAGACATCACATACAACCAGCACCTAGACATCACATACAACCAGCACCTAGACATCACATACAACCAGCACCTAGACATCACATACAACCAGCACCTAGACATCACATACAACCAGCACCTAGACATCACATACAACCAGCACCTAGACATCACATACAACCAGCACCTAGACATCACATACAACCAGCACCTAGACATCACATACAACCAGCACCTAGACATCACATACAACCAGCACCTAGACATCACATACAACCAGCACCTAGACATCACATACAACCAGCACCTAGACATCACATACAACCAGCACCTAGACATCACATACAACCAGCACCTAGACATCACATACAACCAGCACCTAGACATCACATACAACCAGCACCTAGACATCACATACAACCAGCACCTAGACATCACATACAACCAGCACCTAGACACCACATACAACCAGCACCTAGACACCACATACAACCAGCACCTAGACATCACATACAACCAGCACCTAGACATCACATACAACCAGCACCTAGACACCACATACAACCAGCACCTAGACATCACATACAACCAGCACCTAGACATCACATACAACCAGCACCTAGACACCACATACAACCAGCACATACACATCACACCCACAGTCAGCAAACAGACATCCAGCACACAACACACACGACATGCAGAAAGGACACTCCACAGACGACATACAGCTAGCACCCACCACACTTGCAACAAGCACAGTCAGTCATCTCCACACATACAGCCACCACACCTACGACACACAACAAGCACACACCGCACGACAAACAGTAAGCATGTACTGCACACTATCAAAAGGTGGACACTATGGGAAGGTTTCGCAAGACTCTGAATTTTTGCAAAATAAATCCAAATGGCAAAACTGAGGCATAAATAGCCATGTTGTGACTATAGCAGAGTTAGAGAATGTTTCCAAATTAGCTATTTGTGCCTCCATTTCTCCTTTCAGATTAACTTTGTGAAAACTCAGCATGTCAGTGTCAAGGGCCCCAATCTTTTTAAATTAAATTATTTTGTGTCAGGACAAGTAGATTATCATGACAGACCAAGTAGTTTGGGCTACTTTTAGTACCTTTGACAAGTAAATAAAAAAAAAAAATAATTCCACACTCCTGCGTCATAAATTTGTTTTAAAAAATGCATTGGCGTTCTATACCATAAAGATTATCTGAATAACTGGTCCAGTGCGATCATCTTACTTTACCCTGTATTTATGATATCGGGTCACCAAGACCACCAAAACAAAACTGCTTGTGCCAAATCTCTTTTACTCACCATACAGATACTGTATCCCTTTCACATCATCAGGGTGAAGCTGAAAATCACTCACATAGCTGTACATTGGGTACATTAAAGCTTCTTGGACATTGCTATGGTCCAGTCCTAAAGCATGACCAAATTCATGGGCAGCAACAAGGAAAAGACTATATCCTGTATGAAAAGAGATTAATATAACATCAATATACTGTATAGCGTAGGTGGGCGACATGCACTTATAAACTAGATACACTAGGTGGAAATGTGAACAGATATTTTCACATATCACAGAGGGGGATATCTAAGCTATTAAATTTAAAGTAGTGTCTGGATTACATGTAAACTGTATTTATCTGCTATGGTAGGGTTTCAAAATCAGTTTATAAGAAAATGACCCTTGCAAGCAATATTAACAAACCTTGATCAGGACAGAAACCCCATTTGCTGTCTGTGTCGTAGCTAGAGGTGGTTGCGCACCACAACCTCCCATCCCCCCGACCTTCACTTGTGCATGAATTATAGGTTTTTCCTTGAAATGAAAATGGGAAGACACAAGGATCTCCCTGAGAGTTTCCACCAATCACAGCAGTGTCTGAAAGAGAAGAGAACTTAAGTACTGCCACAATCATTTTCTTACATCAATATTACTTTAGTATCACTTTATGTGTAAACCTTGACATAGTGCTAGCCTATATTTACACCTACCTTAAATATACACACACACAGGACTCAAAATTTTCACTCGCCACCAGCTTTTGGCAAGTGAAAATTCCATTGTGAGTAGAAATTCACCCATGTTGAGTGTGACATGGTCTCTCTTATCTTATGTCACGGTGGAGCAATTCCATAAGTACTTGGGACACGAATTACCTCTATTAGGGCAGAAGCCATATTTCTTATCTGTGTCATAGTTGGCAGTAGTACTGCACCAGCGATATCCATCAGAACGACCTTCCTTGGTACAGCTAGAATAGGATTTTCCATCGAAGATATAGGGAAAGACACAGGGCTCTCCATTACTGTTCCCTCCATATGTGAAAAGCACTGTGGAAATACAAACGCACAGTAAGCACGGATTCTGGTTCTTCTTCTGAAGTGTAACAAACAAACAAAAAAATAAAAAAATTTATGTATCACATAAATGAATAAAATGTACTCAGGATACAATCAGGAACCAGATTTTGAAAAGAAGACGTTAATTTAGGCACAATTGCCCAATAAAATATAAAAATTAAAAATAAAGATTTTATTTTAATTTTTTATATTGTATTGGGCAATTGTGCCTAAATAAATCTCTTCTTTTCAAAATCTGGTTCCTGATTGTATCCTGAGCCATCTGGGTCTGCTTACTATCCACCATCCTCCAGTGGACGCGGTCCAGCAATATCCCTTAGTGGATTTCAAGGCGCAAATCTCATTTAAATCTTGTGAGTGCAACCATTATTGCAGTGTGTTATTTAATCCAACTGTACATCACTATGTGTTGTCTGCTTTCTTTTTTATTTTAGTTCTTAGCTGCATCCCTTTTTCCTTTTTTCTACACATCATCTTCTGAAGGGCAGAAAAGGATGCAGCTTAAGCAGTTCTGTCATTTAATTAAGACTGTACTATACTGTAGTATATGATGTCACAGCTGAAGCCCATATAGCATTTACAGTCATTTGCCTCAAATTACAACAAGGTAATATTAGAGAATGTGGAAACGCAACCAGACAGATTAAATAGCTATCTGAAGGAATAATTAAAAGAAGGAATCCTGGCACATTACGTGCAATATTAGGTTACAATTACTTAAGGTAGGTTTTTAAAAAATAATTATTTTTAAGTGTCTTTTTTATTCATAAGAATAGCTATCATTCCACATGACACCATTTTTGTTCCTGCCTTTTGTTTGCTCCAATAACACAGCTGCCATCAGCAAGTGCAGCAATGATTTATGGGAGTTGTAGTTCAACATAAGCAGAAGGAAGACAAACTGAACTACTATTCCTTGTTCTTCCCATGAATCCCTGCTGTGCTAAGATTTATGGGATAAGTGAGCACTTGCAGGAGAAAGTTAATAACGCATCCTGATTGGGTGATCCCTGGTCTGCACAGTGCGCGCTGCTTGCAAAGCCTAGGGATTTCTTGCAAATTTAGCATCGTCAATTGTTTTTTTATTAAACATTATTTTGAATTGATTGTTGTATATTTTTAGATGCATTATTGTAGAATGGCCAATTCCAGCCTGGACTGTCCCTGTGATCTCTCTTTGAATTTAGGAAGTGTTATTGTTTGTGGGAAATTACAATTATCACTTTGTTACCCAGGTACCAATAGGTGGCATTCTTTGTATTACACAGAGATTTTTTTTATTGAATTTCCACATAATTCTGAATAAGTATAAGGTTAAACATTGCTTGAATGGTGTTCAGATACTTGCATTCGCTGGGACAGAAGCCATATTTGCCATCCTGATCGAAGTTGGGTGTGGTACTACACCAGAGATTCCCGTCAGAGCGTCCGACAGTCGTACAACTGGAATACGATTGACCCCCAAATATGAATGGAAAGTGGCACAGAGCTCCATTTGCATTTCCAAAATGTGATTTTACAACTGAGGATAATGAAGGAAACCAATGTGGTTACGGACTGCATATGGTAGAAAATGAGATTCAGTGTGCCTTTAGTAAATTAGGATATGACTGCATGCCCTAGATAACCTCTAGTTCACCATATTTATTTAACCAATTCATCTGTGAAAGTAGCCAAAAATGGATGCCAATTTTAAAACATTACAAAATGGCGTCTATATTGTTTTGCTCGTTCAACTTAATGTTCGGAATGAAAGGCAATTTTTAGCGTAATAGAATATCTTTCAAGGACTATGTTAAAATGCCTGGGAGCCTGTTAGGGAAGTAGAGTGTGGAAAGGACAATGCTGAGTGTTTAGAATGCAGTATGTGAATGTTAAATATCTGCAATTTTTTTTTTTTTCTAACAAAGTCTATAGGGAGAAATTAAGGGAATATGATATTTAGGATATTCACATGGAGCAACAAATAGCGTTTTTTTTAGAGGATGTTACATAATTGCAAATTACTTATATCGTATTAGTCAATTACGTAATTTATTGTTAGCTGTGAATATTTATTCATGTATCAAAGTGTGTGAGGGAATGCCCCTTGTGTAGAATTGTTTTGCTATTCTCCCAATAATCATTGGATTTATTTACAGGCAATAAATAATGTCTGAACCCAAGCGTGGAATTGGTGACTTTGTATCACATCTAGATATCCTACCAACACTGCCTTTTTGCTATATATTTTAATGTCACCTAATTTACATTTTAAAAATACAATTTTCACCCTTTACTGGAGGTCACAAGATTTTAATCAGCTCAAAGATGATGAATGTGTTTTTATTCAACTGCTACTGCAAAAGAGCATCTAATAAGGTGAGCAGTCAGATCAGGTCTTATAATTCTAAGCAACATTTTGATGAGGCAATAGGATCTCTACTCAAGTGTCCAAATGATACCCAGGAGTTAACTGGTTTACTTGGTTATATTAAAGGAATTTAGGAAAGGGATTTAGGGGTAATTATTTGTGATGACTTAAAGGTAGGTAGACAATGTAATAGAGCAGCAAGAAATGCTAGCAGAATGCTTGGTTGTATAGGGAGAGGTATTAGCAGTAGAAATAAGTGCTTATGCCATTGTACAGAGCACTGTTTAGACCTCACTTGGAGTATTGTACGCAGTACTGGAGACCGTATCTTCAGAAGGATATTGATACTTTAGAGAGAGTTCAGAGAAGGGCTGCTAAACTGGTTCATGGATTGCGGGATAAAACTTACCAGGAAAGGTTAAAGGAACTTAACATGTATAGCTTGGAGGAAAGACGAGACAGGGGGGATATTATAGAAACATTTAAATACATAAAGGGAATCAACACAGTAAAGGAGGAGACTATATTTAAAAGAAGATAAACTACCAGAACAAGAGGACAGTCTTAAATTAGAGGGGTAAAGGTTTAAAAATAGTATCAGGAAGTATTACTTTATTGAGAGGGTAGTGGATGCATGGAATTGCCTTCCAGCTGAAGTGGTAGAGGTTAACACAGTAAAGGAGCTTAAGTATGCGTGGGATAGGCATAAGGCAACTTAATTATCCCCCCCAAAACAAAATAAATAAAAAAAACAATAAATACGTATAAGACAAAACGTCTCTTTAATTTATGGTGGGCTAAATTTGTCTAGGTTAAACTTGCTTCCGTTGGAACTCGAGCTTTCCACCACCCTATTACACCATACCCCTGGGGACTTTTTATTGTCTAGACCTAGCAACCTCCCTAATGGTAAACAAAATATGTTTTGTTACAACTTTTGGTGTCTCCTTGATAAACTGTTGCCTTACTTTGGTTTAATGACACACTGAATTGGTGAAACATAAAAATTAACCATGTGTTACAAATAAATTGTCTGTGATACTGCACCCCCAGGTTTAACTTCCAACTCTCATGAAGGAGATAAATGGCACTGGGAAGAAAACAGGTACGTTGTCAAAACATCAGCAAAATATTTACTTATTACATAAGAGGGGCACCAGGACACTCTTGGCAAGATAACAGCCATATAACCCCTCCCCACCTGTCAATCAAATCCTTTGTACACAGGGTGTAATGCTGAGGAATGACTACAGGGGGAGCAAGAGATCCATTCCCTAGGTGGTTCACTTGTTTCCAACATGTCTCAGATGCAGTGATTATTATCCTGCTTGGTGAAGGTGGCAGCAATGGAAGGTGGGTGTTATAGCACTCTCCCACCTACGGATACCTACACACCGACGGATATGGCTACCAAAGCAGCTACGTATTACACTTTTGCAATTGACTTCAAACAACTTGAGGTTTGTCTGATCAGCGGGTTGTCAGAAATTCTGAACTCCAAAACCCTATAATGGATTAATATATAGATAGTGGTTTGGGAGCTGCTATAGCTTTAGGTGGACCTGGTAAGAAAAGGTCACTCTACAACTGCTGTTAAAACTGAACAAATTGCAGGCTGATCAAGGGAGTATGAAATAATGAATATGTACATTGTTATAAAGGTGCAGCATAGACCATCTGTATCAATATCTCAGAATGAGACCACTCAAAATGTCTTTATATAACAGAAGCAGGGTGTGTCTTTAAATGCTATACATTAGAAGCAGTAATATTTTAGGGGGAAATTAATTAAAAAAAATAATCTTGTTCTGCTCACTGTCTTTATGGGACAAAATATTGTAGTGAGCTACAGGCCAATCTGTTAACGGAATACAGGAAGAGACCGCTCTTAAAATAACAGTGGTATGTTTAAGAAAGAGGTCACATTTACCTAAAGGGACACTCCAGACCTCTAAAGCTCTTGCTAGTGCTTTATGTGTGAATAGTGTGCCCTTTTTTTTTTTTTTTTTTTTACAAAAAGTGTTGATCTCAATAGAAATCGGCACTTTTTAAAATTACCTTGTTACACCCACCTGGCTGGCAATCAGACAATCAGTCCTGTTACTTCCTAGTTTTGTTTTAGCTCGGTGGAGCTAAACTCAAGAGGCAACAATTGCTCAGAGCACTTGCCTTGCAAATACTTGAGCTGCATTGGGAAACCTGTGATTAGACAGACACAGAAAGTATGTGCTGGGTTAGAAGGGCTCCAGACAAAAGATCTGCATCTTTTACATATAACTCCAATGAAAAAATGCACAATTAACTTATGCATGTTTTATTTGGGGTGTATCTGCAGAATAGTGACTTTATTTGGGCAGTAGAGTATCCCTTTCAAAGAATGGAGAACTAAGTCTGTAATCTTCTAAACTTGAAATGACCTGCATTGTAAAATACATTAAGGACCCTAAAAAATTTCCCACTACTCTTACTAAACAGCATTTGACACACTGATGGAATGCTGATAAAACAGCTATATTTGAAACAAGTGAAAGGTGTCTTACATAGATACACAAAGAAAGAGGTCATTGCATATTGTTCAACAGCTTTTAACCCCTTAAGGACACATGACGTGTGACATGTCATGATTCCCTTTTATTCCAGAAGTTTGGTCCTTAAGGGGTTAATCAGATCCTAGACTGCCTTGTATGGTTAACTCTGATAGTGAAGGGTAATTTTTAAGCAGATATATCTTACCAAGAAACGGTCCTTCTACAATGAATATTGGATAGGGGACAATTGTTACTTAGCTCCTCGTGAGAGAGACAGATTACAGTTATGTATAGAAAGGGATAATCTCTGTTGGTTAACGCTCTGTGACAGTGAATTTAGAACAGGAAAGCCTAGTTAAATACCCATGCCATCCTCTCTGGAAGGCTTTGTTTCTCAGACCCCGGGCATCAAATTTTTTATTCTAAATCTTACATAATGAAAATGTGTACAGTGTTATGTAGATTGTCAGGTTTACATAATAAAAAGATGTATTCGAAAGAAGGGCAAGTTTGAAATAGTTAAATGTTAGAGGAGCTATTTTATTTAATTCTTGCTTTTGCACTTGGCTAATCTGAATTTCTATTTGTTGTTTTGGTTCTGTTGTACCATTTAAAAAAAAATATACCTTAACCATTTACGAACGCATGCAGGTCTTTAACGCCCTGTGACGGCGTAGACCATCATGCAGTAAAACTACCAGTAGGAGTTAAATCCCTTCTGGTGCCAAGGATACCAAGGACTCCCAAGGTATAGTGCGATACCTGAAGGTCCTCTGTCAGCTGGGGCCACAGTTAGCAATAAGCTAGGTACAGCACTCAAAGGTGCTGCACATAGCCCTTTAAATACCGCAGGTGAGCGATCTCACTCCGCTGTGGTATTTCTATCACTGCCCCAGCCTGCTGCCTTAAGAAAATCAGGAATCCCCAGGTTTCTTTTAATACAATTAGTGGCCCCAGACTGACAAAGTGCAGCGCTCATGGTGAACGCAGCACATAACTCTTTAAATTGATTTAAACTAGGTAATTTTGAATATGAAAAATTAAATAGGTATTCCCATGGCTTGGCACTGTCCCCCTACTATGAGAAAGACCCCCAAAGTTCACCAATCCTTAGCCCAATGATTGGTGCTGGGCTTTGCCAGCTGCCTAGTACCGATCTCTGTGTGTTGAAGGAGAAAGCTCATCCTCTCATGCTGCAAAAGAGTCCACTGTACTGTGTGAACTAGGAAATCCCTCTGCTGATGTCAGTACTGACATTAGCAGAGGGAATCCCTTAGATCCAGGACTGGGGGTAGGATTAGGGTGTGGGATTAAATGTAAGAAAAAGGGATTAGATTATGTGTAGGATTGTGGGTTGGAACAAGATTGGGGGTAGGATTAAGTGAAAGTAAATAAATGTGGGGTATCATTTTACTCGACAACAGTAGCAGAGTAGAAATATGAGGTGTTTGCAGAAGAAGGATACGTATTATGTGAATTAACTAATTCCACTTAAATTTGTGATAAAATGGTTAAATCAAAAGTGTCAAATTGCTCTTAGTTACACAGCTTGTGGTATATACTTTCTACAAATCTATACTTTTGTGTAACAGTTTTGGATTCTGTGACAGCAATTAAAGTTGTAATCTCAGCATGCCAAATGTTGCAAAGTTTTAGCTTTAAAAAAATTCACTAATTGCAATATTTGTTTTATAACTTCTAAAGATGAAATGAAATCCTAGACATATTGGGTATTTTAACAATCAGGACCAATTAGTCAATCTCGTTTGAGTTGGTTTTCTTTAGTTGCACTTGATGTGTAAAAACTATGAAATGTAAAATTAAAAAAAAAAGTTTTTCTTTTTTATTCCTATTTAATATTGTGTTATATATACATATAGGATATCAAAATTATATATAATATGGGCGCACTTAAACAGAAAAAGGGACATTGTTACTTTTGCCATGCATTTATTCTGTAAAAAACAAGCCTTGGTCACAAATGCATAGAATCCGAAAAAAGCCTTGGTCCTTAAAGGGACCACTTCAGCTCATTGAAGTGGTCAAGGTGCAATGTCCCATGTCCCTTAACTCTATAGAGGTAATTATTGCAGTTTCTGAGAAACTGCAATAATTACCTCTAAAGGGTTACCTCCTCTTCTAGTGGCTGTCTTCCAGACAGACACTCTGCATGAGGACCTCCAGCATCAGATTTTTCCCCATAGGAAAGCATTGAACAATGCTTTCCTATGGGAAAATCTGAATGTGACTGCAGCCATTGTCGCGCATATGCATTAGGTTTTTCCCGCCGGCTGAAGAGGAGCGTGGGCAGAGCCTGACTCAGCGCCGATGGACATTGGCACTGGATTCAAACAAGTGACTAGAGGGGTTGTTAACCCCTTCAGCACTGCGGAAGGGGGGCACTGCAGGAGCCTATAGTGCCAGGAAAACGGGTTTTAATATGTGAATCTTTTTTCCAGCCTACGTTACCATGTTACTAAATAACGGTTACTATGTTATGAGCTAATTCTTACCAATTCCGGTGCCAAGTGTCCAGAACTCATCATCATCAAAGTGTGCATCCCCCTGCACGCCACTACCAGGAGGGTATGCATGAGCCAAGAGTCCATTCGTGCCATCAAATGGGTAGGGGTCTCCATGATCTGTTCAAGAGAAGGATGAAGGAATATACAATGATGTCTTTTCACTTCGCACAAGCTGTCACAGCATTATGTTCTAGGTCAATGACAACTAACTTCTCCAACTAAGGTTGAAAACATATCTCATGTTACTGGGTGAACTGCAGATTTGTTTTTCCATGTTGGCTCTTTTAACTTATTTTTGCAGCAATTCTTTGCGTGAAATGCAATTCAATTTAGCTAGATTTTAGTTAATAGATCAACCCGAATTTCAAGTGCATTCATTCAACACATCTGCAACAAGCTAGCCTATCGGATAGGTAGATTAGATCGATGATATTAGAAGCAAATACAACATAAAGTCAAACATCATGTCCAATTTTATTTCTGCTTATAGCCCTAGTGAGCAATTGAATGGATAGTTCTCACGAAGAGGTTATAATGTGGGTTCTCATGTGGGTTCTCAATGTTTTATGGGATTTTTACGTTTGTCTTCTCTAAGGTGGGAACAGAGTCATTTTAAGACTGTTGTGGGCTTGTGAAGAACACACTTTAACGTACAGATAAGACTCATTGAAAATCACAAATCAAGCTACAGATTGTTTTACAATAACTTTATCGGTATGTCTACTTACTGTCAGATCCAAATAGGATGTCAATATCAGGTACTCCTTCGTATATTCGTTTAAATGTAAGAGGAGTCACTTCGCTCCAGACGTTGAAGGCACGAGAAAAGGCATCGTCTATGACTTCACGGTCCAAATCAGGAGAGTAGTTCAGGATACTGGGTGACAAATAGATCAGGAGAGCATTTAAAGGTTTATTGTAAAATTGTAGAAGTGATTTGTTTACAAATGTGAAAGTCTCCTAGATTATGAGTCTCATCACGTACAAGGTTTATCTACACAATCTATATTGGGTTTCTCTTTCCTACATTTAAATCACTCAAGGCAGGAGGATATGTCAATATAAAAGGTAAATACAGGTGCACACATTCAAATCAATATTTTATATATATTTTTCTTGTTGCTTTTATTTTACAAGCTGATAATATGCAATAAAGGAGAGATCTAAAAATCAATGTAATTTCAACTAATATACTTACGTGTATGTGATTTCATCATGATCCCACTTTAAATCACCCTCAAATGTGTTGTACCGACCTACATCTGGCACTCCACAACGAGGGGCTTGCATGGCAGCTATTGTTTCTTGATTAAGATCTCCTGTCTCTTGCAATCCCAGCTTCTGCTGCATTTTGCGAAGAGCCTTCTGCAGGGTGATGCGGGCATCAGACCCATGCTCTGAGACCAGGTAGCCATACCGATTTAGGTAACTCTATAAAGAAAGCAATAATGTGTTACACGAGGGGTTAATATGGACCAGGAGTTCCAAAGCTTTAGGGTTTTAGCACAGCCACAGCTAAATCAAGGATACTTAACACGGGAATAAAAGTCCATATAGTATTCCACCCACTCCTTATCCTACCCATTTGGTTATGGGATATATACACTTGAATTGTACGGTTTAGAAGAATTAATAAAACTGTGAGAAATACCAGCTCAATAGTTTATTCTCCACGGGTGGTTTGTGATGGGTTAATAGTTGCACAGGAGTAAGCAACATTTGGCACCTCAGATTTTGTGTACTATAACTCCCCTAATGCTTTGCCACTGTTATGGCTGAAAGAATATTACGGGAGATTTCTTAAACAACATGTAGAGTGCAGAAGGTTGCCTAGCCCTGGTATAGTAGACGAGCAGCCACAGCTTCTCAATCTACCGTATTTTTCCATGTATAAGACTATTTGTTTTTCTACATTTTTTTTTAACTCTAAAATTGGGGGTCACCTTATACACGGAATGTCACTGCAGGGGTTAAAAAACAAACACTTGTGCGTGGGGCTTAAGCCAAGAGGTGGCCTGTCGCGTTTCAGTATGCCACGGCCCACACACACACCTGGCTTCCCTCCTGACGAACCACTTCTGAATGCTGTGGCAGGGAGAAAGAGGTCCCTATATGTGTGAGAGCTGTAGCAGACATCAGCACTTACCACCAATGGAGCTCCAGAGACATGCCACACCATAATAGGAGCAGCCATATTAAAGTTTGCTCCATCTAAGGTAGGTTTTGCTTTCTGATTTATATTTATGAGGGGGAATGGGGATCAGAGTGAATACTACTGTGATGTCCCGACATGCCCTCACACCACCTGCTGTATTGTGGGTACTGTAGCACGGGGGAGGCATGAGAATCAGACGTGTGTTGTTCTCCTCAGAAGTCACCTCTAAAATATCAAAGTTGTTCTATTTTATGTTTAAAATATTTATTTCTTAATTTTGGGCTCACAAAATAGGGGTCATCTTATTCATGGGGAGAGTCTTATACACGGAATATCTAGTCCCAGAAGGTAATTTTTAAATGGGAGTACAAAGGAATCCCATAGCATTATGGACATTTTGCTCAATTTCTCTATCTTCTGCTCACTTGATTTGTGGTAGTTGATGGATTAAAAATTTAATTATGGCTCAGCTATTAAAGACATAACCTTTGTCTGTGTAGTTACTTATATAGAACGTTTAAACCCCTTTCTCTCCCCCTTTCACTTTTTCCCAGCTAATCCAATTTAACACTCCAGTTATGGTGGTCCTTTGGACCCCCAAACAACAAGTAAAGAACTGCGTTCCCCGCAAAAAATGTCACTTTTCCTTGCAGTGGCTATGTCAAAATGTGACGTCAACTCCCCTCCCTCCTTGCTATAGATGACCATCGCCACTTTCCCAGGGACAGTTATGCCACCCTCTCATCACCTTTCACATTTTGAAAAGAAAATTTGGCCAGCAGAGGGGACTAAGAACTAGCCTCCCGACCCTTTTTTTTTTTTTTAACCCTTTCACTGTAATTAGTTTATAGCAAATGTGTCGATTTGCTGTTTGTTCTATGTAGACATCAATATTTTGCACTGTGTCAATAACTGTATCAGTTGAGAAGCACTTTTATATATATTCAGTGTTTGATAAATATTGGAACTCTCTCTTTGGTATATTTTAACAGGCACCAATTGCTCTGGACAAAACAAGCATATTCGATCGTATTGCGTATTAAAATTGTAGTGCACATTTCAAATAAAGTGTACATCAATTTTATTCGCTCACATGTAATTTTAAAACCGCAGGTTATGGCAGTCAAAAATATGAAACCAGACTGGTGGACTTGGAAAAAGTTTCACATTTTTAAAATTACATTTCCACTACAATTTTTGCACTTTTTATTCTCTTTAAATGGTCTTGAGACTGTTCGGAGTCTGAAAAAGAGAGTGATCTCTTCGAAGATATTCTGAAAGCTTGAATTTGGCATTGAAAGTTTGAGTGGCTACTTGAACCATTATCTATGGTTGCGCTTTTCTTATTTTCCCTAGCAGGATCACCCCTACTTTTTTGCTTTCCCTAAATTAACCACTGAATTACAGTTATTGAATGCTCAGTTGAACACTAAGCTTGCAAATTAGGGGACGTTCACAGAATTATGTGACGGCTGTGGGCAATTTTCGGCTTACAGAATAACCCTGTTTTTGTTTTAAAGTGTACAGGTAAAATTAAAAGGCAAGTGATGTGACAGATAATGTAGCAAAGAGGCAGGTATAGAAATAAAATGGAGATCAAGGGCATAGTTAGAGAAAGACACTGAATATATCACCTCAGCCAGTTGCATGTCACTCATGTTGTTATGGATCTCTCCCACAAATACAATAGGCAGTGGGGTCTTGCGGGGTGTAGGAGCGCAGTGACTCCTAACACACATGGTGCCCACGAGGAATAAGATTGATAGCACTCTCATGATGGCACGAAACAAACACACCCTCTGCTTCAATAATGTCTATTTGCATCGGTTTATATACATACACACCTTAGAGGTTGGTTTACAAGAGTCTCAAACCACAGGATTGTCACATATAGTGTGGGGAAGGACAGTGTGGACACAAAGCATGAAGTGGTGAAAGGAGGGCCTTGTTTGGCACAAAAAATAAAAAGCAACAAACAGGAAACATTGCATCACTGTTGTGTAAACAACGAACAGTGATGACCTCCTTTCAACATAAATAATTTTTATTTTTTTTAAAAGGTGTTTAAATCAATACACCGTACAAACAATACCATAATGCTTGCAGTCTAAATACTGCATGCATGCACACATTCATTAATAACATTAGAACAGATTCTATTTCACATAAAACTGAACTTGCCAAATGGATGTGACCTTCATTTTGGGGTTCTGTACAGGGTGGGCCAAAATTCACAGCAGGATTTGACAGGTAAAAAACGTATTTGTCAGTAAACTTTTTTTTGTTGTTGTTGTTGCAGGTACATACAGTTGAGTCTTGTGAGATTCATCACGAGTAATTTCACGAAAAAAAACAATGAGTAAAAATAGTTAAATCTCCCAAAACTCAATTATAATATGCACATGCAACAAAAAAGTTTAACAACAAATGAGTTATTTACCCGTCAAATCTTACTCTGAATTTTGGCCCACCTTGTACAAAACTCTCAAATAAAGTTCACAGTACAGCACGGGACTATGTGTATTTGTATTCGCTTTTGTGTCACACAGCCATGCTGCCGCCCACGCCAAGTGTTCCCTGTTAAGGGTTAATATGTAGGGATTTTGAAAAATGCCCCTCTCGTTATTTAAATATGCATAGGGATTTGGGATAGTGTGCAAAAACGCTTTTCTTTACTTCTTATTATATACATCACTCATCTTCGTCAGATTTAAACAGACATCATTATGCACGCTAAGCATCTCTGAGCAATACAAATCTAAATAGTACACTTTCAATGGTCAGCACACGGCTGATTTAAGGAATCTGGCCATCTGATCTATAGAGTTACATCAATGTATTCTCACCACTTCATCCGTACACAGTTACAGCATGCGTTCTCACAACGCAATCAACACACTTCCATAAAGCAGTCTCACTATTTTGTCAATATGCAGATACACTGTGTGCTTTTAACAACAGATCAATACATAATCCCACCATGCAACATTGCAATCTAATGAATACAGCTACACCGTACACCCTTACAGTTCAATAAACACATTGCACACGCACCATCTGATGAACATACAGTTATATCACGTACTCTAAACCTGACAACCTTCTGTCGTGCCTGTCATTATATGTACAGTGTTAATGTTTGTGTTTACATGGTGTATAAGCCCTGCTCTTAGATGCACGTGTCTTTGCCCTTTATCTACAGGTAACTGATCAAAGGACCCCCTACTGTTACTATGGTAACCATAAGAGCAGTCATATTACATTTTATTTATTAGCTAAGTGAAAAAGATAGTAGAGTGAAATAGGGAGGCATACAGAAACTAAAGGATGACTCCCTCCTTGTACAGCTCTCCAGAAAACATTCCATAATTTTATTAAAATTCTACCGAATGCATTTCCTCTGATCCTCGCTACATATTCACTGTCAATTCATTATATAATTGTAACTATGTACCGTATTTTTCGCTCCATAAGACGCACCTCACCATAAGACGCACCTAGTTTTTAGAGGAGTTTCTTACTATGGGACAGTTTGTTCAGAATATTTTTTTCTCTCCCCTGTCCCATAATGATCTTTAACCCCCCTTTCCTCTGTCCCATAGTGATTGTTAACCCCTCCTCCCCTGTCCCATAGTGTTATTTAACCCCTCCTACCCTGTCCCATAGTGTTCTTTAACCCCTCCTCCCCTTGTCCATTAGTGTTCTGATCCCATAGTGTTCCCCCCTCCCATTGTCCCATAGTGCACTTTCCCTACCATAGTGTCCCCCCCCGCCCTTGTCCCATAGTGTCCCCCCTCCACTTGTCCCATAGTGTATCCCCTCCCCTTGTCCCATAGTGTCTCCCCCTCCCCTTGTCCCATAGTGTCTCCCCCTCCCCTTGTCCCATAGTGTCTCCCCTCCCTTTCTCCCATAGTGTCCCCCTCCCTTTGTCCCATAGTGTCTCCTCCCCTCCCCTTGTCCCATAGTGTCTCCCCCTCCCCTTGTCCCATAATTACTTACCTGTCTTGGAGCGTGGGCCGGCTTCACAGCGCGCTCCGCGGTCCAAGAACTTCTATTTCAGGTTCCGGTTTCCGGCGGGACTGAAAGGAAGTGTGCACACTGAGTGTGCACTTCCTTTCAGTCCCGCCTGAAAACGGAACCTGAAATAGAAGTTCCTGGACCGCGGAGCGCGCTGTGAAGCCGGCCCATGCTCCAAGACAGGTAAGTAAATCTTCACATTCGCTCCATAAGACGCACAGACATTTCCCCTCACTTTTGAGGGGAAAAAAAGTGCGTCTTATGGAGCGAAAAATACGGTAATCTTCCCTTAACACATATGTACTGATATAAGGAACTCATATCATTAGATTAGGTCTAATATCAGATCTAGACTCTGCAATTGCATTTTTTCAGTCTGGGCACTTGCTTGTTTGGAACTTGCATGTCCCTCTGTGTAAAGTGCAACTAAAAGGGGCACACCTGCCCTGGGTTACAGCTGACCTCATTCAAATGTACCAGTTTAGAGTTTCGCTGTGGTCAAAGTTCAAGCGTACTGGCTCCATGAACGATCACTGTACGTACAGAAAATTGGCTAAATGCATGCACAAAACAAACAAAAATGGCAAAGGCCCAATATTTCAGTGAAAATTTGAACAACCTATCAAACGCAAGAAACTTCTGTAAAATCATAAATCGCATACAAACCCCCCACTGTCAAAATGGACAACCAAACACTGCAACACCCCCTAGATGTAGCAAATGCCTTTATGGTGCTACCACCATGCTTGCTAAGATAACAAATGGCACTCATTTTCAGACCGCAAATAAAGATCAGGCACTGCCAAATCTTCAAAATCCTCATATAGAGAAATTCAATTTTAGACCTGTGCCTGTTAGTGTCGTTAATAAACATCTAAATAATCTAAAAATTTAAAAACAAGTGTGGACCAGATCAAATCCCAGTAATGTTGGTGAAGCTCAGTGCGCCAGCAATTGCTAAACCTGTCACTACCCTTATCAATGAATCCCTGTTGTCAGGATACATACCCAAACTTTGGAAGACTGCAAAAGTTGTACCTATCCATTAAGGTGGTGACAATACCTTGGTGTATAACTATCGCCTGATATCATTGCTCCCGGTATTGTCAAAAATCTTGGAAAAATGCGTCCACGCGCAACTATGTGAATACTATCAACGATCAAATTATCTGACCTCTGATCAATCAGGCTTTCGTCCAAATCACTTAACTACGACTGCCCTCTTAAAAGTTTGCAATGACATCCAAATTGGCATGGAACAAGGAGACAACTGGAGCTCCTTGATTTTGCCAAGGCCTTTGACACAGTAGACCATGGCATTCTTTTGCAAAAACTTAAAAACTCAGGCATTGGTGATCGTCCACTAACCTGGTTTCGATCGTATGTTTCAAACGGATTCTAATATGTGGCCATTTCTGACAGCGCTTCCCTCCCTCTTCCAGTCACGTGTGGTGTTCCCCAAGGCTCCATACTCGGCCCCCTGCTATTCACATTATTTATAAATGATGTGCCTAACGTCTGCAAATCCTCAACTGTACACATGTATGCAGACGACACTGTTATCTACGCTAGTAAACCCAAGCTACCGCAGCTTGAGGCTGTGCTCCAAAACCAATTCACAGAGGTAGAAAAGTGGATAGCAGATAACAAACTCTTCCTAAACACTGACACAACTGTTACAATGATCTTTGGAACTGTACCTAAATTACATAAACTACAAAATCAACAACTGTGTATCAGAACAAATTCATATAGCACACTGACAGCAGTCTGCTCTTTTAAATATCTAGGGATGTTGCTAGACCCCAATCTATACTGTGACCTTCACATTGAAAAAAATCTCTTCAAAACTTTACACAAAACTAGGTGTAGAAACAAATCCTGCCTAAGCCCTACAGTAAGGAAACAGATAGTGCAACAAATGCTAATGCCGGTCATTGATTATGGGGATGTAGTGTATGCACCCGCACCGCAAACCCACCTTAATAAACTGAATACATTATATAATTTGTTCTGCTGCTTTGTACTAGAATGTAATTACTTTACCCACCACTGTGACATGTTAAAAGAGCTAAACTGTCTGTCGCTGGAATCCCAACGCACTTCATCTCTCCAGCCTTGTGCATAAGAGCATTTCTGGGAAGCTCCCACCCTACCTCAGTAGAATGCTCTCCCCAGCTGTTCCCACCTCCTATAACCTCCGATCCAGTACTAGCACGATATTTGGCATACCACAATACAAAAATAAAGTGGCTCGATCCTCCTTTTCCAATAGAGCACCATAATTATGGAATAACCTCAGGGACACAGTCAAATCTTCATTCAATCTAAAATCTTTTAAGAGATCTATGGCAATATACCTCAGCACAGAAAGCACCCGTCATGGTTGTATATATTTATTACCAGTTATGTATTAAATTTATATATGTGTGTATATTTTTGTAATATTGTATCCTAAACAATGCAATGTTTTGTAGACCCAGGACATACTTGAAAACGAGAGAAATCTCAATGTATCCATCCTGGTAAAATATCTTTAATAAATAAAATAAATCAATTAAAAAAATATTTAGGGCAATGTATAAAGAATATTTCGGAGAAAATGTGTAGACGTGGAAAATTAATAGAAAATAGCCTCTCACAACATTCGATTCTGCGCATAATTACATTTTTGCCCCGAATTCACGACAATACATTTTACTCTTTACTATGTTACTTTTTGGCGCATCTACAACCAGTAACTGATCATATTCACAAATTGAGATAAGCTCAACAACCTCTATTTTTCCATGTACATCTCAGGATTGTTTCTCCATTCATGAAAATAAATAAATAAATAAATAAAGCCACATGCAAGATAACAGCAGGTACAAATTTGATGATCTCAGCCAATCCAATGCTTTCCCATAGGAAAGCATTTGGTGGCTGTCGCTCACGTGCGGCAAAACACAGCTCTGTGCCAATCAGCATCTCCTCACAGAGATGCATTGACTCAATGCTTCTCTATGGGGAAATTTCAGCGCCTTTATGCAAAGCGTGATCACTAGGGGTGTTACTAAGCAGTAATGTAAACACTGCCATTTATTTTTTTATTTTTTTATTATAATATGAAATTTTTAACATTTGCATGTGAGGTACCCCAAAGGCAATGCTCCAGCACATTAAGACAACCAGATACAGAGATAAATGTTAAAAAAACACAACAAAAATTAGACAAGCAAACAGAAAAGAAAAAAAAACCCATCAATGTAACTGCTAAAAGCATAGATAAGCTGGCAATATATTGTAATATAGGCACTGTGTAAAATTAAACACTGACTGCAATCACGCTACATTTGTCCACTGCCAATCGCTATCAAAAGGAATTAACACCAAAAATTTCCATGGTATAGCTGTCACATTGATAAACATACAAATAGATAAATAAATAGAATAATAATAATAAAAAAAAATATATATATATATATAATACAAATAAATTACATTCTCTGAGACTCGATATGGGGGGAACCACAATCTGTTATCATAAATTCTGTCTATTTGTCCAGGGTAACCATAGTTTGGCCACATCTCTAGTGCCAAAAAAGGGGTTTGATTCCATCCTGTACTGATAATCTATTTGCTCCATAATATTGTGCCATATTAATGGGATAGAAGATTTCCAAGCCCTAGCTATACATATTTTAATGGCAAAAAATATATGGGTCAAAAGATATTTTTGATTTTTATCTTGCGAAGGGAAACCAATGTTAAAGAGAAAAAGTTGAGGGCTAATTTCTTTTATCGTCTTAAAAATAGAATGAATAAGGCCAAGCATTTGAATTTTTATATTATCAAGACCCTGACACTCCCACCATATATGATAAATAGTGCCCTCCTCATTTCCACATCTCCAACAATTCTTAGAATGTACAGATGATATTTTATATAGTCTAGCCGGTACCATATACCACCTATATATTATCTTTAAATGTGTTTCATAGGGAGAGACGCTATGTATACAGCGCTTAACTAGGAGTGTAGCTTTGGTCCATTCCAGAAGTGGAAAGGATTCCCCAATATCTTGGGGAAATTTCAGCGCCTTCATGCAAAGCGTGGTCACTAGGGGTGTTACTAAGCAGTAATGTAAACACTGCCATTTCTATGAAAAGGCAATGCTTACATTACAAAAATGCAGGGACAGACTATACTCAGCAGAACAACTACAATAATCTGTAGATGCTCTGATGACTATATGTAATATTCAGAAATTTTATTTTCATGGAACACAAATGCAGAATAAAATTAAAGATGCACTGTCACTTTAAGCACAAATAAATAGAAAACGGCTTACTTTGATAAAATCTTGTAGGAGACTTTTCAGCGAAACTTGCAATAAATGAAAAAACAACAAAAACTGTATTCCTTCACAAAAAGAAGCACAATTTGTAGTAATTAAAAAAAATGAAGTAGTCAGAATAATGCAAAAAAGGAATAGGTGATTTGTAGAGGACAAAATTGGTAGGTTGGTTGTTAGCCGCAAAAGATAGTTAATCAGAAGAGAGCTTTAGTCTGCAGGCAAGTAAAGGGTTAACATTCTTGCAGGAAATCTTGTAGTGTAGATAATATTTAATTCACTTATCTTGATCAGAGAAGTCAACAGTCAGTTTCCAACTGGCAGGGTTCGGTACTTGTGTAAGTATTGCAGTGAGTTAAGATAGGAACGTTGTATCTCTTAGCTACAAATTAACGGAGCGATTTCAAATCTGCCGTCGCTTCCCTCTATTGCGGTTGTGTCTGACATCAGACCCATGGGCGGAACATGACCGGCGAAACCCGGAAGTATTTTCGTGGGAATCGCTGATCGGTAAGTATGACACTATAGTGTGCCTTCAATCTAGCAGCTTCAGGGTTCTTCGGTGTTCGCTACTATTTTAACAAGTAGTTTTCCGGACTGATCCCTGCCTTGTTCGGTTACCTGGGTCTGATCTGAGGGGCATACAAGAACTATGGCGGACAATGCTGGTTCTGGTACAACCAGCAGTTTCGACAGAAGATGGCGGCTAGTGAGGGCATGGACTTCGGGGTGCAGGATGGCAGCTCGTGGCTGCTGTTGATTATGCTCTGTTGGCCATCCCCCTTTCCAGGAACCGGCGCGCTAGCAGGTGAGCGGAGGGGAGTCTGTGGCCCTTTAATGAGAGCCACTGCAGGTGGTACAGTTCATGCAGATTTAGGCATGAGTGTTCGCACTGCGGGCGAGCGCATCCAGCCCTGCACGGCTTCAAAAAAGGTAAGCCGGGGTTACGGGACGCCAAAGATGACGTTTCTAGACAGGAGGACTCCGGTGTTCCCCCTGTGCTTGGTGTCAAAAGAGAGCCTGGAGCCTCATTCACCACCTGTCCTACCCATCCGGCGGGTCGGTGAATGATGATATCGATAGGCAGGTGTCGAGGGTTCATCATGCCTCGTTTGACAGGGCTCTGGAATTGGTAAGGAAGGCTGGTTTTGGGGCGTTGCTAGCTAAGTCGGACATCTAGTCAGAGTTTTGTTTGCTTCCAGTGCACCTTGACTATTTTCACCTACTGGGCTGTCAGTTTACGGGGTCATATTTTTATATGTGCTTGCCCATGGGGCTGTGCTATTTCCTGCTCGTATTTTGAGATGTTTTTGACATTCTTGGAATGGGTGGTGTCCCAGGTGTCGGGTTCGTCCTCCTTGACCCACTACCTGGACGATTTTCTGTTCGACGCTCCACGGGATTCGGAAGGCTGTGCGATTTTGTTGACGGTGTTTTGGCAGATCACGGCGGAGTTCGGAGTCCCGGTACCAGTAGGTAAGATGGTTGGGCTGGTGGTTAGGTTATCTTGTCTGGGAATCGAGATTCTAGTGAGATGGTCTTTTGGTTACCGGAGGAGAAGCTGGGACATTTGCTCTGCTTGGACGACCTGGTCAGAGGCTCAAAAAAGGAGCAGTTGCAGAAGATGCAATCGCTTTAATGGACACTTGAACTTCGCTTGCAGGGTTCTTTCGTCAACTGTACCTTGCCACGGTCAGGGTGAAACAACCGTTCCACTTTATACGTATTATGAGGTGTCTAAGGTCAGATCTACCGGTGTGGAGTGCCTTCTTAGGCGAGTATAATGGTCAATCGTGTTGGTTGTGTGCAGAGTTGTCTAACGGCGAGATGGATGTCTACAAATGCATCAGGGTCAGTGGGGTGTGGGGCTTATTTCCAGGGGCGCTGGTGCACTGCCGAGTGGCCTTCAGGATGGCAGGGCTTGGAGCTGATGGGTAATCTGGCATTCCTGGAATTGTTCCCCGTCGCTGTCGAGTTATGGGGTGCTGACTTTGCGAACAGAAAGGTGGTTGTTCACACGGACAACATGAGTGTTGTCCAGGTGATCAATCGTTCCCCCGGTTTTAGCATTGCTCAGGCGTGTAGTGCTATTTAGTCTCAAATGTAATCTGTCGTTGGTAGCCAGGCATGTGCCGGGCATAGACAATGCCATCCGGTTTCGGGAGGCGGTCTGCCCCGTTAGCCAAACAGTGCTTGTCTGCTCTCTCTTTTTTGTTTTGTAGGACAGTCAGATGTCACTAAGGCGTTTTGCATTTCAAGCATCTTGAAAGGGTGGAAAAAGGGACACGCCCCTGACAAGCGACGACCTATTTCGGGAGCTCTGCTGCTGCGCTTGTTGAAAGTCCTCCGGAGGTGTGTAGCTCTGATTATGAGGTTCTTTTATTTCGGGTTGCGTTTTCGTTATGTTTTTTCAGGGCTCTTCGGATTGGGGAACTGGTAGCCCCTAGAGAGAGTTTCGAGGCAGCGTTGTGGGTTTCCGACGTCTATGTATCCTTTCGGGGCATGCTACTGGTGATTCAACGTTCAAAGACGGATTAGGTGGGTACAGGAGCACGGGTACGGATCGGCCTTCGGGTTTGTTTTGTCCAGGGCACTTGTTGCAGGAATATTTAGTCGCCAGGGGTGGAGCAAAAGACACGCTGCTGGTCCATCGGAATGGGTCGTCCTTGAGTAGATTTCAATTTTGTAGCATACTGCAGCGGTGTATTGTCAGGTCGGGTGGGGACCCTAGTCTCTATTCCACTCAGTTTCGGATTGGAGTGGCGACCCAGACCAGCGTGTTGGGGCTTAAGTGGCTGGGGCGATGGGAATCGGGTCACTTTCAGCTATATGTGCATTTACTGTGATGTTCTGTATTTGGATAATTGCGATGTTTAACTTCTGTTCTTTGTTCCGTAGGCCATGTTCCCTGCAATGTGTGGATTCTGGGGCATTCATACGTGTACTGGGCAGCTAGGAGGGTGGAGGAGAGAGTTCATGGTCGTAATTTGGGGTTCCTATATCAGGAGATTAGGGTACATTGGCGGGGGTTACGTTGGGATCAGATGTACAGGGAGTGCAAGCAGCTGAGTCGCTGCGTGTCTGGGCCAGTTACATTAATCTTGCATGTAGGTGGCAATGATGTCGGTCGCCGGAGGTTGGTTGATCTCATTCACACGATGATATAGCGCGCTGTTTCATGACCTAACGTCAATCTGGACAGAATAGTGCCTCGCCCGGTATGGAGCATAGGAGGCTATGGAAAGGCGCTGGAACGGTGTAGGCGGAAGATTAACGTGGCCATTTCGCGCTTTGTGCGGAGTCTTGGCGGAATAGTCATACGACACTGAGCTGGAGGGGGAGAACTCGAATGTTATGCGCAGGGATGGGGTCCACTTAACACCAATTGGGTTGGACATATTTAATGTTGGGTTGCAATCAGGCATTGAAGCAGTGCTGTCTGCAGGGGGGCACGAAGCCGGTGAAGTACAGGCTGCAGCAGGGCGGCTTTGCGACGGACAGCGTAAGCAAAAGGAAGGCGTAGGACCAAAGGTCACCTTGGGGAGACTACAGTCGGCGCAAGGCTGATGGCTAGTGACAGCTGTGTTGGACTCTTGGAGATTAAGTATGGAGAACCGTCTGTTGGGCTCTCACCCAACAGCTGACAGGAATCAAGAATTTACTATGTTTAGTAAAGCTGTGGTCGTTGCCCTTATCCACTTTAAATGGGATGGATATGGGTCAGCAGGCAAGTATCCAACTGGACAAATAGGGAAGGGGGAACATGACTGCTGCCCAGGATGGTGGGCTGGAGGTAAGGAGCAACAATGTTGCAAGAGTTAAAATAGGAGAGCATGGGAGGGGACTTACCAGTCAGCAGGAGTGGTTCAAAGCCCCTGACTGAATTTTCCACTCTCCCTCCTTGTTTTTTTTTTTTGTGGTGGTGTGTGGTTTGCTTTCTCTTTGTGTTTTCTTATTGTCACAGCTGTCAGTTTTCCCTGGACAGCGTAAGCAAAAGGAAGGAGTATGATGAAAGGTCACCTTGGGGAGACAACAGTCGGAGCAAGGCTGATGTGGGGAGACAACAGTCGGCGCAAGACTGATGGCTAGTGATGGCTGTGTTGGGCTCTTGGAGATTAAGTATGGAGAACTGTCTGTTGGGCTCTCACCCAACAGCTAACAGGAATCAAGAATATACTATGTTTAATAAAGCGGTGGCCGTTGCCCTTATCCACTTTAAAAAGGTGTCCAGTGTGTTATTGGGGCAACGATGGGAGGGATATGGGTCAGCAGTCAAGCTTTTGCATACCCAAATGTCAGTCGAGACTTGATGAAGGGTAATACAACTGGTTTTACTGAGGAAAAACACAGGGTTATATACCCAGAGCTCTACTATGTGGTCTCCATTCAATGCCTCGATGCTTTCCTATAGGGATTTCATGGACGCTGGTTGTACTGATGCAGTGCGTAAGGATGTAATTTAAGGGACCCAGAATCCAGTCAAAGCCATAGAGGCAGTCTTAGTACTGCAATGCAAACATTGTAGTTTCTCAACTGCAATGTTTTACATTGCAGGACTAAGGGGGACAGGGACATTCAATTAGCTGAAGTGGTCCGGGTGCCTATATGGTCCCTTTAACAGAACTAGGTGACCGAAATCAAAGACCTACGTGAGCCTGGTATAACAGGTATGGAGTGAGCAAAGCATATGAATGTAAACCTGCTGCATAATGTTAAAAATAAAGAACAAGAACATTTGTATAAGAGAAAGGAGAACCTGATTTGTTTAAGGAGCATTAGAGACTACAAATTAGAACATTCACAGTTTAGTAAATGAGTGAACATTCATGGAAAATTCACCTCTGAATTTAATAAAATTCCACTGGTTTCAAGAAAAAAAAAAAAAAAAAAGAAATCGCAAGTGGATAATCTAATATGATCTAAAAATAGATTAAACCAGAAGTATCCAGATCAAAACAGGGCAGTTTTCTCTAGAATACAGAACCATTTTAAATAGTCTGTCTTATGTGTCATTCTGAATTTGTTTATCTGTCCATGTAAAGGCACGCACGTGTGCTCATATTAGCATAAACAGGACAAATCATGTTGGTGTGTCAATATACATGTGCATGACTATATCAGCATTTAAATGTATATACACTATATAAGTAAATATGAATATCAATATACAGTTATTAGTCACTTTCAATTTGTGTTTGTTTTAAATATGTTAATTGGATTCACAACATAAATTTCAATGCAACGTATTTGTTTTTAAGCGGGTTGGTGCCTGCGCAGAGGCACAGTTGACATTACATTTGTACTTATGCGTGCTGTTGCCTGCGCAGAGGCCTGGTTATTAGGTCATTGGTTATACAGCAAGTAGATATAGTTTTAGCAGTGTGTTGTTTGCTTTGAATAAATTTTTATTAGAGTCAATTTGTGTCAGGTATCTAACATGTCTTCACCTGTGCGGGTAGTTGCCTACGCTGAGTGAGTAGGTGTCTCAGCCGCTTTGGCACATTCTCTCCCTTGCCCTGCGGACGCGTAGATTCAGTCTGCACCCGCGGTTGTCCAGGTCATCTATCCATGTTGTGAGGTATAGCATGTTTGCCTCTTGCGTTGTGACATTTGTGGTAGTCTGTTCCAGGTCCGTCCTGAGAGCCCTTGTCTCCGTCAACGACATGTGGGCCTCTATGTTCACCATGTCAGCATGTAGCCGTCTCCGTCAACGACATGCGGGCCTCTATGTTCGCTATGTCAGCACGTAGTTGTGCCCTTACCACGCGGCCCAGGCGATCTGAGAGGGCCTCAAAGTCTGATTTTGTCAGTAAGTTAGGGAGGATATCCCGCCACTCACTGGTGGTTGCTGGGGTTCTGATGCGAGGGATGGTGCCGGCGAGAACCTGGCGGGTGTGGATGGGGGAGATTACGGGGACATCCTTGCGGCCTCCATTTCCCGTTGAGGGGACTGTGCGCGGGCCGTGCTGCGGAGGTAAGACCGGATCAAGTGCTCCCCTGCGTGTCCCGAAGATCGTGGGGTGCTTCCAAGGTCTTACAAAATATAACATGTGGAGAGACACTTAGTATAATTACCACCACAATTAAGGGTGCTATTCCAACAAGGTACTCCCTCCAATACCAATAAACTAAATATTCAAAAAGAAAAGGAATGCACACCAACTGATACAATAGAATCTATCTATTTTATTGCAATACAAATCCAAATCATGCATGCAAAAAATGCAACAATATAACAGTGACCAAATAGGCAAAAAAAGGCTAAACCATATATTTACCAAATTTCACAAGCCTATATGGGCAGAAACACGAGTCACAAACAGTCCCCCAACGTTTTGGCTCCTCCTGGTAGCCTTTATCAAGGGTAACTATAGGTGCTTCCAAGGTCTGCCTGCTGTTTTGTGCGGCCCATTTGTGGTGTGTGGGTGAGACGGGTAAGCGTTTGCTGGTGTTGTTTGCGGGCGTCACGAGGAGCTCCGAGATTAGGCGTCCATCTTCGTCGGCTGCCGGACACACCCACTTGTGTTTGTATATGTGTATAATAGTCAGTCTGTGTTTTATACACAATATGAACTACCCAGGCATTAAGCTCTGCAGCAGCATATGTTTGGTGACAAATTTGGGATGAGGTATGAAAACATTAGATATTTCACGAAAACTTAAGCGTGATCATTGCACTATTAAGAGATTTGTGGCCGATTCAGAGCACAGACGGGTTCGTGCAGATAAAGGCACATTGAGGAAGATTCCTGCCAGATCCATGCATCGGATCAAGAGAGCAGCTGCTAAAATACCATTACATAGCAGCAAACAGATATTTGAAGCTGCTGGTGCCTCTGGAGTCCCCCTGACATCAAGGTGTAGAGTCCTCCAGAGTCTTGCAACTGTGCATAAACCTTCTATTCGGCCACCCCTAACCAATGCTAACAAGCAGAAACGGCTGCATTGGGCAGAAAAATACATGAAGACTAATTTTCAAAGACCTATTCTTATGATAAAAATGAAGATAATCCGGGGCGTGGCTTGACGGCTCACCAAGACGGTCGCATGAGCGGTTAGCTCCGTGCGACACCAACCCTGCACAGCGAATAGAGAAGCAGTGGGTAACCTAAACCCCACACAGACAGACATCGATGCCCGTGACCACCATGGCATCTAAATCAGCCAAGAAGCTGAAGCATAAACAGCCCGCGTTGCTGGTTTCGGCGCTGACACCGCCACGAGCACAGGCCCAAGATGGCGCCGACACGCCGCACTCGCCATCCGCGTACTCAGACCGCAGCGACCTCACCTGTATATCGGAACCAGCGGAGACACCTGCAACCGACCTCTCCATCCACAAAATGTTGCAAGCTCTGCAGACATCTCTTCAGGCCGACATGATGAAAATGTCGCGCGACATCAAAACGGAAATCCAAGCGCTTGGAGACAGGACAGCGCACCTCGAGGACAAGACAGATGAGGTTATCTCTGCCCACAACACCCTGGCAGATGCCTACACTGAATTGAGAGACAAACTGGACTACCTCGCGGGTAAGGTCGCGGATCATGAGGACAGGGATAGGCGCAGTAATATACGCCTCCGCGGCATCCCTGAAGAGGTTCTCCCACAAGACCTTCAAACCTATGCTGTACGCCTCTTCCAGGCCTTGGTTCCTGGCCTGACACAACAAGAATGCCTCATCGACCGCATACATCGCTTACCGAAGCCTAAATCTCTCCCAGCCTCAATCCCGAGGGACACCATAGCGAAGCTCCATTACTACACCAGCAAAGACAAAGTAATGAGGGCTGCAAGGACCTCCAAGGCTATACCGGAAGAATTTGCAAGCGTCCACCTTTTCACCGACCTTTCTGCTGCAACCCTGCTGAAGCGAAAAGAGCTGGCCTGCATCACCAAATCTTTGAGGGACGCCAATGTCCCCTACAGATGGGGATTCCCAACCCGCATAACCATCCGCCGCAATGGCGTTGACCGCCATATCACCTCGACAGACGAAGGACTTACGCTCCTGAAAGAATGGGGCATCACCCCATCGCAACCTCCCCAGCAGAATGCCCAGATGAAGCCGCAAAGATCACGGTCACCGAGAAAGATCCCGACAGATTGGAACGTGATGTCTACAGATAAGTGAAACGAACTGACACTCTGTTTTCTAACATAGCGGGGCACACTAGCCTAACACACTCACCCATCAGGGTCATGGACTATATATTTTTTTTTTTTTCCCTCTCTTGGGCTCAACGCCACGCTTAGTACTGTTTTTCCACCTTGCCTATGCCGCACATACACTTATTAGGTGATCGGCCGCTGAGGCTGAGCCTTGCTGCCATGCCCGGGCCTTAGACCTGGGCCCGGCCATGGCAGTGACGCACCGGTTATAGCAAACAGTGTACTATACAATCTCTATGTCCCATTGAAATTTAATGTCTGCTGTACTGTTTGCATACATAATGCTCCGCCCCCACTTCCGCAAGACGCACTTGCCTGACACTGACACCGCTACAATGGCGGACGCATTGTCATTACACACCAACATGAGCCTGGGATTGCCTAGCTAACCTCCTCTGTGGCACGCGCGCGGTGGGTGGTGGCTGGGCGGTCTCAGTAGGTGGCACCTCAGACAAGCAATTGGGCATCATGCTCTCACGTTGTAGGATACAGTCCACATGCTACCACGCCCACCATCCTCATTGAGCACTGTGTTGGCTAAAGGCACGGAACCGATGGGATCGCCCTCTACTGTCCCACCCGGATTCAATACTACCCTCTCAATTAAGATGAGATCCCCCACGGGTATAACATGGTGAACGGAATTGAGGTTACCCCTCTTTACTTAGCTCATCAGGGTGGTAAGACCTGCCAACTCCCACCACCCCACTCAACACCGCCTATGCCCCAGGGCGCTCCAACCGGCGTTTTTTTGTACATAGTTCTCTATAATCACCTGTTTCAACATTTGCTATGTTTCTGTTTCCCCCCTCCCACCCTCTTCTCCCTAAACAATGTATACACGTTGTCAGGAAAGCACAACGACCATATAACGTGTTATTAACAAGCTCTGTTGACATTTTGGGAGGCATGGTTCCCTCGCCACGTCTGCAAACGCACACTATCCAAACAGGACACCCTAACAAGAGCGCCAAACCCCCTCAACTGATGGACCTAGTCCTGCCACTGGTTGAAACAGCAACCGCCCCCCTCCCACCATGACACTCAAGATTCTATCCCTGAACACGAAAGGCCTCAACTCGCCACACAAGCGTAGACTGGCACTTGAAGAAGCAAAAAAACACAAAGCCCAAATTGCCTTCTACCAAGAGACCCATTTCAAATGGGGTGCACGTCCCAAATTCTGCTCCAATGCATTCCCTCATGATTTTCACTCATGCTACAAAAAAAACAAGCGGGGAGTGTCCATCTTGATAGGGAAAGGAGTAGCTTTCTCATTACTTAAGAAAACAGGAGACAAGCATGGGAGATTTTTGCTACTCCAATGCTATATAAACAATACACCGTACACGCTTATCAACATTTATGGCCCACACACCAATCAGACGGAATTCACAGACAAAATCCTCGCCCTAGCGAGTGCACACAGATTTGGAACTTTGGTCATTGGTGGAGACACTAATTTCCTCCTTGATAGCTCTCTAGACTCCACATCTACTGCTAGGCTGACCAACACATCCGCACGTAAGTCGCACAAAATCTCGTCGTTGCTCTGCAACCAGATTCTCCAGCACAACCTTTTAGACCCTTGGAGAGTCCTCCACCCGCTAGAGCGGGATTATACCTTTCACTCGTTAGCCCACAACACATACACTAGAATCGACAGGTTCTTAATTCCGACAACGTTGATGCAGGCAGTTCAGACAACAGACATAGGTCTGGTAACTTGGTCGGACCATGCCCCAATAACCCTAACCTTACGGGAGGCCTGCTCTGCTGTGGGCAGAGGAACATGGAGACTGAATGACTCCCTGTTGAGGGACCCTAAAATTGTGGACCAACTCAGAGTAGACCTCACCGACTACTTCAAAACGAACCTAACCCCCGACGTAGACGTGACTACTGTCTGGCTGGCACACAAGGCAGTAATAAGGGGTCTTCTGATTAGAGCGGGTAGCCACGCTAAAAAGCAAAGACTCAAAGACTACTCCGACCTAATTGCCCGGATAACTGATCTTACACATAAAAATAAAACACACCCCTCGCCAATACTGCGTCAAGAGCTGTCCGTTCTACACACCAAACTGGGTTCCCTGGAGCAAGCCAAAACCACTCACATACTCCAACGTTATAAACATAATTTCTTCTCACAAGGGAACAGGGCGGGTGCCCTATTAGCTGCAAGACTTAAAGCACGCACGGCCCACTCCAGAATAGCATATATCGTCACGGCTACAAAACAGAAACTCACAAACCCTCAAAACATAGTTGACGCATTTGCAGAGTACTATAGCAAACTCTATAACCTTAGAGAAGACCCCAAGATCACACCACCATCCACGCAAGACATTCTCAACTTTCTAGCACAATCTGACTTACCCAAATTATCCCAGGAAGACATATCTTCCCTCACTGCACCGTTTACCACTCAAGAGGTAGATGCTACAATCAAGCAGCTTCCTAAACACAAAGCACCAGGCCCAGATGGCTACACCAACTTCTACTACCAGACCTTTGCCCCCATCCTATCGCCACACATATCCACACTCTTCAACCAATGCTACTCACAAGGGGCCCTACCCTCCGAAATGTTAAAAGCCCATATCTCCACCCTCCCAAAACCAGGCAAACCTCAAACACAGTGCCAAAATTTTAGACCCATATCTTTACTGAACGTAAACGTTAAACTATATGCTAAACTTCTAGCCAACCGGTTGTCTACTATCCTCCCTACATTAATACACAATGATCAATCAGGCTTTGTCAAAACGAGACAGGGCTCGGATAACACAAGGAAAATCTTAAACATCCTATCCCACACACATAGCGCTGGGGGAAAGGGCCTTCTCTTAGCGTTAGATGCGGAGAAGGCCTTTGACAGGCTCAATTGGGACTACATGCAACAGGTCTTAAGGGCGTTTGGCTTTACAACACCCATGATCCTGGGCATTATGGCATTGTACAACGCCCCAACGGCTCAGGTATCCAACGCTGGCTTTCTCTCCATCCCATTCAAAATAACCAACGGCACACGCCAGGGGTGCCCTTTGTCCCCATTATTATTTGTCCTTTCCCTAGAACCGCTAGCGCAGATAATCAGACACCAACCCGAAATTAAGGGCATGGTAGTGGGCAAATCCGAGTACAAATTGTCCATGTTTGCTGACGACATTCTCTTAACATTGAGTGACGTGCCCTCGTCCCTACCCGCCTTGATGCTGCTCCTAAAACGCTATGGCGACCTGACATACTATAAACTAAACCAAAATAAAACCCAAGCTCTACCCATAAGCCTTACTAAAGACTCAGTGCAGGGCCTTAAAACCATACATGATTTTGACTGGAGGTCTGACCACATCACCTACCTCGGGGTCAAAATCGCGTCCACAACTGAACAACTATACCAATACAATTATAAACCACTCCTCAACCTATGCAAATCTGAGTGCCTAAAGTGGAAACCAGTCAAGCTATCGTGGCTAGGCAGAATCAACACAGTAAAAATGGTCCTCCTTCCCAAACTGCTGTACGTTTTCCGCCTCCTACACCTACAGGCTCCACCAAGGTTTTTTAAATCACTCCAAAAAGTGCTGTCCTCCTACATATGGGACGCCCATAGACCCAGGATTTCTCAACACATCCTCCAGAACCACCAGACGGATGGGGGAGTAGGCCTACCCGATATATACACATATTACAAAGCGGCCGTCTTGGAAGCGGCAGTAAAAAATACACACCTCAAAAGGGGTCTACCAGTGGGTAGACATGGAAGTGGATCAACTCAATAGCACATCCCTAGTAAATATGTTCTGGACACCTAAGCCTCTACGCCCCAAAAACACAACACTCCTCCCAACCACCACGCTAACCCTACACCACTGGGACATGTTACGCCAGAAACAAACTGCACCCCACAAATACCACCCACGTTCCCCGCTGACAGCCCTGAAAGCGTTATCACCCTGGCTCTCACTGAACTCATGGGTTAAACTGGGAATAACCACACTCGACCAGGTCCTCCAGCTGAACCGCATCAAACCCTTTCCAGACTTACAAAGGGAATTTCACCTACCAAACTCCTCAGTGTTTCAATACATGCAGCTCAAGAGCATCCTACCCACTCATGTCTCCCATACAGCTACAACACACAATCCAGATCTACGAGATTTGGAGACCCTATATGACAGGTGCTGGAGAGCCCCAACCAAACCCAAATCCCTTGCCTCTTGCTACAAAGTCCTTTTACGAACCTCACCAACCCCACCCCCCATATTTGTGTCACAATGGCTAAAGGAGTGCACAACGATCTCCAGCAGGGAAATACTAGCGTCTCTTAATGCACTCAAAGGACTAACGCAATGTTACTCCCACTTCGAAGCACACAAAAAACTGGTGTACAGGTGGTACCTAACTCCCCAACGGCTTCATCAAATGTATAAAACGGTGCCCCCATACTGCTGGCGATGTGGGACGGAGAGTGGAACGATGACACACATTTGGTGGTCATGTCCACGCATCCGCCCGCTGTGGCAAGAGGCGCAAACTATACTGCGAACCATAGGCATCGCCACACCACCCCTAGACATACACACAGGTATATTTCTGTCATACCCCAAACTCCTAACAAAAAAGGTTAAAGTTATCATGGCACTCATAGCACTGGCAGTGAGAAATCTAATAGCAACTCACTGGAAGCTACCACGCTGCCCCTCTAAGACTCTCCTAATGGCCAAAATCCACCAATACTACACCCACGAGTGTTTATCCATCCAAACTGCGGCACTTAAAGTGCGCCTCCTAGCAACTTGGGCGCCGTGGGTAGAGTATTGGGAGGGGCAACCCACGAACCCTTCCTCCTCATCCCACCAGTGCAGCCTGCTAAAAAACCCAACATCTACTGACTCGGATTCGAACTAAGGTGACACGCATTGGTACGTGCACATTGTACCCCAAGCATTCTGCACTCTGTATTATGTATTCAGCACTCTATGTTTTTCATAGCGCAGCATGTATTAAAGAATGATTTCACGCTGTATTTTATGACGAGATGTATCATTGTTAATCCTGACAACCCGGTCCCTACCCCTCCTTTCTTCTTTCTGTACCCCACCCCATCCCTCTGAAAAAAATGTCAATAAAAACCTTAAATATGAAAAAAATGAAGATAATCCACCAGGCTCATGGATCGAAGACCAATGAATTGGTGGTGGCAGGACACAGACAGGCAGACGTATTAAAACATTTGCAGATACATACTGACACACATTCAGACATACTGAAAGACACACATACATAAACACACAGGCACATACACTGACAGACATACTGAAACACACACAGACAACCGTATTGACACACAAAGACATGCTGACAAACACACACACACACACAGACAGACACACACACATACTGACATACACAGACATACATTTAGCCACCGCCAAGGTTCTTACCTTTTTCTGGAGGGTAGTTTCCCTGGGGTCCAGTGGCAGTTGGGAGTTATCGTCTGGAACTCCCCTCCTCCCTGCCTTCCTCCTACCGCGTGGCTCTGATCTCCGGTGGGAGGTATATAACGCTCGGCACGTTCTCTGGTTAAGCGCCACAGCGCCCGTCCGGGCCCCTGCTGACACATGCCCATCGGGTGCCCCTTAGTGCATGAGCCACCCGGGGGCCTCCTTAGTGTGCGGGCTGGTGCGGCTGCATCGCCTGGTCCATGGGGGCTGCGCAAATCGCGGGGTCCATGTTGCAGCTGCCCTGTTTGCCCCGCGTTAAAGACGGCCCTAGGTGGTGGGTTTGGAAGAAGACAGACTATGGAAATAGCGCAGTACACACACATTATATATGCCCTCTAGCCATTGGACAGAGCACTGGCATTAGCTGGAAATTACTAGGTAACTCAACAATATACTTGTAATTTGAGGGAATATATTTTAAGCAGTTAAACCTGCACTTTATTTTCTTGTCCGTGTAAAGACATTAGTAAATTATATTTACATTCCATTGCTGAAAATGCAATGCCCCTTAGGCTTGCCAGGGTCTTTCTCTTAACAGAACTGATCATCATACATTACAGACTGAATCAGCATGTCACAACCGGGCATTGCAGTACATGGCATTTCAAAATCATACATTTCAGTTGCATAGTCATATATGTTATTGACAAACATAAGTACTTAAAACTGTGGCTCCATTATGCCTTAACAAAACAGTGCAATACACACAAGCCATATATATGTTTATCTATCAGGATGAGTTCATAAAAAAATTCACTAAATTGAGAATTGTGGAGAGCTCACGTGGGAATTGCAAATGAAAGCAAAATAGCGGACTTAGAAATGTATATGACTTGTTTTTTTTAGGTTTAAAATGTGCAATTTTCTGGTGGATCTCTGACAATTCACCCCTTAAGGACCGAGGATGGTTCAGGACCGTCATCGGCATTTTCCCATTGCCGACCGCTGACGGTCCTGAACTGTCCTAACTACTTACCTGATCGCCGGCAGCAGCGGCGATCAGCGTTGCTCCCGTTGTGGGGAGACTGCCTGCAGCCCAGACAGTCTTCCCACACTGGATTAGGACCCCTGTGGCCATGTGATCGCTTAACACAGCGATCACATGGTCACAATAGGTGTCCATGTGTCTGCCTGCAGGGGGACTACCTGTGCTGACAGGCAGTCTCCCTGCTAGTGTAAAATCTTTAAAAAAAAATAAAGTTAGTGTTAATAAAAAAAAATTATATATGTGTATATATATATATATATATATATATATATATATATATATATATATATATATGATATATATAGACATATATTATATTGATATAATATATGTCTATATATCATATATATATAATGTCATACTAAGTGTATTTATATATTAATATGTACTTATATTAATATAAAAATACACTTATAATTAAATTACACACGTGTATATATATATATATATAATATATATATTATAAAATATAAATAATAAGTAATTTAAATTAAATTTTTTAAAATAATAATAAAAATTGAAAAACAAACAAACAAATATTAGTGATTCAAAATAGTAAAACATATCACAGCGATGATATTGTCAGTGAAAGTGACTTTTTTTGCATTTTTCACACACAAACAGCACTTTTACTGATGATATAATTGTTGTGATACGTTTTCCAGTTTTTAAACACTAATATTTGTGTTCAGCGATGTCTCCCGAGTAAAACAGTACCCCCCATGTACAGGTTTTATAGCATTTTTGAAAGTTACAAGGTCAAATATATGGGTCAAATATTTTACATTGAAAATGGCCAGGTTGGTTACGTTGCCTTTGAGAGCGTATGGTAGCCCAGGAATGAGAATTACCCCCATGATGGCATACCATTTGCAAAAGAAGACAACCCAAGGTATTGCAAATGGGGTATGTCCAGTCTTTTTTAGTAACCACTTAGTCACAAACACTGGCCAAAATTAGCGTTCAATTTAGTTTTTTTTTGTTTTTTCACACACAAACAATTATGAATGCTTACTTTGGCCAGTGTTTTCGACTAAGTGGCTACTAAAAAAGACTGGACATACCTCATATTGAATACCCTGGGTTGTCTACTTTAAAAAAAATATGTACATGTGGGGTGTTATTCAGAGATTTATGACAGATAATAGTGTTACAATGTCACTATTGATAAATTTTAAAAATGTATGTTTTGAAACCGCAATATCCTACTTGTACCTATAGCCCTATAACATGCAAAAAAAAAAAAAGCAAAAAAGCACGTAAACACTGGGTATTTTTAAACTCAGGACAACATTTTGAATCTATTTAGCAGTTTTTTTCATTCGCTTTTGTAGATGAGTAAACATTTTTCAAGTAAAAGTAAAAAAACATGTATTTTTTTCAATTTTTCATATTTCTTTTAAATTAAAATACAAGAGATTATATAAATAATGGTATGTAAAGAAAGCCCCTTTTGTCCTGAAAAAAACAATATATAATTTGTATGGGAACAGTAAGTGAGAGAGCGGAAAATTACAGCCAAACACAAACACCACAAAAGTGTAAAAATATGCCTGGTCGCAAATGTACATCGCAAAAACAGTCCAGTCCTTAAGGGGTTAAAGAGCAGTTTAGCCCCTTAGTAACCAAGGCTTTCCGGGAATCCAAGTGCTTGGGCCTGAATCCTCTTTTGGCACTTTTGCTATGGGTTTGTTCCACCATAATTTAATGCTTTCTCTTAAATTGTACCTTTGCATATTAGATATAAAGACGGATAGGATTTCTTTTATACGTTATATCTTTTTGATACTCTATATGTATAACTAACATTAAGTATGAATACAATATTAAAAGAAAAGTCACTTGAAGTTGATTCACTCAGTCTTGAATATTAAAAATCCCACTAAACCCGACTACAGCAATACCTCATATGCAGACTTTTGCCATATTTTTAAGACGTTGACAGGGTCAAATTACAGACACACCAATTTCCGTTTCCAAATTTCCAATTTTCAACAAGTGCTTTACTGGGCCCACGTCTTTTTTTGGGGGGACCAAATAGAAGTCTTTAATTGCTCCTTAATGATATTACAGCATACGATTTGCTTAAAATGACAACTTGATTTGTGAATTGTGGCTGCCAGTAATAGTACATTATATGGTGAGATTGTGACATGTACCGATAATACTGTCTGACTCTCGATGTGTAATCTACTACTGCCCCTGAGCACAACACCCTGTAAAGTCTAGTTTCAGAGACATTCATAAACAGCCTAGTCTTGCAGCAAACATACAGTGTACATAGCTTGTCCATAAGGGCATAATGACAACAGATGTGTAATGTACATCTGTTGTCATTATGGAGTTAGGGAAAAGTCTAAAACACAAAAAGTGAACAGATATTTATGTGGTATCTCCTTAAAAAAAATATGTATGTTGTATCCCTAGCTTTAGTGAATATATAAAAACAATACCCGAAAAATATGCTTAAAAAAATATAAAAATTAACACCTTCTTAAAGTGATTTTTACATAAATCACAAGAGACATAATAATCACAAACAATTAAGCATTACATGACTAAGGCTTAAGGCCAAAATTTTTTAATTTTGTTCTGTTCGTTGATCTAACAAACCTCACCATTAATTGCACTGCACTGTGAAGCATATGGATTTTTACTTTTGTCAATTTTGACGTTTGGTGTTATAAGGACTGTGAATCCTTTTCATGGTGCTCCAGGTAGCAGCTAATATTAATTCACATGTGTGCAGCACCACTGTATTTGCGGAAACAATTAAATGAAATTACTTCCCTTTACTGTTCACATTTACAATGTTTTCAGGTCTCCCAACTCCGCCCTCTCGCAGCATGATGAGGTCACTATTGCACTTCGCCCAGTACATAATGGCAATGCACAGCCCCTTCTCTCTTCCCTTCCAAGTTGTAATAACATTTATTTAAAATGATTCAAACTCCTCTTAACATGGACCATTCTTTTGACTTAGCCATATTTCTAACATGCAGTCAAACATGACACTCAACAAACCCCTAGCCAGTTAAGGTATTTCGTGTTTCAGCACAATCACACCTGGTGTAACTAATGAAGCCCTTGACTGGTTGCATCAGGTGGGCTTGAGACACCTGTTTTGCATATTTGTGCTGTTGTGAGGGATAATTTTGAGACTTTAGACATCATTGGAAGTTGAATTTGGGGAAACCCTTGAAGCATTTGTTGTGTTGAGCGATTACAATTGCTTTTGTTTGATTTGTTCATTGCAAACAGCTAAAAGTATGTAAATTTTGAAAATAAACCAACTGTACTACCCAAATTGAATTCCATTTAACTCTTCAGTTACCTTATATCACAAACATAATACCTACATTATCGCCTTATTATTATGAACCCTTAAATATATAAAGGGCCAACTTCATAAACCAGGGGATTAATACACACTATACTATTTTTTATTCCAGTTTTCAAACCCAATCAATGCTGAATAAACAATATTATAAAATGATAAATTACACTACTACATTATTATTTGTAATTTAAAGGTAATACATATTAATATACTGATGCTGATTAACAATGACATATATCCAACAAATTAATATCAGGGACAAAGCATAGCAAATAGAATACAATATGAAATAGCAATAAACTCATTATATAATACATGCTGGACAATATCTAAAATATAGCATCACATATAAAAAAGACATCATACAGTTGTGCTTAAAAGTTTGCATACCCCTGGAGAATTGGTAATATATGTACAATTTTTTCGTGAGTGAGCAGGCAAAAAACATTTCTTCTATTTATTATGGAATTAGATTCAACTGTAGGTTTTAACAGAATGGCACAATCATAAAACAAAACATGGCAACAAGGAATAAAAATGAAATGACCCATGTTCAAAAGTTTGCATACCCTTAATTCTTAATACTGTGTATTGCCTCCTTTAGCATCAATGACAACGCAAACTCTTTTGTAATAGTTGTCTATGAGGCCCCTAATTCTTGCAGGTGGTATAGCTGTCCATTTGTCTTTGCAAAATGCCTCCTCGTCATGCAGTTTGGTCGTCTTGCATGAACCGCACGTTTGAGATCTCCCCAGAGTGGCTTAATGATATTAAAGGACCACTCTAGGCACCCAGACCACTTCAGCTTAATGAAGTGGTCTGGGTGCCTGGTCCAACTAGGGTTAACCCATTTTTTCATAAACATAGCAGTTTCAGAGAAACTGCTATGTTTATGAATGGGTTAAGCCTTCCCCTATTTCCTCTAGTGGCTGTCTCATTGACAGCCACTAGAGGCGCTTGCGTGCTTCTCACTGTGATTTTCACAGTGAGAGCACGCCAGCGTCCATAGGAAAGCATTATGAATGCTTTCCTATGTGACCGGCTGAATGCGCGCGCAGCTCTTGCCGCGCGTGCGCATTCAGCCGACGGGGAGGAGAAGAGGAGGATCGGAGGAGGAGAGCTCCCCGCCCAGCGCCCTCAGGGCACTATAGTGCCAGGAAAACGAGTATGTTTTCCTGGCACTATAGTGGTCCTTTAAGATCAGGAGACTGTGATGGTCAATCCTTCACCTTTTTCTGCTGTAAGCACTGGAGGGTCAACTTGGCCTTGTGCTTAGGGTCATTGTCATGCTGGAAATTCCAAGAGCGCAGCCTTTATGCAGAAGAATGGAAAAGGACAGGAGGCTTCAGATTTTGCATACATTTCTTTAGTTATGTCTCCAGCAGCACAAGTCAATCATAAAACTTAAACCAGGGGGCAGGGCTTGCTGGCAACCTGGTCAGATATCTGGAAGCTCCTTGCGATTATACTAAAACCCACGGAATATCTCCTTTCCCTGAACCCATCCAGCTTTCCCAGCACAATACTGTACCTTTCCAAGACAAGCTGCATCGATAGATGCCTTTCTTCCAAGCACAGAAGCAGTACAAATTTAAGCGCAAGACCAACAACAATAACACTTTCAGCAATCCTTGCAGAGACCGCAGCAGGAAACTTAGTGGGAGGCTCCGGCAGCACCGAGGGTGACATTGCGGCTATCCGCATGGACATCACCGATACCTCCAGGACAAACTCCACATCATGTCTGCCTTAAAGGGCAAAACCCCTCTCTCTTTTGAGGGCTCATCACTGTCCTTCTTTCAGGACTTAACAAGATCCACCCTCCTTTGGCCTTGGGGCCAGTCACCTCAAAATTAAGAGCCGCAGGTCTGGCATACAGGTGGGGAGCATCTGGAACAATCACGGCAACTCGCAATGGAACCACACACACTCACCCCGCTATCGGAAGCACCCTCCTTTCTTACGGCTTTGGGACTAACAGATCAAGCGGCGAGCCTGTCCACTGGAACCCCAGCAGTTACTTGGAATCCTGGCAATATCACCCCATTCATCCCGAGAGCCGATAGACCACAGGACTTGACTGGCCAGGGCTAGAATACTAACCAAGACCTATCACATTTATGATCAGGGTCACTTCACAGTTCTAAGACGCTCACACACTGTGCAAATGTTCACTCGCACCACGTTGCTTCCCTCTCCCCTTGCACAAGTTCCCCTTGATCTATACATTGTAATTGCACTGATCCGGATTAAAGTACAAGATAAATACATCACCGGTATGTCTAAACAGAGATCTCACCCTGACCAATTCTAACAGGTGTCCAGCAAAAATGATCACAGGAAACCGCACTCACTCCCAGTGGCCACCGGTGCTCCGGAACAGGACGAGCAATCCTAACATATTAAGGCAGCAAGAAAGATTCCTAGGCACTCAAAGTGTGAAAGCCACAAACAGATTTATTGAAACAAAAAAAGGACAGCAACGTTTTGACCTACAAGAGGTCTTTTTCAAGCACCCCGGGGTCTAATGCGCGGCAAATGCAGTGAGCTCTTCAGACCTCCCCGTAGAAATGCATTGAATCAATGCTTTCCTATGGGGGGAAAAGCGGACGCTGGAGGTCCTCATGCAAAGCGTGACAACGTCCAGCGTCAGATAACGGACCAAAAGTCCGTTACGATTCCGGAAGCGCCCCCAGTGTCTGTCTGGTAGACAGCCACTGAGGGCAGACTTAGTGCTGCAATGTAAACATTGCAGTTCTTTGGAACTGCAATGTTTTACATTGCAGCACTAGGTGCAAAAGGGACACAGCACCCAGACCACTTCAATTAGCAGAAGTGGTGTGGGTGCCCACAGTGTCCCTGACACTGACCATGACATCACCCTCCCTTATACACATACATTTTAAAATATAAAAGAGTGCTATGTCTAGGCCGCTTACTACTATTATCTATGGTTTTATTGTTTCTCTATGATGGCTTATAATATATCTTGTTTCATGCAAAGCACTACAAAAAATAAAGAATTAAAAAAAAAAAAAACGTGAAATTCACGCTCGCCATTTTAATTCACCCAGATTGTGATTCACACAATCTAGTCTGTGTACAAGACTTGTAGTAAGGCAAATATAATGTTGGAAGAAAGGATTAATGCCTGTTATGATGATATATACTGCACTGTCTACCTAGAAGATGCATGTTCATGCTGACACCCAATTGTGTCATATATCTAATCAGAAAGATTTTGATTCACCTGCACAGTAGCAGTGTTCTCAGGGGGTGAACCCCTCTAACCTATTAAAGGGATGAGACCCCATATATATTCTATTCTGTTCAAATATAGTGCATATAATAAAATTCACTGGGGTGAGACGCTACCCCTACATCCACTGTACACTTACTGAGGCATTACCAATAGGGGTATCCCACCTCACTACTGGGGTGACCCCCTCACTTGCATATGTGCATTCACCAAATAATTACTATACAAATCATAATAGGGGTGACCCCCTTAAAGCTGGGGTGAACCCCAAGAAATATATCTGTCCCAGAGGTAATGACCGGATAACTAGGGTGACCCCGTCAAGCATTATAAACCCACAGAGACACTGTCATAGGGGTGATCCCCCTTTATTGGTACCATATCTAGACTGCATGATAAAACAATACTGTCATCATCACCTCCATGATGCAATTGCGGTGAACCATTCCTAATTTCATATGCATACTCTAAGAGGGTGACCCCCGCACTGGTACCGACCCCACATTATTGGGGCATAACAAGGGTGAATTCTTAACACGATTTCGAGACTTAGATTGTCTTTCGATCTCACAGAGCTACAACCTCATATAAAATGCAAGTGCTAACCTCAGTTGCATAGAGCGTGACCACCTCTTCTGGCTGCTTGCCAGTACTGCCTCATACCCTGGGTGAACCCCAGTTGTACTTGGAGGCTCTTGCTGTGTGTTTAAGCACGTGTACTCCTGTACCATAACCTGTTCTATCTTCCACAGACTGGAAGGTTCGAATAACATGACATCATGAGTGACTCACATCAGCCTCCCACTCAAGACTTTCAGCCTATGACCAATGCTGCAGTAGCAGCATCAATGGAAAAAGCCATCTCCAAGATGCTAGTAAAGGGTCCCCCAGAGGTAACAGGTCATGAGGCACCACTGAAGTTATAGGTTCTGAGACCTCTAAAGACCAAGCACCCGTGCCCAAACGACATTGGAAGGGCACCAGCACTGGGCCTCGGAAGATTAAAGGCAAGGCCCCTCTGAAACAGATCCAACAAAGTAGAGCTTCAAGACTTGGTTCCCCCTCCATCACTGTCTTCAGATGAGGAAAACTCTCTTCCTCCCCAGTGGTAGCTGACGAATGGAGGGCAGACGATTCACCCTCAGAGGAGGAAGAGTGGCAAGATATGCCAAAAGCCTACTCCCGATAGGTCTGAGAGATTATTTGAGAAAGTCCCTTTAACAAGGGAGATTCCAGGAGGAGGAAGGTACATTCATCGACACCACGGTGTACCTATGTTTGACCCTCACGGAATTTATGGCGCAATTCATACATTTCTGGTTACTGAAACCTATGGAAAAGAAGGTGCTGAATGCCCCAGACCACTTCTCCCCGACAGGATTGCGCACACTCTAGAATTTGACATCACAGTGGTGGTCTTCATGTTCCGCTCAGGTTGGAAAAGGAATTGAAAAAAGGGCTTAAAGCCCAGGATAAACTATTTGACATGCTCGGCCTGTTGGTTTAGATACTGTGTTATGCAGACTTGGCACTCTCACAGGGCACTCCACTGAATACAGTATAAGTTTTTTCATTATATAGAGGGGTAAGTGGAATCAGTACTTGCAATTGTAGTATGTTGCTGCTGAAACTTCCCAAAAACCAGACTCTTATTTTCTGGTGGTACGATGGATGTAGATAGTAGCATCAGGGAGCAGCGCCTATGAAGGAATTCCCACGCTCAAAGGAAGGAAAAAGACACGGACATAGTGTAGTATGTTGAGATCTTAAGTGATGGTAAATGATGGGAAAGGAATTGCACTTCCATTTTTCTGGAGCCTATACTCCGCTCCAGATATGTGCGCCTGGACGGTACAATCCCCGCCTATGGATATGTAGATGGTCCTTGGATGTCCTCAAAAGGGGGTCAGTAGTAGTAGGGTATATCTCCTTTCCAATGGCAGTAGGCCGGTATTCAAATAGTTGGTGATATATACAAAAAGGATAACAACACAAAATAGTGCTCTCTGGATAATACAAAATAAAATGATTTAAAAATGGAGGTATACTCACAAGTGAAGAGCAAATGGGATATTGCTCAATATATGTAGGCGTAGGTGGTATGATCCCCACCAAGGATATCACTCCTCGAGTCCTCCAGTGGGAGTGTTGGAGAGAGTGGAAGGAATTATATTATTTAGAAAATAAATAAAAAATAGACTAAAAGGATAGGCTTAGAAGCTCCAATAGCATAAATGGGCTATCTTTATTGGAGATAAAAAAAATCAGTAACATAAAACACTAATGCGTTTCTCTTGCAAAGAGGCTTTATCAAACTGTTTTTTCATTATGGTTCCTGATTTTGCTTTAGACTTATTACCGACCAAAGAAAAAGGTGTAACTTATTTTTGATTGGCTTAAGTTTTATGATTGACTAGGCCCTGGGGAGATAGCGCAGCTAAGCGGACAAGGGCACATGTAGGAGTGTGGGGATAGATGCAGGGGAGTGACTTGGGAAGTGTGTGTGGGAGGGGTTAAGTTTAATGTAAGTTAGTATGGGGGAGGTCTTACCTCAGTGCCACTTGGGATACGGGCCAGCAAACAGCTTCCTGTCCTCCTGCTCCTGCAGATTGACACGACTTGAGGTGATGGATATTGAGGCGATCCTGTCGTCCCTCAGGGCTGCTGCTGCGCTGGATGGTGGCCGGCAACTGAGGGAGCAATTTCAGAACATTAGTGGAGGTATGGCTGCCGGTGTGGGCACCCCCCGTGGCCTACCCTCCCCTGAAGCACCCCCTGCGGTCTCCCCTGCTGCCTCCCATGCGGCCCCTGTAGGCCGCACCAGCAGGCGTTCCCGTCCGCCTGCCAGACTGTCTCCTGAGAATACTCCTCGGGCCCGGTTTGGGAGCAGGAGCCCGGGCCCGAGGCATCGCCAGAGCCCCAGACACGCGGCCTACTGCGGCCGCGAGGGTGGCACGGCCTTCAGCCACGAGGCCTGCCCCATCCTTAGCCGCCTACATTCCCTGGCCTGCGGCTGCCGCGTGGCCTACTCCTCCTCCCCCCACACCATCCGCCGCGGCCGCCGGAGGAGGATCGCGGGCCGGGGGCTGTCAGCGGGCCGTGCAGGGTACCGTGGTACCGCCGTTGGGGATCGGGGGGGGGGGTCCCCTTGCCCATCGGAAGCCTCCTCTGCCAGTGAGGAAGGCTCACAGGGCTCTGTCTCCCCTGTCCCCCCTCCTTCCCCTGCTGCTTCTCTATCTTCTTTCAGGGGGCCCAGCTTACCCTTGGCTGGGCCCCCTGGTCCCCCCTCCGCTTTTTCAGTGTCCCCTTTCCCCCTGTCTGGTGGGTCTGCCCCTGCTGTCCCTGCCTTCCCCGCACCTCTGTTCTTTCTCCCCCATCTAGTTTCTTCCCCCGGCTTTCCTCCTCTCTATTGTCCTCCCCCCCCGCCTTGTCTGGGCCCCCTCCCCCCCTGCAGGTCACTTACCTCGGCCATCTCCTCAGGGGCATGGGCTCACGTCTGCTCTGCTGCTTTCTTCACAGGATACTGCTGCAGTTCATGGATCCGTCCAGCAGGTGGCGCCTGGAACACAGCTGATGTCTTCTGTGGCTGCTGGAAATGCTGATTCTTTGCCTTCTGTGAGCGCAGCACCGGGCTTGGATCGCCAGTCTGCGACCGGTAAGTACTTTGTTCCCTCCGCTTCTGGCGCTGCGAGTCCCGGGTTGGGAGGGTTCCTCTCGGGTCTTAGGGTTTTTTTTGGATCAGTGGGAGCGGGGGATGGCGGTTAGTGGGGTCGCTTCGGTGGACAGTCAACTCCGGTCGGCTTGGTCCCCGGCCCTGCTCCCTCCTAATGCTCAGGCTTCTCCCCCTCCTGGGCCTCTTCTCGGGATGGGTGGCGGTACGGTGCCCCTGGGTTCCCCGGCACCCGCGGTGGCCAGTGTTGGCGCCGCCTCGGTTGATGCTGGTCTCGAAGGGGGGGTCCCGGACGTAGCGCGGGGTGCTGCTTACATGTGCTGGTCTGGCCCTCTGGGCTTGCACTTGAAGCAGGAAACGAAAGAAAAAATTTGGAAAGGGGAATTTGTGGAGATATTTTCTCTCCTGCCACTGGAGGAAGCTCCTCCCGTGGCGGACAAGGACAGTAAGGAGTCGGAGAAGGATAGGGAGAAGTACCGTTTCCGCAAAATTCCCAAGACCTTTGGGAACTGGATTCGGGCGTTCTCTATTTTGGCCAGCGTGGTTGGGGAAAAGTTTCCCCACAAGTGCTCCGCGCTGTTCTGTTATCAGGACACGATCTGGAATGCTTGTCGCACCTATGGGGGGCTGGGTTGGTGGAGATACGACGAGCAGTTTCGACAGCGGCTGGCAGTGCGTCCCTCGCTGTCATGGGATCAGATGGATATCGGCCTCTGGCTTTCCATCATGACTCGTCCAGCCCCTCAACAAGGCGCCGTCCTTTCTTGGGCCGGGGCGGTGGGCCTTCCTCCTCATCGGCCTCAGGTCGCTCTAGCGGTGTCCCGGGCCTTGGGGCGGCATAAGATACAGCTGCGCTGCCTGCAGTCTCTGCTGGGGAAGTTCAATTTTGCCTGTCGAATCCTGCCTATGGGGCGCATCTTTAATCGGCGCCTGGAGGCAGCAACGTCAGGGGTCGTTCACCCGCGGCATTTTATCCGGCTTACCCGGCCTTTGCGGGCTGACTTGGCCGTTTGGGATTCCTTTTTGGCTTCCTATAATGGCAGGTCCTACTGGCAGGCCCCGGAGGTCTCTAACGCCGACCTCCATTTGTTCACCGATGCGGCGGGCTCGGTTGGCTTTGGGGCCATTCTGGGCGCCAAATGGTGCGCTGACTCTTGGCCGGAGGCCGTGCAGGGGACGGGGCTCACTCGAAACTTGGCGTTTCTGGAGCTCTTCCCTATTTTGGTGGCTTTGGAAGTGTGGGGTTCCATGCTGGTGGATAGACGGGTGGTCTTCCATTGTGACAACTTAGGAGTGGTGCAGGCGATCAACCAGCTGTCTGCTTCCTCTCCCCCCGTGGTTCGCTTGCTGCGGCGCCTAGTTCTGCGCTGTCTAGAGCTGAATGTATATTGTAGGGCTGTGCACATCCCGGGTGTACGTAATGTGATGGCCGATGCTCTCTCTCGTTCACAGTGGGACGTGTTTCGGGCAGTGGCTCCACAGGCCGAATTGGTGGGTGTCCCGTGTCTGACAGAGATGTGGTCCTTGGGTCTGACAGACTAATGGAGCTGGTCCGTGGCTGCGGCCACGTGGGACCGCTATAACAAGGTCTGGTGGGAATGGGACGGGTGGGAGAGGTCCCAGGGGGGTTTCAGGGACTCCTCCGCTCGCCTGCAGGGTTTGGTTCTTCTCTTTAGGGATTGGGAGGCTGCGGGGTTGTCTCCCTCGGCCGTTTCGGCGCGCTTAGCGGGGATCAGCTTCCTGTTTAAGTTGCGGGGATGGGACGACGCTACCAAGGCATTCATCATACGGTAGGCGCTGAAGGGTTTGAGGTGGGGTGTGCTCCTGTCTCGAGCACATTCCTAACTACTTTGTGTGAGGCGTTGCACAGGGTTTGGCATTCGGATTTCGATGTTCGGCTCTTTCGCCTAGCCTTTTCCTTGGCATTTTTGGGGTAATGTGGATTGGGGAGCTGGTGTGCCCCAGCCAGCAGCAAGTGGGGGGGGGTGCTGTTTGGGGACATTTCATGCACCGCTGACCGGATCTCGTTCAGGATTCGCCGCTCTAAGACGGATGTCTTGGGGAGGGGTAAGTGGGTCCGGTTGGGGTCCGTGCCGGGTTCCGGCATCTGTCCTGTTTGGTCCTTTGGGGAATATTGTGCTCTGCGCCCTTCCCCCGCGTTGCCACTCCTGGTACACGGGGATGGTAGTTTCCTTTCCCATTTCCAGTTTATTAGAGTGTTTCGTTTGGGGCTGGAAGCTGTAGGATTGGATAGCAGGGAGTTTGGGGGCCATTCGTTCCATATTGGGGCGGCTACCGAGGTCTCTAGGCTTGGCATGCCGGCGCAGGTGGTTCAAAGGATTGGTAGGTGGGACTCGAGACGTTATGTTTCCTATGTTTGTCCGGCCGGTTTATTGACATGATTTCTTTCCGCAGTTTAGTTTCCCCCCAGGATCTGGATCATCGGGCACTCTTATGTTTACTGGGCTGGGCAGCGTGCGGACGTTCGGCCTGGAGGCGAAAGGTTGGGTTTCACGCCTTCCGAAGCAGAGGTTCGATGGCTCGGGGCAAGGGGTATGAGGTGGTCCCGACTCCTACCCGAGTTGGTGCAGTTGTCCCATCTCCTGGGGGCGCCAAGTGTCCTGGTGATCCACCTGGGGGGGAATGATCTGGGCTTGGTGCCCATTTGGGATTTGATTTCGGCGGTGAAGCGGGACCTAGTCTGCATTCTGAATTTGTTTCCCAGTGTGCGCTTGGTGTGGTCTGAGGTCATTGCCGTAACTATTGGCGTGGCGCCAGGAGCCAGAGTGCGATGGAGCGTTGCAGACGCAAGTTAAACAGGCGGGTTTCCCAGTTTGTTTTGGGGGTTCGGGGGATCCCGGTCCGCCACAGGGTTTTTGAGTGGGAGGCGGCTCATTTTTTTCGGAGGGATGGGGTACACCTAACAGAGGTCGGGCTCCACCTTTTCAATCTTGCCCTTCAAGAAGCGGTGGAACAGGCCATGGGAGGTTTTGGTGGGGTTCCCCGCTGATTTAGGGGTAAAGCAGCGGGTCTGGTGGCGGGGGTATGTCCTTGCCAATTAAGTTTGAGGGGTTATGTCTAAGGATGGAGTAAGTTTTTATGTTTTGCAGGTCTCAACCTCCCCTGCTTCAAAAGGTTAAACATTAGGTTGCCTGAGGTATCGTGCCCATCGAGCGTGGATAAGGTCGGCTGATTGCGGGCAGTGGAAGGATTTTTTATGACGAGGGGGGAGGTGAGAGGAAGTGGTGATTAGGAACCACTGGATGTTTATTGGCAAGGACGGTTGGGTCTCTGCATGGCACGTTTTAGTTATTATATGTATATATGTTAATTTATGATTATTTATTTCTAACAGAAAGAAGAGTTTAATAAAGTTATGGATGTGTTATGCAGCAATTTATTTATGTTATAATAAATGTTGTGGCCTGTTCATCCATACTAAGTTGTCTGTCGTTATTGGGGGGGGGGTTATTGGGGTTATCTATGTTTATGTGGCATCGTAATTCCCCGCTACGTACATACAAGGCCCTGGGGAGATAGCGCAGCTAAGCGGACAAGGGCACATGGAGTGTGGGGATAGATGCAGGGGAATGACTTGGTAAGTGTGTGTGGGAGGGATTAAGTTTAATGTAAGTTAGTATGGGGGAGGTCTTACCTCAGTGCCACTTGGGATGCAGGCCAGCAAACAGCTTCCCGCCCGCCCACCCCTTTGTAGTTTCAGTTAGTCACAGCTAGCCGGGGGTATGTCCTTGCCAATTAAGTTTGAGGGGTTATGTCTAAGGATGGAGTAAGTTTTTATGTTTTGCAGGTCTCAACGTCCCCTGCTTCAAAAGGTTAAACATTAGGTTGCCTGAGGTATCGTGCCCATCGAGCGTGGATAAGGTCGGCTGATGGCGGGCATTGGAAGGATTTTTTATGACGAGGGGGGAGGTGAGAGGAAGTGGTGATTAGGAACCACTGGATGTTTATTGGCAAGGACGGTTGGGTCTCTGCATAGCACGTTTTAGTTATTATATGTATATATGTTAATTTATGATTATTTATTTCTAACAGAAAGAAGAGTTTAATAAATAAAGTTATGGATGTGTTATGCAGTAATTTATTTATGTTATAATAAATGCTGTGGCCTGTTCATCCATACTAAGTTGTCTGTCGTTATTGGGGGGGTTTTATTGGGGTTAACTATGTTTATGTGGCATCGTAATTCCCCGCTACGTACATACACGTGCTGTTGTAGGCATAAGTATAGAAAGTTATGTAAAATACTCGCCTCCTGTTATTAAAATTAAGATTATAGGTACACTACATTAGCGTAATCTACAAATTGTCTACCAGTATTTATCGATAACATGCTGCATTCATCTTGCCATCAACTGTTACAAGATTCCCGTGCCGTTAGAGCTCACACCCACCCTCCCCCCAAACATCAGTAAGAACCACCATGCTTCACAGTGGAAATGGTATTCTTTTCACTATAGGCCTTGTTGACCCCTCTCCAAACATAGCGCTTATGGTTGTGACCATAACGCTCTATTTTGGTCTTGACACTCCAAATTACAGTGTGTCAGAAGCTGTGAGGCGTGTCGAGGTGTTTTCGGGCACATTGCAACTAGGCTTTTTTGTGGTTTCTTTTTTGGCAACTTGAGCATGCAGCCTATTTTTGTTCACGTTTCGTCGTATTGTGCTCCTTGAAACAACCACACCGTCTTTTCCCAGAGCAGCCTGTATTTCTCCTGAGGTTACCTGTGGGTTTTTCTTTGTATGCCGAACAATTCTTCTGGCAGTTGTGGCTGAAATATTTCTTGGTCTACCGGACCTTGGCTTGGTATCAAGAGATCCCCAAATTTTCCACTTCCTTAAAGGACCACTATAGTGCCAGGAAAACATACTCGTTTTCCTGGCACTATAGTGCCCTGAGGGTGCCCCCACCCTCAGGGACCCCCAACCGCCCGGCTCTGGAAAGGGGAAAAGGGGTAAAACGTACCTTTTTCCAGCACTGGGCGGGGAGCTCTCCTCCTCCTCTCCGCCCCGTTGGCTGAATGCGCGCGCATTCAGCTGGTCGCATAGGAAAGCATTATCAATGCTTTCCTATGGACGCTGGCGTGCTCTCACTGTGAAAATCACAGTGAGATGCACGCAAGCGCCTCTAGCGGCTGTCAATGAGACAGCCGCTAGAGGCTTTGGGGGAAGGCTTAACCCATTGCTAAACATAGCAGTTTCTCTGAAACTGCTATGTTTATAAAACAATGGGTTAACCCTAGCTGGACCTGGCACCCAGACCACTTCATTAAGCTGAAGTGGTCTGGGTGCCTAGAGTGGTCCTTTAATAAGTGATTGAACAGTACTGACTGGCATCTTCAAGGCTTTTTATATCCTTTTCCATCTTTATAAAGTTTCATTCCCTTGTTACACAGGTCTTTTTGACAGTTCTTTTCTGCTCCCTATAGCTCAGTATCTAGCCTGCTCAGTGCTTCCACATTAGAGAGTTAAACTCATTTACTATTTATACCCATACACCTATTGGAATTTAAAAAGCCACAGGTGTGGGAAATAAACCTAATTGTCATTTTAACCCATGTGTGTCACTTTGTGTGTCTGTAACAAGGCCAAACATTCAAGGATATGTAAACTTTTGATCAGGGCCATTTTGGTGATTTCTGTTATCATTATGATTTTAAAAGGAGCCAAACAACTATGTGACAATAAATAGCTTCATTTGATCACTATCCTTAAATAAAATAATATTTTTTTCACAATCAGTCATTTTCAAAATCAATGCCAAAATGTCACAAATTCTTCCAGGGTATGCAAACTTTTGAGCACAACTGTATCTAAAATAATTCAAAATACCCAAAAAATAAATAAAAATAAATCATGAAACAATAAAAGTATTATTTTAAAAAAACAAAGTAGATATGAAAAATGATTAATACACTCATGCGTTTGGCAACGATTTCTGGGGTTATCCAAGGCCAACTGTGCTGATCCAACAGAGGGAGGTCTCTGCCACCGGATTGCCTGAATTGGGACTGTGCGGCCTAAACATACCGGAAATCGTTCTCTTCGCTCTTCAGTTGGCTGGGTGGACTCAGCATTATGCTACATCCCCCACACTGGTGGGGTTATTCCTGCCCCCACCAATTTACATAATCTGAGTTTGCGATGGAGGTTTGCAGTATTAGACTCCCTGTCGACTGAGGGAAATTGCAGATTGGAGTTGGGAAATTATTCCTGGGTGCATCGGCCTCCATGGCTGTTGACGCTTACTTCAAGGGCTACCTGGGCTGACAGCCACAAGGGTTTCAACCCCAAAGCACCACCCATGGAAACCAGAATTAATTTTTTTACCAGAGCCTTCTGCACTATCCCGTTTGGGAAGGACTTGGACACACTGTACCACCGAGTCCGTGGTAATAAGGTGTTGGCTTTCGATAAGGCCCAGGGGCTGGTGGGGTACCTCAACTTGCTATATATGTCCTGCTCTACTAAGTGGACTACATAAATACACACCTGGTCTACGTGAACAAGGTTTTAGATGAATGTTACGCCTGCAATGGCTTGTCTTGCAGGCATGGAGACCCTGCTATTATTACAGCTGCCAATCTACTCTGAGTGTCCTTTCAATGTGAAGATTTGGTGCCAGCGGTACAAAAGCATCTACTACACACCATGTTCAAGATTTATATTACATGCATGTGTTCTGTTTAACCTTATAAAACTATTTTGATACCGGAACGGGATGTACCGAAGGGCAAACTATTGAGTTTACTCTAAGCTTCTGTCCGTTCTCATTCTTTCTTTTTTGCTTTAGTGCATCATCTTGGCTCACCCCAAGTTAAAAGGGTAATCCAGAAGTGGACCCCGTGCTCACTGTGCCTAGAGGGATATCAGCTACACCTCACTGACGAGGCCCAAAAAAGGCCAAAACGATCGTCTGGGGTTGCTGTATCTCTCATGCAGAGGGAACTTGCTGGCATTTCGGATACGGACTGGGGTGGGAAACGTACGGGTGGGACCAGTCTGATATGCTTTAGATATGTTCTCTCTGTAATGACACAAGATAGCAAAAACTATTTTGAGACCTGAGCGAGGATGTAGCGAAGGGCAAGCTATTGAGTTTTCTCTAAACTTTTGTCCGTTCTAAGAGTTCTCATTCTTTTTTTTCTGTTTAAACTTTGTTTTTCTTAGCCTTGCTTACCTACACGTACTATGCTATCTCATTACGTACTAAGCTATCTCATTTCCTTTATCATTCTTGAGTCCAGTCTTCTCATGAAAAACTAATCACTACTAAAGCAATATTGTCCCTGTTCATCTGTCTGAAAATACTTTAGTTAGTTGTACCATCTATTTGTAACCTTTTGTTTAAAGTTAGTAAGCATCAGACAAATGTTTAGCAACCTTGCAGCAGCTTTCATATGACTACGTATTATTGTTTATGCTATACATTATCAGCTCTATGCAAATGTCATGTACCAAAAATGCGTTGTATGTCAAATAAAAATTGACAATTTGTTTTAATCAATTGATAAATAACCACTTTAAATCATGCTAGAAAATATTTGTTTTTAAATGGGAGTCATAAAACTAATAATATATACAACAATTAATTAAATAATACATTTAAACATTTCTAAATGTATATCAATTTACCTAAAAATGAGAGGAGAAAAATAAAAATAAGAAAAATAAAAACAATAGTTGAGACATAGTTGAGACACTCATACATATTTTAGAACTATTTTTTTAATAAAAAAAAAACAAAACAAAAAAAAACAAAGAACAAAATCTATATTTAAATATTCTGGATATATGTAGATTATAAACACATCTCATTTTTATTTGACCTCCTTTTTTAACATTATCATCGTCGAGCCAGTATTTAGAGAATTCTGCAATTTAAATAAAGATCAGGAACTTTGCTATTCTGCAAAATGAGCAGATACACTAGGTTTCATATATCCATTTTTATTATTTATAATATACTTGTCCATGCCGTTTCCTAGTGGTCCAGCGCACAAGAAAATATATAAATAATATTTTTGATAATCACGTTACAAAATTCTGAATTTTAAATTCGATTACTTAAGAGTCATATTTGATCTAAAATATGACTCTTTGATCTAAAATATGAACTAAATGTTCAGGTTTTTTTGTAGAGCTATGCACTACATTTTTACAAAAACAAGATTTACAATAAAAAGCAAGCTTTTGGAGTTAAGAAATACTCCCTTTTAATATTACCTTATTAGTATAATCATTTGTTAAAATCCTTGTTTAAAAATAAAGCCATGTCTCAATATTTAATAACTTTTAAAAAATGTTCGTTTTTACTATCATCTAAAATAATACTAACTGTATTTCTTTCACTTCTACATCTTTTATCACCTAATAAGTATTTCCTATCAAACTTCTACTTCATCTAAAGCTTTTCTTTAAATATCAAGATATCTATTCTCACAAAAATTATTTCGGAATTTTTCTGCTTGATTATTAAAAATGTCATATCTGTACAATTAGGCTGTATAAGAGTCAGTTGCCCTTTTGGAATCAAGCCAATCTGCATCAAGCCAATGTTTAGAATGTTGCACGGCACCCATTTAGCATGGACACCTGGGGCGCATAATGACACGGTCCGTGTGCTTGTCATTAGCGCCACCAGTTTATCTCCAATGCGACCACTCCTCCCTACAGGCAACGGCTGCTGCATGCCGGTTTCTTTTAAAGGCTCCGCCTCCTCTAAAATAACTAATAATTCCCTTGTTACGGTTACACATGGGGTTTTCATTTCATGGTTATCAGAGAGTAGACTTTAGCACTTCAGAAATGTTCATTACGTACGAATGCATTTGTACGTAAAAAAATAGTTTCGTCAAAACCAAAATTCGGCCATTCTTTCATTAGTTTTCGTATGAAATTCGTACTTTTTAAAAGTTTTGGATAAACCCATTCGATCATTCGGCGCGATTTAATTGCACCAAATGAATTTAACATAAAATCAGTTCCCTAAATAGCGAATGGCCTGAAGTGAACGAAGTAAAAACATTTTTTTTTTTTTTACAAATTTCATACATTATTCACCACATAGCATTGAACACTTTTCTATTTCTCTAATTTAATGTTGAAAACTCCCGAATGGAAACTACCGAACCGTCAAATGCCACTACGCTATAAGTCGTATAAAAATGTATTGGCACTATTAGTAAACTTCTGAACACTCACCCTAGGCAATTATATGTCAAATTGCATTGCAAATGCTTAGTCTCATGAATTATCATGCTACACTGACAGGTGGGAACTGGCAACACAATATAATTTTAGAAGGGAGTGGGACTGGAAAAAGTAGTCAATTAAATAGGCCTATACATACTGCCAGAGAAAACTGTATAAAAAAAGGATCAACTCAACGCAGAGCCAGCAATCCTTCAGTGCAAAATATATCCATACATTCTATGGGCCAGCCATCCAGTCATTTTAAAGGTCAGTCAGTCCACCACAACCTTGTCAGCCATCTTAGAAGGTAGTGACACTTTCATCCTGCACCTGCTACAGTTAGGACTTATTAGTGGCCATGTCTTCCTCGATCTCAACTGAAATAACTATGGATCTAGTGGAGGGTGGCACTGGCCACTCTGGCCAGGATCATTCAAAATTAAGTGGGAGAAGCAAGAGGAAAAAAATATGCAGAGGTGCAGAGTAGAATGCTTTCCTAAGGGGATTTGGGTGACGCTGGATGTCCTTATGCATAGCTCAAGGACGTCCAGTGTCAGTTAAGCGACCAAAAGTCACCTAACGACCCAGATTCCCTCTAGTGGGCGTCTGGTAGACAGCCACTAGAGGTGGAATTAACACACAAAAGGTAATTATTGCAGTTGCCGACTTCAATAAGCTGAAGTGGTTTGTGAGTCAATAGTTTCCCTTTAAACATGTCAATAAACATATATATAGAAACAAAGTTATTCATCAATTACACGTCATTGCAGTTACTACGACATCAGGTGGATGGTGAAGAGGAAGGTGAACAAGGCAGCAGCCGCCTTCAAAAATAAAAGAGACGGTACGCAACAAAAACCAGACCTGTTGCCCTATGAAGAGGAACTCCTGCAGTTCCTGGGAAGAGACAACCTTCAAGGGAATGAGCGGACAACTGGCGCTGATACATATCTGAAGATACGTTGTCAAACTTACATTTGTTAGTCAATGTACATATATCATTTTTCATGTGTTAACCCTCCAATTTGTGTTTTCTATACCATCAGTGCAAGCACCTCAATCCCAGGAAGCAGCACAAAAGTCGTCAGGAACTGCAGGAGATGCTGTCTTCACTGAGAACAGGGCAGCAGGGTCACCTCCAGTCTCTTTGGTGATGCGCCTGGCTTCACTTTCCTCTTGTAAGTATTTGCATAGCTTTGTTAGGTGTGTGTGTATACATACATTTCAGACCATCCGCAAATTATTGAGCGTTCACTACGTCCAACTGAGGATTCCCTCCAGCAGTCGGCCACTGGTGTCCAGTAGCAGGGGTCCACTGCTGAGTGTAAGTAAAATGTGAACATGAAACATGGATTCGTGAATATGGGGGTGTTCAAAGATCTAATAGACAAAATAGTTAAGAAGATTGAAATGTCTGTCATAGAAACAAAAAGGAGAAAACCTCAAGAGAGACCAAGATGATTACCTCAAAGGGAATATCAGACCATAAAAAAAAACAGTACAATAAGAAAGAGAAACTGTACCCAAGAAGAGAAAATAAGGGTCTAAGTAATGAAGCAAGAAGGGATATCCCACAAAAACATAAAACATTTCCTATTATACAAACTTTTGACCAACCTCAAAAAAGAATAAATAGGAATGACGAATGGACAGTGGTCAAATATAGAAAATCAAATTTCCTCGACACTAAAAAAAAGGAAGTTTTCAAAGGAATAATTTTAAGCAATATACCTCTAAAAGTGGAGATACCTCTACCTAATAGAGTCAAGAGAATTAATGACTTTGAAAATTAGGTTCCTTTTTTAGGACAGAGAATGCCAAGAGATGTAGAACAAAAATCAACCCCGATAAATAGAAATAAACAGAAAAATGAAAAAAAAAAAAAGAGAGAGGAGAGGATGAAATGGTTGTAATTAAAGAAGAAGAAACTATTAGGATTTTAAACTTTTCTGATAAAATTTTATCAGATGCACATAAACAAATTTTAGATAAAGGTTTTAAATATGCCCCAAGTTGTAACGTGAATAAATTTGAGACTTATTGATATTAATAGATTTATTTTTAAATCAACCAGGAAAAGAATGCATTCTAAATGAAGAAACTGATTATTTTATACATACTGATTTTAAAAGGAAATCTACTTTTTATCCTAGTTATTTGAGATCGGACGCAATGAAAGTCTTTGAAAAATTGTGTATCAAAGCTTTAAGAAAAATCTCTAGTAATATACCAAAATAATATTACTAAAGAGGAAAAAATAGCCTTAAAAGATGACCCCTTCATTGTAATAAAGCCTGCTGATCAGGGCAGCGGGGTAGTAATCTGGGAAAAATAAATATTTAAATGAAATAATCAGTAGAGGATAAGGAGACTTATTTAGAACTTTTTTAAAAAATCTGATGGAAAATATTAAAAATAAAGACATCTTTAGATATAGGTCTTAATGAAGGGATTTTAAACAGAGTTGAGCAAACCCGAACTGTAAAGTTCGGGTTCGTACCAAACATTCTGATTTTTTTGACCCCGAACTTGAACATTCCAGTAACAGTTCGGGTTCGAGTTTAGCGATTTAATGGCGCATTTTAAAAAGCTGCAGGGCAGCCAATCAACAAGCGTTTGACTCGTGTGCCCTTAGAAGCCATGCCTACTAATGGCATGGCTGTGATTGGCCAGTGCAGCATGTGACCCAGCCTCTATATAAGCTGGAGTCACGTAGCGCCGCACGTCACATGAGCTCTGATTAGTGTAGGGAGAGGATGCTACAGCTGTGAGGGGCAGATTAGGAAAGAATTCTGGTGTTGAATCTGCAAACTACAGTGATTATTTTTGTGGGTGCTATACTACATTTTTGTACATTGCCCTGAGCCCAGTGCTACAGAGAAATAAGCAGTCTGTTTGTTGGGTGGGCGTCGGCGGCCATTTTTCAAGTGCAGTGCACTTGCAACTGCATATGTGCCAGGCACATTACTTTATAATCCTGTTCTGATAGCTCAGTGGGCAACATCTAGGCATTTTTAAATACTGCTGTGACATTGCAGTTTGACCAATTCACATTTTTTTGGTGCTAAAAAGTAAATTTGGGGTATGCACTTCATATCTGAGAGTCAAATAGAACCGTCAAATACAGGGAGTGCAGAATTATTAGGCAAATGAGTATTTTGACCACATCATCCTCTTTATGCATGTTGTCTTACTCCAAGCTGTATAGGCTCGAAAGCCTACTACCAATTAAGCATATTAGGTGATGTGCATCTCTGTAATGAGAAGGGGTGTGGTCTAATGACATCAACACCCTATATCAGGTGTGCATAATTATTAGGCAACTTCCTTTCCTTTGGCAAAATGGGTCAAAAGAAGGACTTGACAGGCTCAGAAAAGTCAAAAATAGTGAGATATCTTGCAGAGGGATGCAGCACTCTTAAAATTGCAAAGCTTCTGAAGCGTGATCATCGAACAATCAAGCGTTTCATTCAAAATAGTCAACAGGGTCGCAAGAAGCGTGTGGAAAAACCAAGGCGCAAAATAACTGCCCATGAACTGAGAAAAGTCAAGCGTGCAGCTGCCACGATGCCACTTGCCACCAGTTTGGCCATATTTCAGAGCTGCAACATCACTGGAGTGCCCAAAAGCACAAGGTGTGCAATACTCAGAGACATGGCCAAGGTAAGAAAGGCTGAAAGACGACCACCACTGAACAAGACACACAAGCTGAAACGTCAAGACTGGGCCAAGAAATATCTCAAGACTGATTTTTCTAAGGTTTTATGGACTGATGAAATGAGAGTGAGTCTTGATGGGCCAGATGGATGGGCCCGTGGCTGGATTGGTAAAGGGCAGAGAGCTCCAGTCCGACTCAGACGCCAGCAAGGTGGAGGTGGAGTACTGGTTTGGGCTGGTATCATCAAAGATGAGCTTGTGGGGCCTTTTCGGGTTGAGGATGGAGTCAAGCTCAACTCCCAGTCCTACTGCCAGTTCCTGGAAGACACCTTCTTCAAGCAGTGGTACAGGAAGAAGTCTGCATCCTTCAAGAAAAACATGATTTTCATGCAGGACAATGCTCCATCACACGCGTCCAAGTACTCCACAGCGTGGCTGGCAAGAAAGGGTATAAAAGAAGAAAATCTAATGACATGGCCTCCTTGTTCACCTGATCTGAACCCCATTGAGAACCTGTGGTCCATCATCAAATGTGAGATTTACAAGGAGGGAAAACAGTACACCTCTCTGAACAGTGTCTGGGAGGCTGTGGTTGCTGCTGCACGCAATGTTGATGGTGAACAGATCAAAACACTGACAGAATCCATGGATGGCAGGCTTTTGAGTGTCCTTGCAAAGAAAGGTGGCTATATTGGTCACTGATTTGTTTTTGTTTTGTTTTTGAATGTCAGAAATGTATATTTGTGAATGTTGAGATGTTATATTGGTTTCACTGGTAATAATAAATAATTGAAATGGGTATATATTAGTTTTTTGTTAAGTTGCCTAATAATTATGCACAGTAATAGTCACCTGCACACACAGATATCCCCCTAACATAGCTATAACTAAAAACAAACTAAAAACTACTTCCAAAAATATTCAGCTTTGATATTAATGAGTTTTTTGGGTTCATTGAGAACATGGTTGTTGTTCAATAATAAAATTAATCCTCAAAAATACAACTTGCCTAATAATTCTGCACTCCCTGTACTGTGGTTACATCGCACTTTGAATTTGCGGCCTGCGGTGCATTTCTTGCAGTCCAATAAAACCGTTAAATACTACTTTTACATTGTTGGTTTAAAAAAAATCACAGTGTTTTGTGCTAAATAGTACATTTGCGGCCTGAGGTGCATTTCTTGCAGTCCAAGAAAACTGTTAAATACTACTGTTACATTGTTGTTTGACAAATTCACATTTTTTTGAGACAGTGAAGTAACTATTAATTACACCTGTCACATTGTTGTGTGACCTCTATCAATTTTCTCTCTTTCGGACACCGAAATTGGCGGTTACATTGTCACCTGACAAACCATCTGTTAGTTTGGAGGGTGAACGCATAGAATGAGGAGAGCGTCAAATAATGGACGTGACCCTGGTGCTGCTGGTGGAGCTCCTGTTGCAGGGAGAGGACATGGTCGATCTGTGCCAACTACACGCACAAGTGAAACCCCTTCCTCAGATGCGAGTAGGCGACAGAACCTTCAGCTTTATTTGGTAGGCGTGAATGCCGCTCTACGAATGGTGAGGCCAGAACAAGTACAGGCGATAGTAGATTGGGTGGCTGACAGTGCCTCCAGTTCCTTCACATTGTCTCCCACCCGGTCCCCTGCTGAAAGTTCAGAGTTGGCACCTGCAGCCCATGGCTATCTGTCTTTCACCTCACCCCCTTGCAAATCAGGCAAGCAGTCTGAGCCACAAGTCATGCAGCAGTTTCTTATGCTTTTAGATGACTCTGCTGGTGGGGTTTCCATGGGCCATCCATCTAGCCCTGCCCCAGAAGTGGAAGAGATTGAGTGCACTGATGCACAACCACTTATGTTTCAGGATGTGGACATGCGAGGACCACCGCAGCACGTCTGATGATGACGAAACACAGGTGCCAACTGCTGAGGCTTTCTGCAGTGTGCAGACCGGCAAGGAGGGCAGGGTTGAGGAGTGGGTGGAAGATGATGTACAGGATGATGAGGTCCTAGACCCCACATGGAATCAAGGTCATGCGAGTGACGTGTGCAGTTTGGAGGAAGAGGCGGTGGTCGCACAGACGCACCAGCACAGCATAAGAGGGAGCAGGGTGCAAAAGCGGAGCGGCCGTCCCATAGACAGTACGCCTGCTACTGCCCACCGCACCCAGGGACCGAGCACACCAAAGCCAATTCCAAGGAGTTCCCTGGCGTGGCAGTTCTTCAGACAATGTGCTGACGACAAGACACGAGTGATTTGCACGCTGTGCAATCAGAGCCTGAAGCGAGGCATAAACGTGCTATGACCAGGCACAACCTGCATGACCAGGCATCTACATGCATGCACGAGCTGCAGTGGAGTAAGCACCTCAAAAACCAAGAAAGGTCTCAGGCTCCTCCTGCTACCTCTTCTACTGCTGTCTCTTCCTCCACCTCTGGAGTGACAGTGGCACCTGCCACCCCGCAAAGAGGATGTGACAGCAACGTCACCACGTCCCCAAGCATCTCCACACTGTCCCATGGAAGCGTTCAGCTGTCCATCTCCCAAACACTGGAGAGAAAGAGGAAGTACCCCCTACCCACCCGCGATCCCTGGCCCTGAATGCCAGCATTTCAAAATTCCTGGCCTTTGAAATTCTGTCATTCCGTCTGGTGGAGACGGACAGTTTTAAAAACCTGATGGCGGTGGCTGTCCTATAGTACGTGGTTCCCAGCCGCCACTACTTTTCCAGACGAAAAACTACCCAGATATATCAGAAAGTGCGGGCCGTCTGGGCGCGCTTTCGGCGTTCTCACCCTGCTGCTGCTTGCCTGTCTGCACTGCAGCGTAACTTCGGCCTTCCTGCTCACCGCCTCATATGCGACGTGCCCACAAAGTGGAACTCCACCTTGTACATGCTGGAGAGACTGTGCGAGCAGCAGCAGGAGACAGTGAAGTTTCAGCTGCAGCACGCACAGGTCAGTCGCTCTGCGGAACAGCACCACTTCACTACCAATGAGTGGGCCTCCATGCGAGACCTGTGTGCCATGTTGCGCTGTTTCGAGTACTCCACCAACATGGCCAGTGCTGATGACGCCGTTCTCAGCCTTACTATCCCGCTTCTATGTTTCCTTGAAAAAACGCTTCGGGCAATGATGGAAGAGGAAGTGGCACAGGAGGAAGAGGGGTCATTTCCACGGTTATCAGGCCAGTCATTCACAAGTGGCTTGGAGGGTGGGTTCCTGCACCAGCATAGGCCAGGTACACAATTGTCCAGCAAAGGCACAGTTCTGGAGTATGAGGAGGAGGAACAGTGTTCACTGCAGGGTGGCACCCAACGCAGCTTGTGGGCATCACTGGAGCGTGGCTGGGGGGATACGGAGGACACAGACGATACACCTTCCACAGAGGCACACATGAGCGACTACATGCTGCAGTGCCTGTGCAACGACTGCAGAGTTGCCCACATTCTAACTTGTGCCGATTACTGGGTGGCCGCACTGCTGGATCCCCGTTACAAGGACAATGTGCTGTCTTTAATTCCCTCACTGGAGCGTGATCGGAAGATGCGCACACTGGTAGACGCGCTGCTGAGGGCATTCCCAAATGACACCGGGCGCTCAGTGGAAGCACAAGGCAAAGGCAGAGGAGGAAGAGGTCGCCAATGCAGGTGGGGCACCGCCAGCACCTCAGAAGGCAGTGTTAGCACGGCCGAAATGTGGAAAAGCTTTGTCAGTACGCCACAACAACCAGCACCACCAGCTGATATGGAACGTCTTAGCAGGATGCAGCATTTCAGCAACGTGGTGGACTGATGGGTCTGCCCCATTCAACTTCTGGGTCTCCAAAGTGGGCACATGGCCTCAGCTTGCCCTTTATGCCTTGGAGGAGCTGGGCTGCCGTGCAGCCAGTGTATTGTATTTAGCAGGGGGTGTTATTACAGACAAGCGCACGTTTATTCTACAGCCAACGTGGACAAGCTCACGTTTATTAAAATGAACCAGGCATGGATCCCACCAGACTTGCCTATACCTTGTGCAGAATAGACATTTATACCGGCCTCACCCAGCCATTGTTATACTCAAGTGCACTTATTCTTTGTTTTTGTTTTTTTTAATATGTCCCAATATTTTGGGGGCTACCCCAATTAAAAAACAAAAACACAAACAAATAAAACAGTGTTGACTACCTCCTTCTCCTCCACCGCCGCTTCCACCTACACGGTCACCGCCTCCTCAACGTCCTACTCCACACCCACCTCCTCCTCTTAGTTCAAGATTATTTTTAATTCTTATGTATTTTGTTATTTTAAGTTATTTCCCTATCCACATTTGTTTGCAGGGCACTTGTCCTACTCAACCCCATTTTACTTCCTTTTGCAGCCCTCTCCAGGACTAGAGCCATTTTAGTGCCCAAAAGTTCAGGTCCCCATTGACTTTAATGGTGTTCGGGGTCAAGTTCGAGTCCCGAACTCGAACTTTTGCCGAAGTTCGGCAGAACCCGGCAAACCCGAACATCCAAGTGTCCACTCAACTCAAATTTTAAACAATAAAGAGTGTGAATTTTTAGATGTAAAATTCCCAAAGATACCAGTAATTCATGTTTTACCTAAAGTTCATAAAAATGTTGAAAAACCCCCTGGAAGACCGATTGTTTCAGGCATTGGATCTCTTTTATCCTCTTTATCCCAATTTTTAGACTAATTTTTACAAGGCCTGGTAAAGAAGTGCCCTGCTTATCTCAAAGACACATTTAGTCTACTCCAAATTTTAGATTCTTTTAAATGGGAAAATAATTTTATCATGGCTACTTGTGATGTCAGTAGTCTCTATACAATTATTCAACATAACCAGGGATGCAAGGCGACTAGACATTTTTAAAATAAATTTAGTACTGTTAACATCCAAGTTGACTTTAACAGCTATAGGGACCAGATTCTCCCCAAGTTATGCATATCTTTTTATGTCTTACTGGGAAGAACTGTTTTTTCCAGGGAGGACATTTAGACAAACCTGGTCTTTTACAAACGCTATATTGATGATATTTTCATTATATGGTGTGGCAATCAGGAATCTCTCCTTGATTTTATCAAAGATCTCAACAACAAGGATTTGAACATAAAACTTACATATGAGATTAGTTCTGATCAAATAAATTTTTTAGATTTGAGAATTTATGTTGAACAGAACCAAATAAAAAGCGAAACATTGTCATTTTAAACCATGGTTAAATAATATTCCCAAGGGCCAGTTTTTAAGATTGAAACGCAATTGTTCAGAGTTAGATCAATATAAAGAACAAGCATCAATTTAAAAAAAAAAAAAAAAAAAAAAAACCAAACCCAGTTTACGGATAAAGAATATGTTCCAACTGAGTTATAAAATGTATGTGAGGAAGTGGAAAAGAAACAGAGACAAGACCTTTTGAAACATAAAGTTAGATCACAAAAAGATGAATAGATTCCACAGATTTTTAACTTCCATACAAATAGTTCTAATCTGCAAACAATTATTAGAAGGAACTGGCACATTTTAAATGAAGATCAGGACATTCAAGCTTTTATTGGGAAGCAACCGAGATTCATTTTTAGAGGGGCTAATAATTTCAAGAGAATTTTAACGCATAGCTTTTTAGACAAAGATAAAAAGATAGACAACTTTTTTTAGTAAGAAAAATTGATTTTATTATTGCAAAACTATAGAGGTCACAATAAAAGTAATAAATATGCACAGAAATTCACCTCATTTAAGACTAAGGAAGAATATGGTATTAAATACTTTATTACGTGCAATACAAAAAACGTTACATATTTGATAACATGTCCCTGCGGCTTCCAATATGTTGGTAAAACAGCTAGAGTGCTCAAAACAAGAATTTGAGAACACATATATAATATCAAAAGAAAGTTTAGAAAAACAAGTAGCAAGAGAGATGAGAACGGAAAAACAACTCAATTAGCCTGCCCTTCGGTTGGTCCCCGCTCAGATCTCAAGCTGGTTTTAGCTCAACTTGTGCCATTACTTCCTCACGGTGCCTAGAGGAATATTTGCTATGCCTCACTGATGATACCTTTCAAGGTTGAAACAATCGTCTGGGGTTGCTGTATCTCTCGTGCAGAGGGAACTTGCTGGCATTTCGGATCTGGACTGCCTGTCCGGGTGGGACCAGTCTGATTTACTTCAGAAATGTTCTCTCTGTAATGGCACAAGTTGAGCTAAAACCAGCTTGAGATCTGAGCGGAGACCCACCGAAGGGCAGGCTAATTAAGCTGTATGTTCTCACCTCTCTTGCTACTTGTTTTTCTTTCACTAGAAAGTTTCACCAACATAATGTCTCAAATCACTTTTTAGACAAACATAATGGAAGCCCGCAGGGACTAGATTATATTAGGATTGAATTAGTGAAAGCACATGGGAGAGGAGGTGACTTAAATAGCCTCCTCAGCAAGTCAGAGATGAGGTGGATTTTTAACCTTGACACTATGCTATCTCACGGTTTGAATGCCAAATTTTAATTTATGTATGTAATTATATGTTTTTTATATATTCTTTTTTTTTCTTCTCCTTTTTAGCCAAAACGTTTCCCATTTTATTATTGATATTTTAGGTGTATGTCTTTATTTTAATATGTATACTTTTTCCACATGTTCCATTTTTCTTTTCCGTTATTGTATATATCAGTCATGTATTGACTCCAAAAACATGGTGGACTCGAATGCTGCATCAGATTATGTGCAATGAACTTAGAACACTTAAGACTGTGTAATGGAGCTTTGATTCGAGTGCCGAAACTCTCATCCACACATGACCGGAAGTCGCACGTCAGACGCAAGAATGCGCACGAACGTCTGGGCGCAAGGAAATGACAAACCAGGAAGAGGTGATGGAGAGTGTCAGAAAAGGCGCCAAAACGGACATATCAAGTAATGTCCCCCCACACATACAGCACCCACAGACATACACAGCACCTACACACATACAGCACCCACAGACATACACAGCACCAACACACATACAGCACACTAACAGTACCCTCACAAACACAAACAGGACCCTAACAAACACACACAGCACACTACCAGTACCCTCACACAAACAGCACCCTCACACACAGTACATTAACAGCACACTCACAAGCGCGCACACACAAACACCCTCACCCACATAGCACCGTCACACAGCACACACACAACAGTGTGTATGTATGTATATATATATATATATATACATATATATATATATATATACACACACACACACACATCTATATACATACATATATATATATATATATATATATATATATATATATATATGCGGCGTGTGCTTGTGCTTTAGGCTGCCCACGCCTATGCTCTGACCTGTGTCTGTCTGGAAGCAGCAAAGAAAGAGGAAATGACATGCCCATCAAGGATTTATATACAGACTACACTGGACTATGATTGGTTTAAAGTTTTTGATTGATTTACTTGTGCTGCTGGAAGCATAAGTAAAGAAAGTTATGCAAAATACTCGCCTCCTGTCATGTAGTAAAATTAATAGCATGACTGCATATATCTTTTTTACAAGTTGTTTGGTTTTTCTTCAATTTAAATTTTATTGAAAATTATCATCGTTAAACATCTTTACCATATTATGGGTAAGGTAGGTATACACAGATAGTATGTATTGACAGAATTAGGCTGTATATGTCATAGAAAAACATTGTGTCATAGAAAACATTATGTATGGGCGTTGCTGATCAGGAAATAACATGTATTAAACCGTGAGAACGAGAAATCACGGACATTTATTTACAATTTTTAATAATATTGTTGTACAGATAACAGCATTGACACATATAACAGATGCTAACAATGTTCTCTCTGTTATCCCCTATAAATTCCGATGGTGCTCTCCACTTGCAAGAGGAGGGTACCATCATTACCCTTACAGCAGTGGATCCTGGTTACATAGAACCATTAGTGGCCAAAGAAACGCCGTCGCCACAACTTCCACCACAGTTGGCTGCGCTGTATGAGATGATCCAGGCTCACCAAGCTCAACTGAAGACAAACATACAGCAGGATAGGGAGAATCAGCAAGAACTCTTCTCAAACATTTTGTATGAGGGCATTAGGCAATTCACAACATCAATAGCTTTCTTGGAGCAAAATATGCAGCGCTTTATGGAGATGAGGGAGCAAGAGTACATTCTAATGCGCACCCAAGCTTTTGGGCATAACCATTGATGATGTGGATGACCTAATTCTTGAACGACGTGCGCAGAATGGATGATGAATAGATATCGGCGGGTAGAATGCACTCAGATGTTTATTGCTCATTATCATCCACAATGTGAACACAATTGACGCTGTTCATAGGTTGTTACATTCTCTTAATTTTCTTCTGTTTTTCCCTATCCTTCCCCAGAAAACACATTGGTTTATTCTCCTCTGCACTATATACTCCCAGGCCTGTCCCCAACAACCTGGCCTGCCTCTTTCTTTGCTTCTCCCACTTGCTTTAATAATTAAAGTTAAATTGTAATATATACACACACAATTATGAAAGAAAATCAATTCTAAACTAAAACTACTGAGTATGCTCTCCTTTACAGTAACATATTGCTGTGAGGCTGGATGTACACCTTTGCTGGGACTTTAGAAAAATGAGTGAATCACTTTTGTATCTTCCTTGCCAAGGTGTACCCTCACGTTTATATATTCCTTTCCAAGATAAAATTCTAAATATAGACTGATACGTTGAAGTTTTGCCTCCAGGGTTTGCAAGCCACTCGATAAAGTGGCCAGGAATAAATTACGGGCCGAGTGCCCACATCCAACGGTTGCGGATTCAATGTGAGTCACACTGAAAGTGGACTGAAAATGGGCTAAATTTTTGGGAAAGACTAGGTGGAAAGCAAAGAGAGGCCTACACTTTTCCCTCTGTAATGGTCAGGACAAAATTGTTAACATGTTTGGTCCCATCCCCAAAATGTTTGAGATAGTAGAATCTGCTCTGTCCAGTAATACTCGCATTCATTCCCTCTCCATCAGGGCCTGGATTCAATGTACTAGGGAAAACATACATATAGGGGAAAAAAAAAAGAGGAAAAAATAGAGACAGGAAGGAGAAAAGGGCATCTTAAACCTGTCAGGTTTGAATTTTTGCTAAAAGTTTGTCTCAAAAAGTTCTTTGAAAAAAATCACACATCTACTAATAACCACAACAATGAAGATCGTTTTGTTCATGCTTCATTGAAGAAGAAAAAAATCCATTTTCTTTCCAGATCACTTGGTGAGCCATTCGATGTAAACGTTCCTAAATTTAGTGGAGAAAGATTGAACAACTCCACAACTCAATCATAAAATGTAGCTAGAGCTGACATAACAGCATTAAATGAGTTGACAACTGACAACTCCATTATCATTTAGATAAGGAGGGGTGGGATGGTGGTTATGACTAGCCAATATTACCATGAGGAGTCTATGAGATTACTGGATGATAATTTACAGAAATTAAATGGCAATCCTATTGGATTGATTAAAGAAAAGTCAATTGTTTTCTAGACAAGGGGAGATCTTTAGGTATTTAGCATAAGTCTGATGATTTAAAAATTTTATACGCCAAAATCCTGATGTATTATTTTTTTTGCTTAAACTATACAAAAATCTGACTTGCCCTCTAGGCAGACCGATTATTTTGGATATCGGCTCGGTCACATCAAATTTTTCTGAGTATATATACTCCTTCGACCATTAGTTAAACAGTGTAACTCATATCTACAGGACTCTCCAATTAATTGATCTGGTGTGGTGCAAGGACTATTATTTGGTCACTTGCGATGTTACATCTCTCTACACCATTATATAACATACCGTATATACTCGCATATAAGCCGACCCGAATATAAGCCGAGGCCCCTAATTTTACCACAAAAAACTGGGAAAGCCTAGGGTAGTATAAGCCTAGGGTGGGAAATGTGGCAGCTACTGGTAAATTTCTAAATAAAATTAGATCCCAATAAAATTACATTAATTGAATATTTATTTACCGTGTGTATAGAATGAATGCAGAGTGTGTGTGCAGTGTGCAGTGTGTGTAAACTGGGTGAGGGGAGGGCATTTTTATTTTAATTTTATTTTAATATAATTCTGTTAATATTTTAATATTATTTTATTTTAATATTATTATTTTATTATTTTAATGTTTGCATTATTTTATTTATTTATTTTTAAATTTTGTCCCCCCTCCCTGGCCAGGCAACAAGCAGGGAGGGGGGACAAAAAAACATTTTAAAAATAAATAATACAAATATTAAAATAATAATATTGAATCCCTGGTGGTCTAGTGGATGGGCTGTGCAGTGGGGGGGCTGGCAGTGAGCTGTTACTTAACTTCCTGCAGCTCCCTTCTCCTCCGTGCAGCACCCCGGTCAGCTTACAGTGTAAGTCTCGCAAGACCCGCTGTAAGCAGAACGGAGCTGACTGGGAAGCTGCAGGAAGGTAAGTAACAGCTCGCTGTCAGCCCCCAACAGGACTGCCGGGCTTGTAATGAGCCCGGTGGTCCTGGTCTGTATTATGGCAATGTAAGTTGCCATAATACAGACATTGACTCGAGTATAAGCCGAGTGGGGGTTTTTCAGCACAAAAAATGCGCCGAAAAACTCGGCTTATACTCGAGTATATACGGTAATAGTTATAGAGCCAGCAAAATTACTTTTAGACAAACTTATTTTGGAGGCAATTGAACGTATACTTTACAATAATTTTTTTAATACATTTTTCAATAACACAAAAACACTACAGAAAAGAAAATATTTTTTTACATGGTGATGAGTGCTTTTTTCAGAATGGCCAGTATGACTAAGGCGAACCTTGTGCTCTATTGCAGGTACAAAGATGACCTGCTTTTTCTGTGGAGGAGCAGAGAATAGGAATTACTTAAATTCCTCACTTTTTTTTAAAATGGAATGATATGAGTTTTCGACCATATTAGAATTACAGTCTTGCAATTTGGAGATCACTTTTTTAGATCTAAATATTTTTATCTAAAATTCTTTTGTAGCTACGAAGATATAGTTTAAACACGTGCATGTCAATGGATATATTTATTTATATAGCTGCCAACAGAGCCCAGGGATCCTCAACATTCTGAAGGGTGTATTTTAGAGGATCAAAATAAATAGTTTTTTTGAAGATTTTCTATTTCATGTGCATATACTTAAAAATACTTTTTCAATGACTGGTGACTTAAGCCAACCCCCCTTACATATAGGGGTATTTGACATCTGACAATGTCTTCAGGAATTTATCAAGGTAAAAAAAAAACCACCAATATTGGTGAATTTCACTCATAAGAAGACAAAATTGATTTTGAATATGATATTGTGTAAAGTGAATATATACTTTTATATTTTTTTTTTTAATTTAGAAAAAAAAGATAATGATCTTTGAGACCATTAAGGAGGTTTTAACTTCAGTCAATAATATGGACAGAGCTTCTCTTCTACAGTATCAGACAACACTGTGAATAATTTGTCCTTTATTTTTTATTTTTCAGGAAATAGAGCTATTACACCAGTTATAAAAAAAACATTGGCACATTATTACTAGTGAAAAGCTTTGTTAACATTATTCCAAAACAACCAAAGTTTATATTTCAAGGTAGGAAAAATTCTACATGATCCCCGTGCCATAACTACATTAAAAAAATATATTTCTCCTTAAACAAGACAGATTTTTTTTCAATGTGGTGGCTGTTTAGCCTGCAGAAATTCTAAGAAAAGCTAAATTGTTACCTTATGTGTAATCATATGTGCCACAACATAATTTGAGGGGTTAAAGCTTATCGTCATTTGATCATGTCTATTTTGTTTTCCTCATCTACAGTTGTAAAGACTCCCCCCATGAGATATTGTTAAGGGGGAACATGACCACTGCCCATGAATAGTGGGCTGGTGTAAATAATGTTACAAAGATATAGAGGCTTCTTAAAACAGGGTAGAGCCTGGTGACTCAGTCATTGCCTTCCTAGGGATCGATGGGAGATTAGCTAGAGTTTTGGTGGGGGGTTCACAAACCACTTTGCCAAGGTGCGATTTGAGGAGAAAGAGGACGTTTTAACGGAAAAATTGGAGAAGGAGCTACGGTTGGGACAGATAGCAGGTCTCTTTGACTGCCTATTGTTTCCCAACCTGAGTGTGTCCCACTGGGTTTAGTGCCCAAGAAGGAGGCAGGAGCCTTTTGTCTCATTCATAATTTGTCATACTCATCGGGCGGATCAGTGAATGATGATATTGATAAGGAGGTGGCTCAGGTTCGATATGCCTCTTTTGATAGGGTACTGGAGCTGGCTCGGGACGCAGGACTCTGGTGAAGGCGGACATTGAGTCTGCATTTTGTTTGCTCCCAGTGCACCCAGATTACTTCCATCTGTTGGGTTGTCGCTTTCGCGGTTCCTTTTCTTTTGACATGTGCCTACTGATGGGATGTTCCATTTCTTGTTCTTTTTAGAAATGTTTTCTTAGTTTCCTGAATGGGTGGTTGCTTAAATTTAGGGTCGGTGTTCTTTGACCCATTAGCTGGATGATTTTCTGTTTGTGGGTTGTCAGGACTGTGAGATGCTCCTGGAGGCATTTAGTTGTGTGACGGCATATTTTGGCGTACCGATGGCTGCGAGCAAGACCCATGGGTCCAGCTGTAATTCTTTCTTACCTATGGATTGAAATTGATTTGCAGGAGATGGTATTTCAGCTTCCTGAGGAGAGGTTAGAGCTGCCGCACTCGGTGAAGGGAGGTAAGAAGGTGCAATTGCGTCTCATACAGAATCTGTTGGGACATCTCAATTTTGAATGCCGGGTGTTGTCCATGGGTAGGGACTTCTGCAGTCGGTTGTCCTTGGCCACGGTTGGGGTTTAACAACTGTTACATTTTATCCGGATTATGTTGAACCTGCGGGATGATCATATATGGAGCTCCTTTTTGGGTCGGTACAATGGGGACTTGAATTTATTTAAAGATGCTTCTGGCTCTGTGTGTTTCGGGGCACATTTTCAAGGGAAATGGTGCGCGTAGAGATGGCCGCATGAATGAGGTGACTGTGACTTGTTAGGCAATTTAACTTTTCTAGAATTTTTTCCAATTGTGGTTGTGGTCCAGCTTTGGGGTGTGGAATTTCAGAACCGGAAGGCGATTGTTCACACGGGCAACATGAGAGTGGTCCTAGTGATCAATGGGTCCACGTCTGAGTCCCTTCCTGTTTTGGCACCGCTTTGGCATCTGGTGCTGCTTAGCTTCGATTGTAATGTGTGAATTGTAGCTTGTCATGTATCGGGGGTATGAAATATGTAAAATAAGTGATCGCTTCATATACAGAAACATTAATATACATTTCTATATTGTGTAAAGACACAACTACAAAGTTAAAAACCAAAAACCAAACACCAAAACAACGTGGAACGAAGGTCACGTGTGCAGTTAGAAGGAAGAGGCGCTGGTCGCACAGAGGCACCAGCACAGCATAAGAGGGAGCAGGGTGCAAAAGCAGAGCGGCCGTCCCCTAGCACTCGTCGGCATGTATTATCTTTAGAATTTCCACAGTTATCCAAGTAACAGATGGAGCGATAAAAGGAACCATAACAGATTTAACGAGCCATTCGCAGTTTCGCAGGCCGGTGACCGGGACCCAGACACCGTCTGGGCGGCGGTCGGATGACATGGATAATTTCCATGTTACTTTTGAGTGATCCATGCAAGTTGGAAAACATTTTGTCTTCAAGTAATTTCATGTAAGAAACAATGTATTTATACCCATTGTAGCGGAGGAGCAGGGGTTAATCCAATAGCTCTCCGCTGGGAACAAAGATTCAGCATACAAAGTCACAGGAACACAGCATAATCCACCTCCCCAAGGACTAGACGACACATAGTCTGGGAGTCAACTGTCAGCTTTATTCACAGGTCTGCTTTTATGCATTTCTCCCATGCAAGGGAGGTAACTTTCATAATTATTGCAGTAGCCAATTGTAACACGGTCACCTCCCCTCCCTCTCCTCCCCTTAGATTAGTACTTAAACAGATTAGTGGGGACAGAGTTTTTCCCACTTTCTGGATGTTCCCTAAATACAGTGGGTACAGGGACAAATAAGGGGTCCCCTGGTAGGGCTTATCTGGGTGAGCAACATACTTGAAATTCACCCAGATCAGACCAGGGGTTCGGGAGTTAGACAGTTAAAGATTTGACCGACCGCAGGGACTCAGTAGCCGTAAACAGTTCCATGAATTCTGGCCCTTAGTGAATGCAAAATACCGAACAGCTTAGCCATCCATGCGATTGCTAGCATTCGTATGAATCCCCTCGTTTAGGGGAATCTATCTACCGAACGCCGGGGCGTTTGTGTGTTTGATTCGTGCTGACGGAGCATGCTGGAGGTCTTAGCGGTACCACTGTTCGTGCGTAAGATGGCCGCCGCCACGTGTTCGGTAGGCGAAATGGTGGCCACACATACAGGTTCTTAATTCCCTTCGCAACATTGTATCGTTCCGCTAATTGGAAACACACGACCACCCCGGGGTGGTCTCCCGTTCGGTAGTTTTGTGCATTCGAATAAAAACAGTAAAATAACATTAAAGTCTGTTTGTGTAATTATTCACTTGGTGAAATTCACCCATTCGCATAGAATAATTAGTCCAAGTGGCAGGGTTTGCCACAATGCTCCCTCAGAACCAAGCCGGCATACACAGTCTGATCCCAACGGATCGGCTTAGGGATGTCCGGGAGAGTGCTCACAGATCATTTTTCGAGTTCTGTCTGTCGGGACAACCCGTCGGCATTACCATTTTGTTTCCCCGGGCGATACTGGATGGTGAAATCAAATGGTTATAGTGCCAAGCTCCATCTTAGAAGTCTAGCGTTGTCCCCTGACACCCGGTTTAGCCACACCAACGGGTTGTGATCTGTGAGCAAGGCAAATTGTTGTCCATATAAGTAGGGCTGTAGTTTCTTGAGGGCCCACACCACCGCCAGGCATTCCTTCTCGATGGCGGCATAGTTTACTTCCCTGGGTAGTAATTTCCGACTTAAGTAAGCGACTGGATGTTCGCCGCCATCGGCCCCAACCTTGCTCAGCACTGCTCCCAATCCAAACATAGAAGCGTCTGTATGAACGAGAAAGCGTTTAGTTGGATCGGGAGCGGCAAGTGCATGTGCATGAATTAGGGCAGTTTTCAGTTCTTGGAATGCCTTCTCACACTCTGGGCTCCAGGTAACTATTTTGGGCAGGTTCTTCTTGGTGAGGTCAGAAAGGGGCTTGGCAAGGGCACTATAATTGGGCACAAATTTACGGTAATAACCGGCGGTCCCTAAAAAGGCTAAAACCTGGGTTTTCGTGGGAGGGGTCGGCCACTTAGCTACGGCCTCTATCTTAGCAGGTTCGGGCTTTTGCTGCCCACTACCTACCCTGTGGCCCAAGTACTGCACTTCAGCCATCCCTACATGACACTTGCTGGGTTTCAACATTAAACCTGCCTCCCTGATGCGGTCGAGGATGGCTCCTATATGAGTTGAATGCTCGTCCCAGGAGTTGCTGAATATCGCTATATCATCTAAATAGGCGCAAGCATACTCCTGGGATCCGTCCAGTAGCCGATCTACCATCCTCTGAAAGGTAGCTTAAATTGGTATAGCCCAAACGGGGTGACGAATGCAGACTTTGGGATGGCATCCTCGGCTAGTGGGATCTGCCAGTACCCTTTGCACAAGTCTATTGTGGTGAGGTACTGGCCCCTGGCCATTTTATCTAGGAGCTCATCGATTCGGGGCATAGGGTAGGCATCGGAAATCGTTTTATCATTAAGCTTCCGGTAGTCTACGCAGAAGCGTGTGGTTCCGTCCCGCTTCGGCACCAGCACTACGTGTTCTATCACTCCTAGCTGCAGCATTTCGTCAATCTCGTTCCGCATATGATCTTTTACAGACTCTGGTATGCGGTAGGGGGTTTGCCGATGAGGGTGTTGCACTGGGGTTTCTACCCTGTGGGTGGCCAGCAGGGTATATCCGGGCTGATTGGAAAAAGTATCCCCTTTCGCTCTAATCAGCTCTAGTATCTGAGCCCGTTCTCTAGGGCTCAGCCAGTCTCCCAGCTGTACTTCCCCTAATTCTGTGTCTGGCCCCCCTTTTTCCAATAGGTCCGGTAGAGGTAAATTGTCTGGGTCCTCGGCGGCCGAGGCACATATGGCAGTTACTTCCTCGGCCCGCTCGTGATACGGTTTCAGCATGTTGAGATGGAGCATGCGTTTACCGCCCGCTCCAGTAAATGGGCCAATTATATAGGTGGTGTCACATACCTGTTCAACCACCTTATAAGGGCCCTGCCAGGAGGCCTGCAGTTTTTCATTTTGGACAGGCTTCAAGATTAACACCTTCTGTCCTTTTTGAAAACTGCGGTCCCTGGCTCCCCTATCGTACAACCTGCGCTGTCGTTGCTGGGCCGCCTGGAGATTGGACCGTACTGTCTGGATTAGGGTCTCCAAGCGCTCCCTGAACTCTAGCACATATGGGACGATAGGGGTACCGTTACTGGTGACAGTTCCTTCCCAGTGTTCCCGAATGAGGTCCAAAGGACCCCGCACTCTCCTTCCGAATAGTAATTTGAATGGCGAGAACCCTGTGGACTTCTGAGGTACCTCTCGATAAGCGAAGAGCAGATGGGGAAGAAACCTTTCCCAGGCCTTCTGGGTATCCATGAACGTACGGAGCATTTGCTTTAAGGTCCTGTTGAAACGTTCACAGAGCCCATTTCAACTGGGTGTGATATGCTGAATTTACAATAGGTTTCACCCCACATGTTCTCCATAACTGGTGAGTGACTTCAGCCGTGAATTGGGTACCACGATCCGAGATAATCTCCTTGGGGAACCCCATTCTGGAGAATATCCGGATCAGGGCATCCACTATAGTTTCTGCATGGATATTAGTTAGGGCCACTGCCTCTGGGTACCAGGTAGCATAGTCCACTACTGTTAGGATATACTTTTTCCCGGGAGGACTGGGTTTTGCTAGGGGTCCAATTATATCAACTGCCACCCTTCTAAAGGGCTCATCTATTATGGGAAGGGAATGCATTTTTGCCTTGTATCGGTCCCCTCTCTTCCCTACTCTCTGGCATGTATCGCAAGTTTGGCAATACTGCCGGATATCTTTGGAGACCCCTGGCCAAAATAAGTTTTGGGTCAAACAATGCTTCATCCTACTGACGCCTAGATGTCCTGACAAAGGGATGTCGTGGGCAATACGTAACAACTCTTGCCTGTACTTTTTAGGACTACTAACTGTGTGAGGGTCATGGGTACGGATCCTGCTACTACCTTGTCGGCATACCTATACAGTAACCCTTTCTCCCAAGCATATCTCTCCCCCTCTAACCCCGCCTGATTCTGAGTAACCCTATCTCGGTATACCTGCAAGGACGGGTCGGTGGCTACTTCAGTACCAAATTCTAAGGGGGGAGCCCAGGGGACGAAAGGGGGGTTAGGACTGTTGCTTACCTGAGCCTCAGAGTGTTCGGAAGATGCGGTAGTGCGAGCCTGCTGCCGTGTTACAACAGGTAGCGCTTCCTGCGCGGGGTGCTGAGAGACAAAAGCGGAGGTCAGCTCCCCCAAATCGTTCCCCAAGATGACATCGGCTGGTAAATCCTGCATAAGGCCCACTTCCACATTCCCTGACCCCGCTCCCCAATCCAAATGTACCTTGGCAGTAGGAATTTTGTAAAATCGCTCCCCCTGCCACATATTCCCCAGTGAGCTGGTTCTTTGGAACTAGGTGATTGCGCAACAGAGTTATGGTGGCCCCAGAGTCGCGCAGACCCTGGAGGCGTTTTCCCTCTACGTGTACCCCTTGGCGATGCCCCTGTCTGTTGTCTGAAGCCGCTTGTATTGGGTTGACTTCGTGGAGCATGCTCAAGGGTTCTTCAGTGGACCCGGCCCAGAAGGAAGGTTGTCGGGGCTCACTCTGGAAGCAGTGTACAGCTGCCCGGTTTGCAGGGGAATTAGTTGGAGTATTCCACATGGGGCGGTTCTTGTTCCTGGGACAGTCTCTCTGTATGTGGCCCTGCTGGTTACACGTGTGACACCGGATGAAAGATCAGGCATTGTTGTACCGTGGAGGGGTTTGGTAGTTCCCACCACCAGGACGAAGTGATGGGGTTGTGGTAACAGTAGGATGTGTGGTAGCAGCTCCCGAGGTGGGCCGTGACTGTGCCCGCTGTGCCCTTCTGGCATCTTGGTACTCATCCGCCAACCTGGCTGCGTCGGTTAAGGTGCGTGGTTTTCGATCCCTCAGCCAGTTTTGTAAATCCGGGGTTAACCCCTGGAAGAATTGTTCCAGTAGCAGTAATTGCAACATATCCTCAACTGTTGTTGCTTGTGCTGCTTGCACCCATCCCTTGCCAGCCCTAGTTAAGCGGTGTGCCCACTCCATGTGGGTGTCTCTCTCTGTCTTTCGGCTTTCTATGAACCGCTGCCGGTATGCCTCTGGGGTAATGGCATACCTCGTCAGGATCGCCTGCTTTACTTTCTGATAGTCCCTGCTGTCCTCGTCTGGCATTGTGCGGTAGGCTTCTGCTGCCCGGCCCGCTAGTTTGCCCACCAGCAGGGGTACCTGATCAGCAGAGTTAATCTCATGTAGTTGGCATAACCTCTCGAAGTCATGCAAGTAGCCATCGATGTCCTCGGTTTCCACATAATTTTTAAAAGCATGGTACGGGATTTTAGGTTTCCCTTGTACTATGCGGGGTGGGGTTGGACCTCCGGTCTGCCTGCTGCTTTGCCATTAAATATTCGTGGACATCTGCCATAATCCTTTCCACGGTCTCCATGGGAGGTGTACCTGGGAAAAAGGCCAGTCTGCTTTGGAGTTCTCTTCCAAACTTGTTCTGTGTGCTGTCCATAAGAGGTGCTGCAGCAGCTGCCCGGTCTCCCTCCATGAGTTCAGCAATAAGGGTAGCTTTGGCTTTATTGCTGGCAATAATTCCCCTTGCTTCCAATAGTTCTTTTAGCGTGGCCCGTTTCAAGCTGATATAATCTGTCCCCATTCACTATCCGTTCGGGTATATTCACATACCCTTTCCCTTCGGTTCCATACGAATAGAAAATTTCCACAAATGGCTCTATCTGCCAAACGGTCTGCTGTGAGGTTTGAATCCCGTTGCTTGACACCACTTGTAGCGGAGGAGCATGGGTTAATCCAATAGCTCTCCGCTGGGAACAAAGATTCAGCATACAAAGTCACAGGAACACAGCATAATCCACCTCCCCAAGGACTAGACGACACATAGTCTGGGAGTCAACTGTCAGCTTTATTCACAGGTCTGCTTTTATGCATTTCTCCCATGCAAGGGAGGTAACTTTAAGTACTAATCTAACAGCTTAGCCATCCATGCGATTGCTAGCATTCGTATGAATCCCCTCGTTTAGGGGAATCTATCTACCGAACGCCAGGGGGTTCGTGTGTTTGATTTGTGCTGACGGAGCATGCTGGAGGTCTTAGCGGTACTTGGTTAGTCGAATGCCCAGTTTGAGTTCCAGGCGTTCGACGACCAAGTACCGCTGTTCGTGCGTAAGATGGCCGCCGCCACGTGTTCCGTAGGCGAAATGGTGGCCACACATACATTCCCTTCGCAACATTGTCTCGTTCCGTTAATTGGAAACACACAACCACCCCGGGGAGGTCTCCCGTTCGGTAGTTTTGGGCATTCGAATAAAAACAGTAAAATAACATTAAAGACTGTTCGTGTAGTTATTCACTTGGTGAAATTCACCCATTCGCATAGAATAATTAGTCCAAGTGGCAGGGTTTGCCACACCCATAAACTTCTAATATAAGCGCTTATCTTTGAAGTATTCTTCATTTTAAATGTACACTCCTTCATCGCTCTGTAGATTCTGTTTATATATTTAAATATTCCTATTATATACCTGTTCTTGTGTTCCCTGTAAGCTAGACATGTTAACGATTTGATCTGTTTTGCCCTTACTGTCTTCAAATATTTCTCAAGGCCTGGCAAGGAGGATTAGATCACATATGTTGTGTATAGCCTGTCTAGTCTGCCCATATTTCTACCTGCTGTTAAATCCCGTTATCTTCTTTGGTCCCTGGTCATATGTTATGGATAATGTTAACCATTAAAATATTTCCTTTCATCCCATTGCCCTGAGCCTTACCCAGTTTTAGATTACTGTCCACCTTACTGCGCACAAAGCACAGGATGGGCTACCACCAGCTCCATAAACGATTCAATCTCCATCAACCACATGCACGAGCAGTTGGAGCACGAGAGGGCCCTTCACCAGACCCCCTGGTAATAGTGGTACTGGGGGACTTTGGTTTTTAATCCCCCACACACTGTGCAGCAGGTCTCCCTTAGAATTGAATTTACACCAAAAAAGGCCTTTATTACTTTTGGGAATCTGTGATACTCCAGGTAGTAAATATTATTTTGAGATAAGTTTGAAGCAACAACTGAAACAATAGTGTCAGACTCTGGTAAATACACATCTATATAACTCCTGCAATTCTGATTCCACTTTAGTGGGATAAATGTAAAAAAGAGTCAGTAAGAAAAAAAAGTAATAAAGAGATGATAGATTTGCAAATTATTCCATTTCACAAAATATATTGACTCAGTTTTGTTCTCTCATACATTTGCCTCAGGAGAACTTACAACAAAAATCTAGAGTATTTCTTTAAAAATATACACATGAAATATCTGTACTCTCAGCTTTACCTCTCTCTCTCCTCTCCACTACCTTTCATCATTTTCACATTTTCCCCCTAACCCAAGTTTGTGGTTTATGCAGTCCTTCCTCTTCTTGGAACTTTGCAAATAAACATTTTTATGTGAAATTCTTTCCCTTTCCTGGCAGAAACAGGCAGAGGGGTTGTATATTTTGGCCTAGGGGTTTAAGAATCTTATAGCCATAACTGGACAGGAAGGTGTGTTGTATGAATTGTGCAAAGACCTGTTTAGGCCAGTTTGTGTTAACTACTGTATGTCACAAACACAGAACTCTTCTACCAGGCACTGTGCAATGTTAGAACATTTGCCTGATTTATTGAGGCACTGTTATAACAGACACATTTTTGTTTTGTAACAGTGACACTGGTAGAAAAGAAGTATATAATAAAGTGACATTTCCAGCAAAAAGTTGAGCTAAAACATAAGAACAGTTGTTTGATGCTAAATGATATTATGCGGAAGGTCACAGATTATTCAAGACTCTTAAATGAAAGAATATAAAAAGAATATTGAGACATTAGGCATAAATAGTCAAGCAATGTAAAAGCTAGAAAAACCATAAGAAAACCAATTGCTTGGTATAAAAAAAAAAAAACACCACAGGTTAGCACAGAAAGTGCCAGCATGCAAAAGCTTGAGTAAAATTTATTAGAAATTAGCGATACGTCCCTAGCCACCCAATGATAAAAATGCCAGGATGAGCTAGATTAGTGACCCTTGAGTGGTAATGCATGGTGGCGAATGGTTAAAAGGTCACTTCACAACTCTGGGAAGGCAGTTGATCTATTAATACAAGGCTGAACCTGAATGGTGCAACAGCTTGGGACTGTACTAATTTGGCAGAAGGATATACCAATTCCAAGCAATAAATTAAGATTAAAAACAGCTTAAACAACACCTCACATTAAATGAAAGGAAAGTTTAAAAAAAAAAAAAAGGAATAAGAAGGGCCCCTGGAGCTCCCATGGAGCAGCTGCTGATTCCTCAAGTAGGTACCTTTGGACTGGCGGGGGAGCAGGACCAGTAGTATATAGCTTTGAGGGCTGATGCTCTGCAGTAGTGTAAAAGAGCTTGACGGCGGCCATCCAACCCACTCTCTTCACAAGTAGGCCGCAGGTGTAGAGGCCTCAATTCGCACTCAGGGGTTCCAATGCACTTGTTCTAGGGCGCAACAATAACACCAGTAGTCGCTTGCTTAGTTAGCCCTGGGTTCCTGGCAAACGGTGAGATGAACTTTTGCGGCAAACTTTAAAAAGGCCAGAAACTTCAGGAGCCGAGCTTACATGCAGCCAGTCTTCATGGCGGTCTAGCCCATCCCCCTCCTATTTTTATCCATTTTTGTAGCAGCTGCATTTTCTTTCCAAATAAATATCTTTTTTCTTCTGCTCTATAACAAATATAAGCAGGTTTATTTTATATTGCCTCAGAAAAGTCTTTTGATAAAGTTCTATTTTCTTTATGTTTCTCTCCAACAGCCATTTTCTCTCTCCTCCTCAGAACATTTCCTTGTGTGTGCTTTACCAACCAAAAGGAAAATACTATACAGGCATACCCCACTTTTAAGTACACAATGTACTGCATTGGGAAGTGGAAAAAGGTACTACTTCACTTTAAGTACATTTTCGTTTAACATACATGCTCTGGTCCCGTTGTGTACTTAAATTTACAGGCATAACCAATACTGCAGATTTCTAGTGATTTTATTTCCAGTGATTTCCAGCATGCTTTTATTCAGTTAAAATAAAGTTAAATTAAATCTCATTTCAGATTGTACCATTTATCTTTAATGTTTTACTCATTTGACAACCTTAAACTGAGAGGAAAAGTAAAATAAACCTGCCCATTGGGTCATTTTCTGTAAATACACTGCCAAATTGTATTTGTTAGCTGCTTAGTTGCACACTTTGGTTGGAAACACCTCTTTCATCACTTATGGTTTAACTTTTAATCCTCAGAATTGTGGCTAATGCAGCTAAGCTGCTGGGTCATATTTATAGAACATGGCAGGGTAAACCCTTTCACTGGATGGCAGCCGATTGCAGAATATGGACAGAACCCCCCTCCTCCCCCCCCCCCCCCCAAAAAAAAAAAAAAAA